>OY723386.1:69426838-69547881 GCA_963210295.1 Ophion ellenae
ATCCATCATTGGATAGGTGATGTATTCGCGATTCGACGAGATTCCCTTCCTGCTATCGAGAATCATTCGCAGCTTAAATAAGAATATAACAATTACTTACAGCGAGTCGAACGAGATCGGTGAATTGGAAACATCGCCGAGTAACATGGGCGAGGATTGTCTCAGCGTCGTCGATATGATGCACGAATGAAAGAAAGAATATTTTACAGCGCGAACGAATAATTATAAAATATTGTTGCAAGCGCGCGCGCGCGCGCACACAGACACACACACACACCCGGCGTTTCGACATCTCCCTATTTTTCGTGTATTACCTATTATACCCGATATATAAAAAAAACCGTTTTTTTCTTTTCCATATGATACGAGCTTGTTTTATTTGCTCCGGTAGCAGTTGAAAAACGCATTTTAGAGACATACGTGAATTGTGTCACGATGGGCCTTGCCTATCTTTGCGCCGTACAATTTCGGCCAAGAGCCATAACATCACATGGTTGCAAGAAGGGATGATTCGTGAAAATGCCTCTACAGCGAGTACGCTGAACCGTCTCCTCAAGGAGGTCGAGCGTAATTTAGCCTCGGGAACAACAAGGAGCGAGGATGTCACGATATCGCGATTACAGCCTACCGTTGAGATGAGCACCGAGAGCAGCGGCTTATCGGAGATTACCTGTCGTATATGCTACGATACCGCAGACCCACAATTTCCTATAATATACCCGTGCGGATGCAAGGTTAACAATCTTTTTTTAATATTACAATAACAAAAATGGCAATTCACTCGTGTGAGCGATCAAATTGGAATATAAACTACTTCTTCGGCTGTATTTAAAAATAGATGTTTGTTGTTTCTGTATTAGAGTCTGTGAAGTACTCGAGCGTATTTGCACCGACAATAATAAATAATATAATGGAACGAATGAGGAAGCCTACGGGGAAAATGGTTGCTTGTTCGCGTTGCAATCGATGAGAACGCCCCTCGATAACCCTCGATCCCTCCCTCCCGCCCTGCAGGGGACGATGGGTGCGATACACCTGGCTTGCTTGGAACGTTGGCTCGAGGAGAGCAACCGAAACGGTTGCGAGTTGTGCGGTGAGGTTTTCGAGGTTCAACGTACGCCGCGCTACCGGGTCCTCGAATCCATCGTAATTTGGATGTGTCCGAGTGTCGAACGTCGACGAGAGCCCTTCCTCGGAAGTTTTCGACTCGATTTTATCCGATGCGCAATCGTCACACCAATCACCTTCGCTTGCACTTACATTTGCGTGATAGCGGCCGACTTTTACTCCAACAACAGCTACGACAATTTTCCACCAGCCAGATGGACGACTTACTCGCTCCTCGCTATGACGAGCCTTCTCGTAATCTCTTACTTTGTCTGGATATACATGGCGATCCGATACAATAGAAGATTATGGTATTACTGGTGGCAAAAGACGAGCACGGTAAGAGTGAAACTGCGAGCGGAGCGAGCCCCCGCTGGAACTTCTGAAATCCAGAAATCCCACGCCTGACGCGAGACTATGGGGGGAGGCAGGGGGGGGGGGGTGGTGGTGGTGGTGGTGGTGGCCTTTATCCATTAGGAGGCTCTTCGCTTTATCGACATCTTGCCACGACTCAATTGCGAGATGTATATCTTGACTTTGCTACCATCCGATACTTTTTTCACCCAGACCTGGAACAAAACGAAAAGACGAATAAACAAGAGTGGCTCAACAAGCTGACTTTAGCCTCCCAAAATCTCTCTTTTTTCCCCTCGTTGTTACTTTGTATAATGTTGTATTACATTTGAGACGGAATTTATCGGGTGAAAATCGAGGGTCTTACCACTTCGGTTCCAATGGCCGATATGTTTGCAGCAAAACGCGCGAGATCTTTACCCTCTACGTAGACCGGTTGACCACGGTGGAACCTGGAACGAATATCGCGTCGCTTTGAAACTGATTTTCAAACCCCTTTCGCCCCTCCTCTCCTCTACTCGCTATTTTATCACGTATATCTGATACGCTAATTTCTGGAGCTCAATTCATATTGAAGGGGAAGTCTCGTTTAGTCTCGTTTCAAATCGACGGAAGCTTCGTACGGACTCAACGAGGCAACCAAAGCCGAACGAAAGTCAACAACGGCAAAAAACAACATTGAGATAGACAAATAGACGTACCATCTTCTTTCGTACAGAAGTTTGCCATCTTCTATTCTAGTCTCGACTAAAGGAGTATCGGGAGTCGAAGGTATATGCTGAGTTGGGAGACTGACTGAGTTGTAATGTGGCATTGCTACTGCAAATAGAAAGTGATTGTATTATCTCTCTCTCTCTCTCTCTCTCTCTCTCTCTCTCTCTCTCTCTCTCTCTCTCTCTCTCTCTCTACCTCTCCTCTTTATCCCCTTTATTGGCCCTGGCCCAACCTCAGCCTTACGTTTAACAACAATTGCGCAGACTTTTTGGCCACGTACCTGGTTTTCTGACCGCTGTGAGTACTTTACCACGGCTTATAGCTTTCAAATCGCTCTCTATTTCCTTCTCGTCCAGCAGGTAGTTCAATTGGGCGGGTGGTGATTTTCTTCGTTTTTCGACTTTCTCGGGAACCGGATCGTTCGGTCGTCGACGCAATTTCCTTGTCATTACTGGTTTAACCTTGAGAGAACGCTCGAGAGCTCTTTACGCATACGCGCACATACACACACACACATACCAAGTACAAGGAGGATCGCTGAGAAACGAGCGTAATTTCGGGAGAAAGAAACAATGCTTTTTTACCTCCATTGAGTCGCCCGTCAGCTCCATTGTGTGGCGATCCGATTCTATCATTTTTCTCTTTTCCTCCATATCCGTCAATAAATTCTCCTTCAAATCAATCTTTTTCTCTTCAAACTCCTTGACCGCCGCTTTCTTCTCGAGAATGTAGTCTCGCTCTACCCACTCGGTCAGATAATCACGATAAATGATGTTCAGATGCAATCTGATAATGAGAAGGCCTATGAAAGTGTTATCTCGCCGATAAATGTCCTAGACGAAAGGATTGACCGTCTCGCAAGTATTACCTCTCTTTGTACTGAGCCTCCAGTCTCTTCAACTTCCTATTGTATTCTGGATGACTGCCATCTTTCAACTGCTGCAATTGCTTTTTCAAGCTGGCCAACTTGTCCCGGTAGACTCTGAACCAAAGGACCAAATAGTTAAGTATCGTCTCGGGCGCCTAAATAAATTACTCAGCGGAAGAAAAGCCAACGGACTCGGCTTGTTCGTTTAAAGACACTTTGGGCATTGAGGCTTTGTCGATGTCGAGAAAAAGGGAAATATACATAAAGAAAAAAGCTTACTTACTGTTCTCTTATTTCTGTATATTCTTCCGATTTGCCCAT
Source organism: Ophion ellenae (assembly GCA_963210295.1). Taxonomy (NCBI): domain Eukaryota; kingdom Metazoa; phylum Arthropoda; class Insecta; order Hymenoptera; family Ichneumonidae; genus Ophion; species Ophion ellenae. The sequence goes on from OY723386.1 coordinate 69,430,203, forward strand.
GTCCGTTTCACTCGCTTCTTCCGTATCTAAAATGTACAATCCATTTCTGTACAATGCCTCAACGCTCGAACTGTCAACATTTATTATAAAAATACGAAAAAATAGAGTGTCAAATTTTTCCTCGTACCCTCATCGCTCTCGTACTGATCTTCGACGTCTCGCTCGTCGTCGAGGTACTCGTCGTCCTCGTCCATTTCGTAATCATCCTGGCCATGGGCAGCCGAAAAAGGTGAGCCCTGGTACGACATATTTCCCCAAATCACGACGCACAAATGACAATTTGGCCGATGAATGAAATTTAAAAGAGGACAAAATTCACTCCCGACAACAACAACAAAATCGCGTCCCATGCAGAGACAGCGGCGACGACGACGACGACGACGGCGGCGGCGGCGGCGGCGGCAGCGCAGCAGCAGCAGCAGCAGCGACGATAAGAGAGAGGGAGATATGCGACGTCCGGGCGGGACATGATTGAAATACATCGAACCCTTCAAATTGGGATTTTAGCAGCAGCGCCGCCACCGTGTCGATGTTTGTCGATAAAACAGAAAGTTGCACGCACTCATATAGAACAGCAACGAGGTCACCAAGGAGACTATAGGGAAGGAGTCCAATCCACGGTCTTACCAGCAGAGAATCTCTGATTTAGCTTCTGTGAGGCCCGGTTCCACAACTCTCGGTTAACCGAGTTAACCGAAGTTTAAGGGCGACTGGACCAATCCGAACCACGCTGAGCTGGCTAAACTCCGGTTAACTCGGTTAACCGAGAGTTGTGGAAGCGGGCCTAAAAAATTCAAATTTCCCCTTAAAAAATGCTGGGCTTTGGCACATTTTACCGGAGATTGAATCTCGCACCGCTCTCAATATATCGATATTATACGGCACCAGTGTCGCTCTATGCCCCTGGCCCGAGACGGATGATGCCGAAAAGCTAAGCAAGCGGATACGTCCCTGGCCGTACCCCGATCGACGGCTCTCGACACAAAGCGCTGGAGGGAGAAGAAGAAGAGTTGTCATGGCTGAGCATCGTACACGGGGCTTGTACGTATACACGGTTAAATTCCAACTTTTCATTCTGTAGCCTTGTATTCCAATAGAAACGGTGATAGTGTGCGAGAGGGCAAGTGTTTGTCTCGGTAGAGGCTATCGTTGCAAGAGTAATGCTACAAAAAACGAACAAAGTTTACCGAGATGAGACAGAGTCGCAACGTTTGCGTCGTTCCGTTTGGGGGGTGGGGCTATTGAAAAAAAGGCATCTACATGGAGCGGTAGGGGGTGCGTGGGAAAAAAAGCGGATCGCATACGTATCGTGTTACCCGCTTGTTCCTACTTTCCTGTCTCATCAAACAATGTTGCCACACTACTCGAGTGGTTTATCGCCACGCGTGTAGAATTCCTCCTCTCGGCATTGCTCTCGTTGGCAAGGTCCGCGGGTGCGTTCTATCAACGACAGCGACAACAATCGTAATTAATAATAATGATGATGATGATGATGACGGCGGCGACGACGACGATGACGACGACTACGACGACGATGACGAGCACACCAGTGGCGATAACGACGACGGAGACGAATATGTTGACAAATGTCCAAGGACAAGAGCACGGTCATGCAGTAGTCGTTTGGGAATGGGAGAATCGCCAGGGTAGATGGAGACCGTACAGTCCCGCTGTGTCGCAGCATCTGGAGAGGGCTCACTGCAAAAAGTTGACTCGCGTCTTTCTGAACGACGCCGACCCAAACTTGGACAGGTGACGTAAATTTATACTTCCTTTCGTATCTCCGAGAGAAGGAAGAGCAAAAAAAGAGGAGCATGCTTTGGCGCCAACTCGTAGACAATCCAGACGCGAGTTATAGTCGAATTGAGAAAAATAAATAAATACATTTTTTTTAAATGCAAATTCCTTCAGGTATTACATAAATCTAAAGACAAAGACGCAGTGCAGCGACGACGGAGAAGAGATTCGCGTGGTGAGAAGAAAATTTTATTCGCCTCGCTCGCCTGCAGGCAAAGGTGCCAAGTGGGAGTGGGCCGGCGACACGGATGATTGGCATACTTATGACATGGAGGTGCAGTGCCTCGTCGAAGAAGCCTGGGCGACGGTTGTTTATTTATTCGGCAAACTTGGACGTACATGTTTCCTTACGCTCTAGCACGATATTTCTGACGTGACAAATTTACTCTCGCAGGGGGACAAAACTATCGACGTTTCCAAGACTCATCTCGGCTTTCCGTACATCATTAACTTTTGCAACCTGACTCAGGTGCGCCGTTGCACCGGCTACGTAAGGCCAATTCGCCGCGTTCAACAGGCGCCTTATCCTCTAGTCAAAGTCGCCCTGGAAGAGCTCCGATCGAGCACCGTTCGCGATTACAACGGTCCCAAGGCGTTTGCTTACGCCACACCGTTCTTCGTAAATCCGAGTATTAAGCAAACGTACAAGAAAACTGGCAATGGCGCTAACGGGAAGAAATCGAGCGGTAACGGAAACAAAAAGGTGAGCGATCGTAATCGCGGAAAACTTCTATCTTAACTTTGTTTGAACTCGTCGTTCATCCATCGCTTCTCGTTTGTTTCGGCAGAACAAACATAGCTCCGAAAACGCCACGTCCAACATAGCTCGGGTTATATTGAACAATATATTTGGCGGGAAACATGCGAGCATGGGAGGCGGGGGAAGCGTTGGCGGCGGCGGCGGCGGCGGCGGCGGCAGCGGCAGCGACAACGGCAACCATAACGGCAACAACTTTGCCGAGTGTGACGAAAGAATCAAGACTAATTGGGAGACGGTGCTGGATTCGAGTAGCACTAAGAGCAGCGGTGGACGAAGACCTAGCGTCGATACGGTATCAACGTACCTCAGTCACGAGAGTCCGGTTGATCTTTTGGACAGCAGCGTTGGGAGCGACGAGGCTTTCAAGCACAGTGTCGCCGGTCGGTTTCTCGACCAGCCAATTTCCCCGAGTCGCACAACTCGTTCTCCTTGACGAAAGCCGTCCTTTTGACAAAATTCATTTCTTTTTCAGGCTCAGAGGCGGCGGCGGCGGCAGCGGCAGTAGCGACTGTGGCGGCGGTGGCGGCAGCGGCAGCGTCGTCGGACGTTTTATCGCAATACGTGAAAGTTGTCGAGAGCGACGGTACGGACTCTTGTCCGGTTTGTCTCGGAACACCGGAACCTCTGACGGTCGAATTGACCCGTTGCCGACACAGGCTCCACTTGTCCTGTTTGAACGCGATGCTGAGCTCTCAGCAACAACCCATGTACATACAGTGTCCCGTTTGTCGTTTGATATACGGTGAGAAGCGTGGAAATCAGCCGGCTGGGACTATGAATTGGACTCGAATACCGAGAGCTCTGCCGGGCTTCCCGCGCACCAACACCATACAAATAACTTACGAGTAAGCGAGAAGAAGAAAATTGCCCCGATCTGCTCTCTGCCTGCCCCTTTACTCCTTCTTCGATACTCATGTGTAATTCCGATATTTCGACAGCATTCCCTCGGGTATTCAGGGACCGGAGCATCCCAATCCCGGACAGACTTACTACGCGGTTGGCTTTCCCCGTGTATGTTATCTCCCGGACAACGATCACGGTCGGCGAGTACTCAGACTTTTGCAAATAGCTTTCGAGCGTCGTCTGATATTCACAGTTGGACGCTCGGTTACGACCGGTCGCGAGGACGTCGTTACGTGGAACGAGATCCATCACAAAACTGAGCTCGGACCTTCGGACACTGGACACGGATATCCCGACAAGAGTTATCTCGAGCGAACTCTGACGGAGCTCGCGGCTCAGGGTGTCACGGACCTCCTCGTACACTCCCCCCCCACCCACTATCAAGAATTGCCTTAACTTCTTCTTCTTCTTCTTCTTCTTCGTCTTCTTCTTCGTCTTCTTCTTCTTTCTACCAATTCTTAACTATAAATCGAGCTTTAATCCTTCATTATTATTATTATCATTATTATCACGCCGTGATAACATAGAATTTTTTGTTGCTCTCGGTACATATTTCAGTTACGTTATTCCATTATTGTTACGCGTCATTGACGCTGCTGCTAGCATTCGATCGACGCGATATACATTTCTACTCTTCCATATATCTATGTAACTTTTTATTACGATTCTTCCATGACGGCCAAGTATGACGCGGAAAGCGGACATAGCGATACAGACACGTCTGTTTTTTCCCCACAAACATCTGTATCATTCGAATCGAGATGTGTAATTTTCGAAAATAATATCGAATACGCGAGCAATTTATAGTAGCGCCATCGGCTATTCCTCATTTACGTACAATTCACGTATTTGGATACACACCGATAGTAACAAAATACATTAACAAAATTTATATGTATATATATATATATATATATATATATATATACACACACACACACACACACACACAAAGATTTCATATGCAGAGAATAAACACTATATCTAACGGAGAGTATTGGGGTTAGCGACCCTTCATCTTCATTGACTCACGCAACAATTAACCGCTTTCCGATGACAGCTGAGACGCACGATATAACAGGTCGCGGTGGAGGGGGGTAATGTTGCGTTTATCTTTATCGATTCGTAGCAGGAGGTTACGGATTAACATGCCGGCAATAAAATATATCTACAAAACTGCCCCGTAATACACACGTGATTGCGTGACATACTGGTAAACGAGATATCTTCGCCACCGACTTCGGTTGGAGAGATTTACCTGTAGACAGCGCCACGTGCAATTGAGCGAATTAAGATGGCTTCGGGTAGGCACTTTACTGAAAGGACATCTAGTGGGCTATGAAACGTGATACTAAATATAAGTTTGTTTAAGTGGATCAAAGTCTATCAATGTATTTTTGTAACCACCGGCCAGATGGGACGATAGTCCTAAGGCCTGGGCGCCTGTTTTATCAATAAAAATAAAAAAAAATAAAAATCGGCTTCTAGTTGATTTTTCGAGAGAGATCTAGGCGAGAATCTTGATTCGACAAATTTGATTCTTCAAGAAATTGCCGTTCTGGCAAGCGAGCGAGCCGCATAACGGGATATTTGATTGAGACCTGTCCGACAAAATCGCAACGTGCGAGAGCGCGAGCCTCGAATCGGGATTTCGCCCCGATAAAAGAAGGAGCAACTGCTATCGTTTCTCCGTTATTGTTGATAAACGCGAGTTGTTATGTATTACTTTTCCAAGTGATATATATCGAAGAACGGAAAGTGATCGTGTATCGAGGAAGAAAGGAGAATAAATCGCGAACGGGGAAATGTCCGAGAAAGAAGGAGAGCGGCACAAGTGCGTGCTCTGCAACGCCAAACTCGAGAGCAAGGAAGCCCTCCAGGAACATTTCAGGTAGGAATTAACGCTCTTGAGTGAACTCTGACATAATATTGTTTTCTTCGTGCGTGTCTTTGCTGTTGACTAAGACGCTTTGGGGAAGACAGGCGACACGCCAACAACGAGATAGACAAATGCGGACGCGTCGAGCCTGTTGTGGCATCTGCCGATTGCGTGTGCGACATGTGTGGCAAAATATTCGAATCTTCCACCGATACGATAAAGCACAGATTCAAGGCTCATCCGAACTCGTCCAAGTTTCACTGTTTCCATTGCGGCAAACAATTTCCGCTAAAGGCACGTAGCGGGTCGAGCGTCAAAAGTCAAAAGTTTTAGCCTACACCGCGTCTAAAGTGCACTTTTCTCCCTCAGATACACAGAGATAAACATATGATTTGCCACGACGAGGAGGAAAACGATACGACGCGTCACCACAAGTGCCAAGACTGCGAATTTGTCTTCTACAACCAAGCTGCCCTACGATTTCACGCTCGTTCGGCTCATTTTGAGCGGACGGTACCTCGCCGAGAGGGACGCCTCTCGGACCGACGCGTCGCCTCCAATGGCGGGCAGGTCGGATCGTCGCGTAAAACCTCTCGAAGGTTCGAGAGACTCCAAGCGCCTCTCCACGAGAGAGAAGAACACAAATGCGTCCTCTGCGACGCCGAGCTCGACAGCAAAGAAGCCCTCCGTCAACATTTCAGGTTATCGTCGATGCCACAGCAGCGCCTCCGCTTGTAGAATCGAAAAAATAATTGACGTTTTTTCCACAGAAAACACGCCAACAATGAAATAGACAAGAACGGAAGAGTCAAGAAGATAGCGCCAAAGCCAAAAGCTGAATGCGAGTGCGATGTATGCGACGAGCTCTTCGCTTCCATAACCGAGACGATCAGGCACAGATTCAAGATGCATCCGGACTCGCCGAAATTCTACTGTTCTTTCTGCGGCAAACAATTCCCCCTAAAGGTAAAAGGAGACTCTCTCGCCTAGCTCATCGGCACGTGCCAACGCGCCCGCTTTTTTCACCTCCTTTCAGATTCACCGGGACAAACACACAACGACGGCTCATGATCCGCGCCAAACTGACCCGGAGCCCCGCTATAAATGCGACGAATGCGATGCTCTCTTTTACAACGAGAAGGCGCTCAACTTTCATCACCGATCCGTTCACAAGAGGTACTATTATAATTTACCCCGCGACTCGCCTCGTCCCTCAAATACCGGCCTATATATGCGAGTCTTCTATTCGGGTATGCAGGATTGTACAAATGTTGCAACCGATCCCTACACCACCGCCGAGCAACAAGATCAAGGTCAACTCGATGAACGACGCGCTCAGTGTGTACTATTGTCACTTGTGCGGCGTCGAGTATATCATCAAATTCAATTTGCAGCAGCATCTGGAGAGAGTTCACACGCAGGTACGATGCCGCGCGACACGAGTTTACGGGGAAAGGAAAAAAAAAAAAACGATTTTGTTACGGCGAGACGTGCATGCGTTCACAGGCGGAAAGGGACGCGGTGCCGGAAGATTTGATCAAGTGCACCATGTGTTCGGCCTTGTTCTGCAGCAAAAGAGCCTACGAAACTCACAACAGTTATCACAAACCCAATGATCTGTACGTTACATCGGAACAGCAGAGACTCCAAACCATAACTAAAGTCGATCAGGACTTTGATATACGAAGAGTAGCTGCCGAAAAATTCAGCCCGCGCGCGAACCAATGCAAGAGACGAACGCCCCAACAGTGCAGTCGAGAGGTACGCGCTGCCCCTGTCACCTTTGCCCATTTATCTTTTTTCTGTTTGACTCTCAAACTATCATTCGTTTTGTCGTAGGAAAAGAAACGAACGAGAGAGTCGGTCGAGGTCAAGGTGGAGGTTGATTTTCCATTCACCGATCAAGAGGCTTACGACTACGCGACTCGTTCGAGCGACAGCGAGAGCGATATTCCTCTGAATCGGCGAATACCGTCGAGCTGACGAAAACGTCTGTCCGCTTGATCTCCCCTTTACGAAGCCCGCGATCGTCGTCATCGTCCTCCTGCATCCCCTCCTCCTCAATTGTGACGTTTTTTATAGCTCGTGGTCTCTTTCTCTCTCTCTCTCTCTCTCTCTCTCTCTCTCTCTCTCTCTCTCTCTCTCTCTCTCTCTCTCTCTCTCTCTCTCTCTCTCTCCCTCTCTCAAAATATATGACACAGTGAAAAAATGTTATTGCAAGATATATTGGAGTAAACGCGATGTGACGAAATCTTACACGCACACACAATATATGGCGAATTGAAGGCGCGGCGGACTCGGGTGCGTCGCGACGAATGATTGTCGCGCAATGCCGAAGCAAATATGCGACGTCTTGTTCGGGAAAAAGTTGAAATAAAGGCGGATCACCCGCGCTTCGTTTCTTCACGAGACCTCCATTATTGATTAAATTACTTAGATGGCGACGGCGGTGACGACGACGACGACGACCTAATCTCTCTGATTTTCTAACGAATAATTTATTGAGATCCGCACAGCGTTCGCATTCGCTTGTGACGCATAAACAACGAGATTACGAGACTTCGTTATCCCGGTGATATTTTTGAAAATTGCCGGGTGACGAAACGCGCGCGACTAACTGTTAAATTAGCCGCCTGAGGGCGCACGGTCTCACACTTCCGGCCTCTCCGATCAAATCGTTCGCCATTTTGGATTATCGGTTTTTACGTGTTTGACCTAGGAGCGCGAGTTCTCGGCTGCAAGTGTACGTGTACACGCTTCGCAACGGTGATATCGAGAAGACGCGGCGCGATCGAGTCTTGACGACCTCGAATCCAACAACTGAAAAGTAAGCGGGTGCAATAAAGTCTCGCGCTCGTTATCGTATCGAGTTTCCGAGGGGATACGCACTCAAGAGATGGGACGCAAGAAGAAGAAGCAGTCCAAGCCCTGGTGCTGGTATCCTTTTTTAAAATCTTTTGTACAAAAAAATCTATTATTAAAAGAATGCTAATGTATTTTGATAATGCAATAACTCGAGTTCCTTCTCGCACTCGACCTACCCTCAAACGACCAATCAATTTCTTTGCCGCGATACATTGTTACGCGTATAGCTGTCTTTACAAGCCAAAAATCCGTGAGAACAACGACGACGACTGGGCATCGCAAGTCGGAGCGAATGCTCGATTCTGTCAATCAAAAGCCACATTCCTACGAGTTTGCTTGATTTCTATTGCGACATTAGGAGCAGTCACATTCGTTTCTATTTTCCCTTCATTACCCGATCGAAAGGTATTGCAACCGAGAATTCGATGACGAAAAGATTCTGATACAGCATCAGAAGGCCAAACATTTCAAGTGCCACATCTGTCACAAGAAGCTCTACACAGGCCCCGGACTGAGTATACACTGTATGCAGGTGAGTTGTCGAAATAACGAATATTGGCCCAACGTTAGAGAGGCCGGTCGCAGACATTGAAACATAATACACGTTCCAGGTGCACAAAGAGGCAATAGACAAAGTACCAAATTCGTTACCCAATAGAAGCAATATCGAGATAGAAATTTACGGAATGGAGGGTATACCGCCCAACGATGCCAAGGAACACGAGAGACAGAGAAACGGCGGCCGAGCTGGTTCGCCGAGTTCCGGTGAAGATGAGCCTGCCCAGAAGAAAGCAAAGCCGGAGGGGCTGTTGGGTTCAGCCCCGGGTGCAGTTCCGACCAATGCAGCCATCGCCCAGCCGCATCCGGGTATGGCCCAGATGGGACAATACGCGCCACCGGTGCATTCGATGATGGGACATCTCGGCCACGTCGGCCCGCCGTACATGGGACCCGGGTAAGTGCATTTTATCTTTTCGATCTTGCTCCCGTCACACCCCCTAAAAATGCGGGTCCCAAATTTATAGCTCTCTCTCTGTTCCTCTTTCACCCTGGAAAGGTCGACGTTTCGTCACCACGCTATGATGCAAGGAATGCCAGGGATGCCGCCGGGTATGCAACCGCCAGTTTCGATGCCACCATCTCGCCCCTTGTTCCCGAGCGCGGCTGTCTCGAGCGCTGCGAACGTGACTCCCCTCGGAGCCGACTTTAAGCCGATAACTTCGATCGCCGGAGGTGGCGGCTCTATAGGCCCGGTAAAGCCAACCTTTCCGGCGTACGGTGGCGCCACCGGCAACGAATCCAACACGCCGGCCTCAAACACACCCAACGACACCAAAGTCAATCTCATCGCGACTACGGGAGCCGCAAGTAAAATCGTTCATCCGCCAGAGGATCTCAGTCTGGTGAGTCGATAATGCCCCGCTCTCCCTTGTGTCTCGTCTCTTTTTTTACTACAACGATTACATGTCGCGATCCCTCGCAGGAAGAAATACGGGCGAGACTACCGAAATATCAGCGTCGCTCGAACGAGGAGGCGGCAGCGGCGGCGGCGGCGGCGAGTCGAAATCCACACACCGAAGCATTGTCGCAGCAAGCGGCAGCGGCGGCCGCTGCAGTGCTTCAGCACCAACACCAACAGCAGCAGCAGCAGCACCACCACCACCACCAACAAACGCAACAACAATCCCAATTGCAACAACAACAAACGCAGCAACACCAGCATCAGCAGCAGCAGCAACAACAACAGCAGCAACAGCAACATCAAGCCCAGCAACAGGCGCATCATCACCATCATCATCAGCAGCAGCAGCAGCAGCAGCAGCAGCAGCAGCAGCAACAGCAACAACAGGCTGCGGTGAATGCAGCGGCAGCGGCTTTTCAGGATCAACAACAGAGGCAGCAAGCCGCTCTGAGCGCTCTCCAGCAACAACAGCAGAGATTTCAAAGACCACCGCAGACAGTTATGGTACCGGCCTCGGCGGCGATGCCCGTTAGTTCGGTCGCTCTCATGGCACCTCTTATGAGACCCACTATGACACTCGCCGCGCCTGCTCTCATCCACGGAGGTAACATGATGCGACCGCCCCCCATGGGCCTGCCACCAGGTAAGTCCACCACCGCTCTTCTCATCATGAAACCCACCGACGAAACGAGAAGGAGAAAGAAACGGGGCAATTTTTTTTTCTTATTTCTATGCGAAATGGCCAGGCTTACGGAAAAATCATCCTTCGTGAATTCTTTTTACCCCCCCCCCCCCCCCCCCCCCCCCCGTCCCCCTTTCCCACGAGAAAAATCGAATACGCGTATTTGTAAAGTTCCGTTACAAATTCATAGACCGTTACCCGCTTATTAATATTTGCTCCCTCGCGGCTACATTATCCGCGCTACGAAGTCTTGTTTATTCTTACAACGAGAGACAAAAACAATATCTATTCACGAATGGCACATTCCCATTTGTGCCCGCTGTGTAAAGTCTGTGAGAGTGCGTCAATTATCGTTTTTTTTCTCCATTTTTCCATCCTCTTTCCATCGACCGAGCCACGAGAAACAGGGAGAAAGCGCGTGGATTACCGTCGTCGCAAATCTTTTTGGCGTCTCGATCCATTTTCTAAATCTCCGGTCATTTAGGAAAGGGAGTTTCTACGGTATTTTTAATTTTTTTTCTTTCATTACTTTGTTTTGTCGACGTTCGACGTGTTTGTTCGTTGGTGCGTTTGCAGGGCGCCCGATCACTCCTCGTTGAGTGTTCGAGATCAACCGTCTACCCCTCGCACACACTCTGGTTTACGATAAATGCGTGTTTTATTCGCAAGTACGAACAAGGTTGGTCCTTAGCAAATAGCATGCGGTGACATGGCCTAAATTATCTATATATCTTCAAAATCTCATTTATTTCTTCTCTTTAGTTACTTTTTCGTCTTTCTTCCCATTCGCCTTCTCCTTCTCCGTTAAATTAATTTTTCAACTTTTTCTCTTTCTTTTGTTTATTATCAGTTTTTTTTTCCTACCCGTCCACCCCTCCGTATCTATCGTTACGATTGTATACGTATAATCGTCATTGGGAATTCGCTGTTCTGAAATTGTCTTGCCGAACATCAGTTTGGATAAATGATCCGTTGAAGCAATCATCGAAGCCGTCCTCTTCGTTCGTTCTTTTATTTTCTCGATCCAAAACATAAATAGAGAAGAACGAGCGAGGCGACGAAAAAGCGTTCGCCCCCTTGGTCGCGTCTTTTCATCCCTCGATCGTTGCTCTTCGTACTTGAAATTTTTGCCACCGTTTCAATGACTGTAATAGAACGAGGCGCGTTGACGCGCTTAACTCCAACCTCCTATAATTGTAGTTTCTGTGTTTGAACGCGTGTGCGCACGAAGTACACGCGCGCCTCCATACACACAAACGAACGCGCGCGCGCACACCCACCCACACACACACGCACACACGCACACACATGCACACAAAAATACTCTGAGAAAAAGAATTAACAAGTCGAGCCAAACGACAGTAAGTAAAAGCAATTTCACTTACCAAGTATATACTACTTACTAATACTACTATTACCACTACTGCCCCTACTGCTCCATTTCCCCCAACTACTACTACTACTACTACTACTACTACTACCACCACCACCAGTTGTTCTCCCACTACTACCACCACTACTGCTACTATTGCTATTATGTTTATTTAACTATAATATACTGTTGTAATTTGTAAAGATATTTTGAGGATAACAGGAGGTATGTGATGATCTACGAGATGCTTGTTAATCGAGAATGAAAAGGCTAGAGGAATCACGTAAAGCTTATTTTCATGTCGCCTCGTCAGTGTCGATACTTCATCCGTGTTCCAAAACTAACGGATTTCCGAATGCATTTTTGTTTAATTTTTTTCATACGTGCGTATTTTGGTGGTAACTCAAGGACTCCGGTACGATGACGTTTCGGCCCTGGTGACGCGATACATTTTGATAGAAATTGTGTTTACATATAACGACAATTCTTGTTAATTTCAACGGCGAAAAGAAAAAATATATAGAAAAAACGAGGAACGACAAGACGCGGCGAGATCGCTTCGGGGTGACGCCGAACGAAAAATCTCGTAACTCTGTTCCTCGTTAGTTGAATTATTATTTCTTATTATATTTTATTTTGTGTGTGGTAGCACCTTTTGATATCGGTTTGCTGTGGAATTATTGTAATATCGATGTTATCTCTACTGTACGACTATCATACAATTCTGCACAAGAACCAAACCAATTTGCATGTACCGAACATCCTGGTAATATCGCTTTTGTTCGAGTGCCGTAAGCACGGGCTATTCGTGTATTTCACAGACGATTGATTAATCACAAATTCAAAGCAAGAAAGAATAACTGCCTAGTCAAATAAGGGGCGTCGTTTCATTGAGCGACTCTGACTTTTTACTCACGAGAAAGAGAGAGAGAGAGAGAGAGAGAGAGAGAGAGAGAGAGGCATCCGCGTTTCGACGAGGTTGTCACCCGCCCTCTTATTGTTATAAATTTGCAAAAAGTTTGAATCAAAAGTTGTGCGCGACGAGAGAGTCGAACGAATGGAAATGAGAGAGGGTGTGTTTGCGGACCGAGACGTACGCGTACGTACGAAAGAAAGGCTTCGACGTAAGTATTTGAGAAAAAAACGTAGACAAGCGAGAGGACGACGATTCGCGAAGCACGCGCACAATCGCGTGGATACGTTAGGAATCGTGCATTTTATTTTCTATCGAGGTGGCTGACTTTACACGCGTACCTGATTTATAAATCTTGCATAGAGAGAAAGAGAGCTTACGCGGGCGAGGATGACAATGAATGACAAGTACGTTGTGAATTTACAGGAATGATAGGTGCTCTGCCACCGGGTGCGATGCATCCGGCGTTCGCCGCGCCCATGGGTTTCCCGGGTGCACCTATGCTAGCGCCGATGATGCATCCGCGCTTCAGATGATCGCCCCCATCGGACGGGCCCAATCCACCATTGCACTTTGTGCTCTGGGCTCGTCCCTAACACCACGCCGAACGGACGAACGAACCGAGATGTCGGGACGACGCTGCTTCGCGCGTATCGCACGCTCGATTAACTTTTGCTGCCGCCGCCGTCGCCGCCGCCGCCGCCGGATCAGTCGACTACGCATCCTCTTCGCACCGAGTTAACACGAAGTTAGCAAAAATTTTATGTTTCTTCTTACTGCTATACTGTGTAATTTATATGTGTGTGTGTGTGTGTGTGCGTGCGTGCGTGTGTGTGTGTGTGTGTGTGCGCGTGTGTGCGTGTACATGCCTATATATACATACCTGTTACGTCATACTTGCATATACATACATACATATATTTATATGTGTGTGTGTGTGTGTGTGTGCGCGTGTGTATGTATCGATGCATATACGAGACTGGGGGGAGAGTACGAAAGGTCGCAGGGAAATGTCTGTCAAGCTCGTATATCGTCTACCACGCTTGATCGTAACATTTTTTCAAAAGCCACACCACACGGCGCCGAGTTCCCGTACTTTTCGTTTCGTCTACGGTCTCTCCCGTACAAATAGATACGTGGATGCATAATCTTTCTTTCTTTTTTGTTTCGTCAGTTTTCCCCCGCCAACGCGGTTCACGATCGTGTCTATCGTAAAATTGAATATACTCAATGAGATAGTAGCGATCTCTGTGAGAAAAGAGACGCGTCGACGCGCCTTCTTTTCTCCAAATTTTTTTACATACGTACAATTCTTGATTTGCCTGGAAACACGCAAGGGATAATTATAGAAAGAGAAGGCGAATGGGGTGGGGGTAAGTCTGAGATGAAATTGTCACACTAGCGCATCTTCTCTTATTTTTTTCCGGGTGGTTTCTCAGTTTCGAGCTTAACGGACGTAATAGGCGAACGAGTCTTGGGGAGGAAAAAAAACATAAATAACGATATGAAAAGCGTCGCCGCCGCCTATCGATAATTCTTCCGGTTCCGGTGCGTTTGGCGCTTTGGCCGCAGCGACGGAACTTTTATCGGTCGCTTCAGGTTACTTTGTCACTCATTCATACATTACACACACCCACACACGCATACACCTGAAGGTTTTATTTGGACAATATATTATTCGTATTTGGAAGTTATTTGTCCGCGGCTTGACACTGACGAAAAGCGACGGTCGCCCCCCCCCCCCCCCCCCCCGCCCACCTTTACACAATCTTTGCCGCTTAGATGTTCCGCGATCACAAGATCGGTGTTCAGCCGTGAAAGCACGTGGGAGGTAGAAAGCTCGAATAGGAACACGCTATCCGGCAACGCGCGTGAGCGAGCGGTAAGTACGAAGGGTGCAGTCACCCTGATATACGCTCAAACTAATTTTGCGACAAATGTTCTCTCGCGATTTTCACATACCTTTCCAACTAGTCTACGAAAGAATCGGTCGTCCCTCGCGCTTCCTCCGGATACACGAGTCCTTGACACTTTTCTCCCTTCTATTCCTCCATCCTCTCTCTCTCTCTCTCTCTCTCTCTCTCTCTCTCCCCCTCTCTCCCCCTCTCTCCATCTCTCTCTCTCTCTCTAGTTTTTTTCTCCCCACGACGACGACGACGACGACGACGACGACGACGACAAGAAAACAATGACACACGAGGAGATGAACAAGAGAAGGCCGGCGGCGGATGCGCGTACCGAACGCTACGCGGTAGGAATGAGAAATAATAAGACACCGAATTTGTGAAGGATGCGTATGTATTTTATAATTCACGCATTATTATAAGTAGATAATGTATGCTCCTCGGGTGGAGTTGATGCACTTCGAATGCAGTTTTTCGCTTAAGTCGATTCTTGATTATACCCGCGTAGGGATATATTTTGTCAGGAGCATAGATAATTCGAAGCTCGTTAACGAGAGGGAAGCGCGTGAATCCGTGTAAACGAAGATGAATGTCATCGTTGCTTTCGAAAAAATGTCGAGCTCGGTTTATTGGCACTTCGCCGCCGCCGCCGCCGCCGCCGCCGCCGCCGCCGCCGCCACCACACATTTTTTCAACATTTAGCGACTAAGCAATAGACGAGCGAGGAAGTGTCGGCGAGCGTTCGAGCCCCCTTCCTCTCTACGCAGTGGTACCTATTGTTTCAACCAATCACAGCTCTGCGTTACGCTGTTGGACCTTCGTCGGTCCCTTGCCTCGTGTGGCAGGCGATTGTTTGGACCTACCGTCAACGGTGATCGAGCACTCGCTACTTTGTCCAGTTTATCCATGAACCACTTCGTTGTCTCGAACAAAGGCGTCGCGACTCGTTGACGCCGCCCTGGACATGGTATGCGGCGCATTCGTCCCCGGTGAGCGTGTGGCTGGACCGAGAAACAATATTTATCTTACCAAGGCAACGAAAGAACAATCGATCGACTCGAGGGGCGCGTAAAAATTTCGTATTAACCGATCCGACGACCGTCGTGCCGGTTCGGGGCAGAGAGAGAGAGAGAGAGAGAGAGAGAGAGAGAGAGAGAGAGAGAGGGAGAGAGAGATTCAATTGTATCCGTGTAGAGGCACGGAAATTCCGAGAAAAGAGAATGTTTATCGCGAGTAGAATTCTTACGAGAAACGGCACGACGATCGGTCGCGAACGCTCGGCGAATGCTTCTGTGTGCGTGTGTGCGTGTACCTATATTATATACCGAAATACACAACTTTGATTACCTTGCTACTTTTACGCAAGAAAAAAAAGAGATAAAAAGACGATCGAGTCGAACGAGCAACTACTCCCTCATCTTTGTGCCTGATTAGTATCTAATCACGTTGATGGTGTTGTAAGGGAATTTTCCATACCAAATTGCGCGGCTCTCAAAGACATGTGCCTGTCAGAGTCGCAATAATGGGGGAAAAAAGAAAAAAAAAGAGCTTGGTAATTTGGTGAATATACGTTACTACTGTACATTACTATCATTATCATCGAACAATTATTACTCTGAGTACAATTATTATCATTACTACTATTAGGCTATCGTTGTTTCTATCTATCGATGGTTTTCGCTCTTTGTGATACATGCCTGTTTAGCCAACGTTCGTTTCTCACGAAAGACCACCACCACCACCACCACCACCACAACCACCACCGCCACCGCCACCACCACAAGGGGAAGGGGGGAGAGAACGCTCCTTTTAGATTAAGGCGTCAAAGGGTGTTTTTTCCATCCTCGTTGAACGCGAGGCAAAGTTGAAAAGCAAATTGAACGGTAGCGTAGCAGGTGCAGTTGTATTTTTTTTTGTTCACACGAAATTCTACAGCTCTATTGTTTTCAGCGGCAAATACGCGCTCGAGCTGACCGCAAGATACGTAAAGAGACAATGTATCGAATAGTTGCTCGACATAATAAAGAGTGAGACAGCGAGAGGGAGGTAGTCATTTCAAATACTACCCGTTTTATTTATTTGAAATGATGGAAAACAAGCAACCTGGAGAAATTCCGATTCTTTCCGTCGCTTCGGTTCTACTGTTCGGTAAAACGACGTTACCGCGCTAGCGTACTGGGCTGACGTTACCTTTCCGATTAAATGTACAACTGCGGCGTGCATTCTTTTCAAATCCGAGGAGAGGAAGATAGCCGTGAGTACTGAGCGATGATACCGCATTATCGAAATCAACTCACCAACCCCATATGGTTTTCACGAAAGTGGAAGCTAGTGGCAGCGACACGTGCGCGACAGCCAAGAGCTCCAACGAGAATAAAAGAGCTGTACCGTGTGGGTGTGCGTGCGCGCGATACGATCACTGTACGCGAGACTTTTAAGGCGAATAGTTTACTAAATATTTTCCGACGACATAAACATTCGCGGCGAAAATGGAGATTGAGAGCTCCTTTGAATTTCGGCCACTTTGCCATGCGATAAAAAGTTTTGAAAAAGTAAAGAGTCCGTATGGAAAAGGCTGAGAAACTTGTCAACGACAATTTCTGATATCAATAATGTATGAAAAAATGTTGAAGAAATAATAACAGACTTTCTTTTGGCCTCGTGAACTAGAGAAATGAGCTTTGATTCATTTCCATCTCCATACCTGTCAAGTTTGCTCAATTCTCTCTCTCTCTCTCTCTCTCTCTCTCTCTCTCTCTCTCTCTATCTCTCTCTTTGGGTGAAGAAAGAATAAAATCATTTTTCATGACAAGATTCTAGGAATACTGAACCTATTACATTGAAAAAAGGAAAAAAAAAATTGATTCAATAATCGCTAGTTTTTGCGAATTGTAATAACTCGATACCCTCTCTTACCTTGTGTTGCGGAGAGACCTTTCGATTCGAGCCACGATCCCTCGGTATCCCTTGGTAAAAACGGTGAGTGTGGCGGCTGCCGACACCAACGGAACAGCTCTCCTTACCGGTACAACCATGAAGAATAGAGGTAAGGAGCCCGAACGCGTATGCTAAAAGCACCCCAAACGTGGACCCTGAAAGTGACGAAAAGTTGTGGTTCAAAATTCAGCCACATCAAGCGCTAGTGCCGAGAGGGAAGAATGTGAAGTATGGCATCGGTGACGCTATGAAGTGAGCGTATATATAAACTGGAGAATTCTTGGTTATAATATTTATACATCATTCTTGGCTGTTCGTCTGTGAATGCGAAATTGTAATAAGGATTTTTTAATTGCAGTAAAAATCAATGTTGTGGAGTGCAGTGAGTGATTGCCTCGCATTATATAAAAGCAGGTAAGAAAACGGTATTTTGAAATCATTTTCTGTATTATATTATAATTGCAATTCATCGGTTGATTAAATACATTTCTCGAGCATGAAAGTGAGGTTAGAATTCGTATTATTGTCATAATATGTAATTACAAATTTTATTTTGGGTTCTTTTCTTGTTGCAGTGCACAATGGCGAAATACTGTTCGTACCCAGGGTGTTAAACTGGGCGAGACGCCAGCAGAGCAAAGTGCAAGCACTTAGGAGTACGACAGTTGTTCGTCTTCAAGGTTCCAAAGGTAAATCGCCTGTTAAAATGTTTTCTTTTTGTTAAATGACGCATAGAGCGCGTAATTTGTTGAAGAAATCTGAAGTAATTGCATGCCACTTATTGCCTATAGGAAAAAAAATTTGCTCAATGATTTAGCGTGTATATGAAATTTCAACCCGCTTTGTTTTTTTCCTGTATCTTGTAGAATATGGTACAACGATGGAGCAGAGCCATCGAGGAGTGTCTCTCCCACACTGATTTCGTGTGCGAGCTTCACTTTTCCAATGACTCGATAATAAAAGAAGACCGCATCAAAATGCCTGATGGTACGATCGAGGTAATTCCTCATCTTCGTCATACCCTCATCGCTGATGCTATGCCCATCGCAGTCCATAACAAGGTAAGGATTGTAATAATTATAGTAATTTTTTGTGTGAAATGCATAAAAACATTCAGCGCTACAGGGGCATGACTTTCCGAATGAGTTTCTCCGCCACTTCTCAACTTTTTTTTCTCTTTTTTCTCTATTCTTTTCCTGCCCCGCTTGACTTTTCTATAATACCCTCTTTTCTTCGAATGAACTCAGCTAACCTACAGCTGTGTTTGCTAATTCTTTGTAGCTCGGTTCAGCAGTATAATTTATCAAAAGTTCATCTTTTTCTTGCGGTCTTCAATTTCTATATGCGGAATATTCTTATCTGCTACCCCCCTTCAATTTCCTCTGTTGTCTTTACTCTTTATTACTTGAGTCAATTCGTTGATATCGTACTTTGCTATCCCCTCGAACAATTGGACATAGATTGTCCATTATTACATTGAGATAAACATAATAATCAATTATTTTTTATTTCGACAGGAAAACGGTGGTCAACCGGAACAGAATGTTCCCTGCAACCAGTTAGCCGGACCTTCTCATGGATCCGTAGCTATTTGCAACGACGCTGTCATACATCAAGTGCCTACGACCTGTCACGATTTTCTTACTCCGACGGAGGTAAGTGTTGTATTTATTGAAAATGAAGGGAAAATGTCTTTCAATTTTTTCATTAATTTAATTCTTCATTTTTCATTGATAATACTTTATCTCTCAATATAAAAATTCTTTCAATTTATAAATTCGGACATTTTTCTCGATTTCTTTGGGTTTCGTTTGAAAAAAAAAGCAGAATTGTTCTATGAGCTACTTTAGGCTCCGACGTGATTTACGCTGGCACAATTTTCGGCCGCACGACTGGACCGCGAATTTTTCATTTCCGGGCATGCAAAGAAATCGCGAAAGAGGCTGAGGGAATAATAATGAGAGGAGGGGGAGGAGGGAGAGGGAGAGAAAAAACGTGTGGACAGCCTTCGAGATATCCTTAAAATCGCACCTGCGGATCTTCGCCCTCGACGCGAGAACTCGCGGATTATTCGTTTTTCGTTTAATATTTCACGTATGTGTGTGTTTTACGGGACATGTGAGCGCGTCCTTGACAAGCCGCGATAAGCCTCCGATGAAAAAAAAATTCAAAAAACCAACAACAATTGAATTGAGAATAAATTGTTGATTCAGCAGCTGAAAAAAAGTTCAATAACTCCACGAGACTGAAGTGCCAGAAAAATATTTTTCGCCCATCAATGGGCTGC
The DNA here is from genome assembly GCA_963210295.1 of Ophion ellenae. Lineage (NCBI taxonomy): Eukaryota > Metazoa > Arthropoda > Insecta > Hymenoptera > Ichneumonidae > Ophion > Ophion ellenae. Next base: position 69,449,964 of record OY723386.1, read on the forward strand.
TACTTTTTGATAACAAGAAACAATGCAAAAACAATTAGCGATTATTTAATTTCGATGAAAATGCATTGAAAACAAAAAAAGAAAAACAATTGCAACACTTTTCGAGTATGGTATTGTGGGAAAAAATGGTCCGAGCGATTTGTCGAGTTGGGTCGAGAGGAAGAGGGGAGAAAAAAAGGACAGCTGTCGAAAGAAATGAGGAATCGAGCTTCCGTGGAAATAATGAGCCGATAAATCATCGCGAGTTCCTTGTGCGCGAGGTCGTAGTGGCGGCTCCAAAGGACGACGTATCCTCTTGCCCGTTTCTTTTTTAAATTCTCCATCGTCTTCTCTTGCAGAATGAGAGCAGCTGATATAATTTCTCGTAGTTTTACTTTGCACTGAAGAATTTACGATCCTGTCACGGGCAGTGAGAAAAAATCCTACTTGGTAAAAAAACAAAAAAAAAATTTTAGCACGTTCCCTCCCCCCACCTTCTTCTTGAGGTCTCTAGTTTTCGTCTCGCGCCACGTGCTCTGCCTGCGGTTAATCGAGTACGGCAAACAGCAGTCGACAAACAGCAAACAGCAGCAGCAAAACGATGAACAAAACGAGAGAAGAACTCCACAGCTCGATCCATTACCTCGGCATACCACTTTTTAGGACAACAATGAACAGAAGAAAAGAACGACTCCTCAGTTTCCTTGTACGACGCACTATTACATAATTAACGAAAAGCAGCTACTGTTTCATATTAGTCAGCCACTGGGGCGAATCATATGTATGTATATATATTTAATTCGATGTAATGATTAATACTGCTAATAGGCAGCGAGAGAGAGAGAGAGAGAGAGAGAGAGGTAACGTCGTCGTTATTTGTAGATCGCAACGTTTGACAATAAACAGAGGGTGAAATTGAGTTAGGCAATGTCACGGAATATTGTAGTTTTATGTACCTACCGAGGATTGTTTCGCCTCTTGGCAAGGATCGTATAAGTATAATGAGGATTTTCCTGAATTGCTGCAATGACAAAATATTTTCTTTTGCTCCAGTGCCACATAGTCCAATTTGTTTATTTATACACGACGATCGGGGTGTAACGGACTGAAAATCAGTTGTTTTTCACTACACACATTTTTCAAGCATAGTCAAAAAATATGTCATCGTCATTATCACATCGATTCTGTAATTGTCGATCATTCCATTGTATCGCAATTGTATTATTCCATTGTATCACAAGAAACATTTTTATGTTTGAAAGAGAAAAATAACTAATAAATCTTAAACCAACGAACATTTAATCAATGAATTTTTGTTTCAACCGACTGATTCAGATGAACAAAAATATTAATGCATCGATAATCTTTTCTGTTATGACCACGCGTGTTTTTCCTCGGAATAAAAGAACAGCTAATTAATTAATTAATTCATTCATTCATTTCGAGTAACGCTATTGTACTCATCTCGTTATATTTTTTCCATATTCATGCATGTTAATATAGAACACAAATTTTCACACGTAAGCGGTCACCCATCCAAGTAATGCCCAAGCATACGATGGGTGTTCGTTCGCGTGCGTCCTCGGGGGTGAGTTGCGTTTCAATGGGGTTTGTTAGTGGCCTTAAGGGCCGAGTTGAGTTCGATGGGGTCTTTTAATGGCCTTAAGGGCAAGTTGTGCTGAATGGTGTTTGGAGCGAGTTGGGCTGAATGGGGTTTGGAGCGAGTTGGGCTGAATGGGGCTTGGAGCGAGTTGCGTTAAATGGGGTTTAGAGCGAGTTCCGCTCAATGGGGTATATAATAATTGCCTATGTATATAATTTAATAAACAAATGCACGATGACAGAATTAATCGACGAACGAATAAATTTATTATTTTTTCCATCTGTCTTGCGTGCATAACTGCGCTTTGAATATTCTCTTCTATGGCTCTATCTTTTCTCATTCCATCTCTGTCGTATCCTATCCCGAGTACAGCAGCGCCAGCGGATATTTCCGTAACAATTTTCGCTGATTCCATAGCCCGCGTCCACAGTACAGCGTTCGGGCTCCTTACCTCTATTCTTCATGGGTACAACGGCAGCCTCGTAGCAGAGAACATAGATTTACACGGAAAAACAGGGCCCATGTTAGCTTTTGGCACAGAAAAAGTAGTTCCGCTCTTCGGCTGCAGAGCGCGCGGCCCTCATTCGAAACCCTCCCCCTCTCATGTGATCTCACTCGCGCCTTTGAGCGAGTGGCAATAACTCTTTCGCGCTCGCTCTTGCACCGACGTATGCTTAAAACTTGGGAGAAAATAACACGCTGAAGGTCCGTGGATCAAATACTGATGTTAAAGAACTTTTTTTGTTCACATTGGCATTTGTTTAATTTGTATATCAGTATTTTTATAGATTTTATTGATAATAACAACTTCTGTTATAATTAACAATTATAATTGCGTATTAAAAAAGATAAGATCATTCGGCAGCACCAAATTTTTCGTTAATATATTTTGTCTCCATTTATTTTTCCATTTGCCTTTATGAAACCAATTGGAGGTATGCTGAGACCATTTCCAATTGGAAATAAGAAAAAGTTCATTAGTAACCGGCCGGCGACCGATCCAGTAGATTGAGAGCCAACACTAGCCGTTCTCTTACGCTAGTGTCCACACAGTTTTGATCAGAAAACCGTAATTTGAATATTATGTGTACGACACTATGATTATATTTGTTGTTGTAGATATTATCATTTATGTGTCTAATCTTTCATTGATACTTTTTTACTCAACGAAATGGCGAGCCGTAGCTCTTACAATTTGCTTCTGTTGACATTTTTGTATCATTTTATGGTAAATCAGAAATTTTATTATTGTAACGAGGTTTCTGATTTACAATACATCTCAAAAGGAAGGAAATTTGAATCTGTTTTAAGGGAGCTTTCCAGTGTGAAATTTTCAAAAAATCGATTATTTTTTTTTGCTTTATCGAATAGTATACACTCTTCCGAATATTCCCTGAAATTTTCATGGCGAAATTCAGATTATTTCGGTTACTGTACAGCATTTCTTGGAAGAAGGCAACGGAGCGCTACAGCTGCCGCGTCGGCCGTCTGCCGTTTTCTCGAAACAGCATTTTTCAAAACGGTGTCCAACTTGGAGGGCAGAGTTTTAAAGCTATCGAGTTGAATTTTTTACACAATATTCTTAACGTCATTGTTTATCGTGCTATGGAAGCTTTTTTTTTTGACGTCTTCCTATTTTTTTGTAAAAAAAACTGCCAAAAAAAATGCTAAAATCGATACTTTTTGTTCAAACCGGCGCCATTTTTGCAAAAAAAAAAAAAAGCCTCCATAGCACGAAAGCCAATTATATACCGATCAATAATCTTTTTGTGTTTTTTGTTTCAGATCAAAATTGTGACCCCCAACGTGGACACCACATCCAAGTGCATTTTCTGCAACAGTTGTTTCATCATTTTTATAGATATTAATTAATAAATAAATCGATCTTCAAAAAATTGTTTTGTATTCTTCAATACCCAATTAATATACAAAAAAAAAAACCAGACCGATTAGATTATTTTTTCTTTAAAAAAAAAATCGCGAAAAACAGCGATTTTTCGGGCTGTCACACTGGAAAGCTCCCTTAACTTTTCGAATTTAAGCCTACGGTTAAAAAATCATAATCAAAAGAGTATACGGATAGAATGTTGTTTGTCGCGAAAGAATATTCGCATCGAACAATTTTTTCCGATCACAACCAATTTTTCCCTATTATTTTCTAATAATTTTTTTTTGAAAAATTAAATCAAGAATCTTTTCCTGCGGGCAACGAAAAAATGTCAACTGTATGTTAAAAAAACAACTTTTCGAACGGAGGTTTGATCAGCGAACCGTCGGCACCACTAGACCCAACGCTCTCCACTCAACCACGGTGGGAATGTTAGGAGACTTTTAGAACTCATTGATTCCATTCAACTGACTGAGTTACTTGATATTCAGAATTATTTACTTCAAGACTATTGTTTGGAAGTTACGGGGGATAGAAAATCTTAATTTGGAATGGCTTGAGGATCAATTCGCCATTTTTTGCAAAAACGTTTCGGGTCGGGTTGAAATTCCGAACTTTGAATGCGCTGACGGTTTAAAATTCCTAATTTTAATATTCCGAAATTACAGGGTTCGTCAAGATCATGGCAGTGAAAGTCTACACAGTTGACTGTAAATTATGTTGAACGTGTAACATTGTCTAGACAAATTTCAAGATTGACGTAAAATTACTTCTTAATTAAACAAATTTTTAAAAATAATTCGTCGATTTTTTGAAATATTGAAACTTTAAAAACTTCCATAGCCGAATTATTTAGAACGGTGCTTTTCGGAGTTTTGGTCTTTCGTGTAAAATTCTTCCGGAGTTTTGATCTTTCGGGGTAGTATTCTTTCGGAGTTTTGACCGTTCTGATCATACAAAGGTCGGAATTTCAACCCGGCCCCGTTCAGATTTTCGGAGTTTTCGTCTTTCGGGTACAATTTTTTCGGAGTTTTTACATTCCAGGGTAGTATTCTTTCGGAGTTTTGAGCGTTCTGATCATTCATGGTTCGGAATTTCAACCCGGCCTCAACGTTTTTATGGTCTTGAACATTGTTCGTTATTTTTTTTTTCATTTCGGAAATTCATTTGAAAAAAAAAAGATTTATTACTCGTTGAATGAATATTTATTAAGCGAGTAAAAACAAAGTTTAATAAAATCAATACAAAAGCTCCATAAACGGTAAAAGAATAAGGCTCAAATATATAGTCCGCATCAGAACTCGAAGTACCCCAGTAGTGCGATCCTGTAACTCGTTTTAACTCGATAGCGAGAGTTTTCGTTATCGTTAGCTAGCGACAGCCAATAAGAGGCTTTCTTTCTTCTGTAATCGTGCATGCAATTGGCTGTCGCTAGCCAACGATAGTGGCATAACTTGTAGGTTCGAGCGAGAACGCACCATTACCCCAGGGGAAAGCGCCTCGGTGCATGAGAACGTGCGCTTTTTACTTTGAGATGTACTGGAACGAAATCGGTGAAAATAAAGCTGAGATATCGAAATATCATTCGCGAACGTTACAATTAAAACATTCGTCAGCTACCAAGGGATCTCACGTCGAAACACTTTATTCCACAAAACGCGTCAGTTCCTCTGATAGTCAACCACAAAAAAAACTCAAACAAATGATTAACATTTTTGAAAACATCAAAAAGTCAACAACGTGCCGCTCATTCACCAGTAGTCGGGTCGGTAACTTACCGACAATTTTCAATTTCCCTTTTTTTCATCTCCACTTTTAATTCATCTCGCAAACGACCACAAACGACGCACAATAGATACAAAAAAACATCGAAAAGTCAAAGTCAATCTGCCAACTTACCACTAATTTCCAATTCTCAATTTCCGAGTAGATAACGGCCTCACAAACGTTTCGATTGATCTCACAATCAACCACAAACGTCCCACAAACGATTCAAATTTTTCAAAAACATCGAAAAGGCAAAGTCGCCTCGTTCACTCACCGGTAGCCGGATCGGCAACATACCGACGGTATACAATTCTCATTTTTCAAGTAAATAACGCTCTCACTAACGTTTTAATTGATCTCACAATCAACTACAAACGACCCACAATCGATTTAAAAAAAAACATCGAAAAGTCAAAGTTAATCTGCCATCTTACTTGTAATCGTAAATTCTCATTTTTCAAGTAAATAACGGTCTTACGAACGTTTTAATGGACTCACAATCAACTACAAATGATTACGAATAAAAAAACTACTAAAAGTCAAAGTCGGATCGCCAAGTTCGCGGAGCTCCCCGTCTACCGTCGTGCCTCGAAAGCGCTGCACATGGAGGCTAGAGTGGGAGGAGTCCAAACTCTTATGGAGAGACTTGAAAAAAGTGGCTACAAAAAGATGGTCAAACAGGGATGGCGCCACTATTGCTAAGACCTCGAGAAGTAAGATTCATGCAGCCCCCTGACACTGGCCTACTATTCCTATACGATAAACAAAAAAGCGTTTTGTCCCGGCTTTTTAGTTCTTGAAAGCGCCACTATCTGGCGTTGACTGTTATGTGACTGCCTTCGGCTCTGAATACTCGGATCAGCTGAACGATTGGATACTTTCGTTTCGTGCTGTTATCGTTATTGCGATAGCAGCACGTACTGTTACAGCGATAACAGGATCCATCATACCCGCGAATAATGGTTTTCGTAGAGTTATCTACACTAGACTTTTATTCATGCAAAATATTCGAAACATCGGTGCAACGTACATATATATGCATGCCTGTCACACGACTACTAGCGCCACAGTGCGGCAACGACATTTTGCCAACAGCATTTATCTACCAGTGTCAGCCCCCTGGATACTTGTAATACAGACGGAACAAATAAATAATGAGAAGTCTGCTGTGTATGAGGCAGAATGATACTTGAGAAGTTGGCTACGTGCGAGAGAGATGTAAAATGATACTTAGCAGAGATATCTCCGTAAATGCGTTAAGATAGAAAAATATTTTTAATATAGCAATTCCCAATGAACAATATGCATTAGTTGCATAATTAACGGTGAAAAAGGTCGAAAATAATAATAATGCAATACGTAATGATAGAAAAATATTTTCATTATAACAGTGTTTAATTGTACAACGTACAGTAGAAAATATCTTGAATGATACTGATGCTGTTTTTTCTTTAATCAATTTTTATTTTCTTAGGTAAATTCAACGTTAAATTAATCCCTGCTGTCAAAGAACAGTGCTTTGCAATCTGTTTATATTAAGGGGGGATTGTCTTTTTTTTCGCAAAATTTACCGCTTTTTGGGAATTTTTTTGTGAAGAAAGTATACAACGGAAAACTTGTGAAACTTGGCATATAGTTTTATTGATCTGTTTACTACATACAAAAAATTTTTAAACAATTTCATCAAAAAATCCGCCTCCCGCCCCCCTCGACGCGTGATGGTCCTTTTTTGATGGTTTGCACGATTACAGCCTTCACGTTTATCCTGCAACAAAAACCCAAAAAGCATTTTACTTTAGACACTTATAGCTATCGTTCGATGAAGGGGACAAAAAAAATTGACGATTTGGTGACGTTTTGAACTTGAAGTATCGATTTTTCGAAAAAAATTGATCGATTTTTTGTTATAAATAAAAAACTATTAAACGTATTGCTTTTTTGCTTCATCAAACGATAAAAGGATGTCAGCTGAGCATTCTGTCCAAATTTGAAGGCAATCGGTTGAATAGTTTTTGAGAAAACGTGCACACCAGTTGTGAAAAAGCTGTTTCGAGAAAAACGCGTTTAAGGGGGGATTTTTTGATCAAATTGTTTAAAAAAAATTTTGTATGTAGTAAACAGTTCAATAAAACTATATGCCAAGTTTCACAAGTTTTCCGTTGTATACTTTCTTCACAAAAAAATTCCCAAAAAGCGGTAAATTTTGCGAAAAAAAAAAGACAATCCCCCCTTAAAACTCGCAAACAGCGAACGGTAATACGATCATTCTTATGATAACGATATTTAACCCAACAACTCACGACTTATTTTTTTTACCGTCAAACTGCTTTTCTTTGTCATCAAACCGGTCCTACGGGGATAAATGGACTTTATCATACCTCAACTTCTTCGTATTTTCATCAGAAAGTAAATAGTGTGCGAGCCATCTGGTTTCATTAACATACCATTAGTGAACAATCCATTTAAAGAATGAAAAACGTCAAAAACTTCATTTTTTGCATAAAAATTGGGGTGCGACCGTCCTACAGTCATGAGTTTTAGGGTTGATTAAAAATTAAACGATAATCATACACAAGAATTTGCAATTACTCATTGCCGTAAGGAATTAAAAAAATTGTCCTGTATTGTTTTCTTGTACAACGAACGATGGAAAACGTCTTAAATAATAATTTTTTTATTCTTCAATACATTTTTTACTCAGGTCAATACGATGGTAAATTATTCCTAGTCAAACAACAATACTTTGCGATCTGTTTGTATTGAAACTCGCAATAAGCGAATCGATAACTTGCGTGCTTCAATGTTTTCAAGATAAAAACATGCTTCAATGTTTTAAAGAGAAAATATCTGTGTCCTCTTGTCAACATCAAGGCTGGTTTGTTTCGCTTAATCGATTTTAACAGTTCTCGAATTGTTCGAATATTGTGTGTATATTATCGTATTTGCTGGTACGGTAAAACCTCATTATCCGACCTTCGATTAACCGACGTTCCGCATTATCCGAGTCGCCTAACTCATCCGAGCCGTCCGCATTATTCGAGGTGTATCCTCAGATAATACGCAGAATCTCGGATAAAACGGCAGAATCTGCTATGCCTATGCCTGGAATAGTCCTATATTGCTACTCTTTTCCGTATTATCCGAGATTTCACTTATCCGAGGTAGCCTCTTCCCACATTACCTCGGATAAGCGAGGTTCTACTGTATTTGCCATGGAGGCAAATACAGACAGAGCCAGAGAAATAGGGCATCGACACTCAGCTTACTTCTCGAGATCTTAGAGATAGTGGCGCCATCCCTTCTTGACCACATTTTTGTAACTACGTTTAAATGCACAGATCGGACTCCTCCCACCAAGGAGACTGTAGGGAAGGAATCCAATCCTCGTATCATGGAGGCTAGAGTGGGAGGAGGCCGATCTGTGCATTTCAGAGTGGCTACAAAAATGTGGTTAAACAGGGATGACGCCACTATCTCTAAGACCTCGAGAAGTAAGCTGAGTATCGATGTCGTGTAAGAGGGATGGAAGAGGATCAAATACGCATCCCAGCAAGCAGTGCAGAGAGATCGCGCGCAAAAGTTACCCCCTCTCTAGTCTCTTACGCGCCCATCACACAATCTTAGTAGCGCGTATCCGTGAGCGAGCGACGCTCGGACATCTTTGGAAAGAGCCGAGCGCGCCGAAGTTTCCCGCCCGCGCCTTCGGCAGCTACTCCAATACATGGGCGCCGAGCTCGTTCATGTGCCGCCAAGCCGAAACGAAGGCTTCCAGGGAAAAAGCAATCTGAGCACGACTCGCGCGTGACGTCACCCGACGGAACGCGCGAGGCTTTTAGATGATTTCAATGCTTATTTAGCTCTTGATTCTCTGCGTTATCAATGTATACAAAAAAATGTATCGCGCACCCTGATCGCTTATTTTTTTAGTTTCTACGTTAATTCAAATATAATTATGAATCCAAATTACAACTTATTTATCTTCTAAAAAATTGTTTACGCTTTACTCACACCCGACTTATGCCAAATAAATTATAATTAATAAGAGTAAGCGAAAATATATTTATATTCGTATTATTATATTAATTCTCATACTTTCATCAAGCGATAAAGCATTATCCCCAAAAACAAGCCAATCAACCATCCGGCCGCGAATGGTCAGTACCAGAAAGTGCATATTCTACAAGCGATGGGATGGTCCCGTTCGTAGCGTTCCTGGCTTCGGTCCGCAGGGGCGCAGGATCGTTCCCCGCGCTCAGTGCTTTTTTTTTAAATTATCATTACTATTAATTCTTGTTTGATTAGTTATTTTTATTAGTTATCATTATTATTTTAATTACTTATCTTTAAGTGACGAAAAATTTATCGCGCATTCCGACCGCTTATTTGATTAGTTTGTACGATAATTTAAATGTGATAATAAATATAAATTACAACTTATTTATCTTCTAAAAAATTGTTTGCGCTTTACTCACACCCATCCCTATGCCAAATAAATTGTAATTAATAAAAGTAAGCGGAAATGTATTTATAGTCGTATTATTATATTCATTCTCGTAAGTTACGATTCGCGGCCGGATGGATGATTGGCTTGTTTTTTGGCGATAATGCTTTATCGCTTGATGATAGTATATGAGAATGAATATAATAATGCGAATATAAATATATTTCCGCTCACTTTTATGAATTACAATTTATTTGGCATAGGGACGGGTGTGAGTGAAGCGCAAACAATTTTTTAGACGATAAATAAGTTGTAATTTAGATTTATTATTACATTTAAATTAACGTACAAACTAATAAAATAAGCGGTCGGAGTGCGTGATAAATTTTTCGACACTAAAAGATAACTAATTAAAATAATAATGATAACTAAGAAAAATAACTAATCAAATAAGAATTAATGGTAATAATAATTTTAAAAAAAGCACTGAGCGCGGGGAACGATCCCGCGCCCCTGCGGACCGAAGCCAAGAACGCTACCAACGGGACCATCTCATCGCTTGTAGAATATGCACTTTCTGGTACTGACGATTCGCGGCCGGATGGATGATTGGCGAGTTTTTGGGGATAATTCTTTATCGCTTGATGAAAGTATGAGAATTAATATAATAATACGAATATAAATATATTTCCGCTTACTTTTATGAATTATAATTTATTCGGCATAAGGACGGGTGTGAGTAAAGCGTAAACAATTTTTTAGAAGGTTAATAAGTTGTCTTTTGGATTTATTATTATATTTAAATCAACGTATGAACTAAAAAAATAAGCGATCAGGGTGCGCGATACATTTTTCTGTATACATTGATAACGTAGAGAATCAAGAGCTAAATAAGCATTGAAATCATCCAAAAGCCTCGAGCGTTCCGTCGGGTGACGTCACGCGCGAGTCGCGCTCAGATTGCTTTTTCCCTCGAAGCCTTCGTTTCGGCTCGGCCGCACATGAACGAGCTCGGCGTCCATGTATTGGTGTAGCTGCCGAAGGCACGGTCGGGAAACTTCGGCGCGCTCGGCTCTTTCCGAAGATGTTCGAGCGTCGCACGCTCACGGACACGCGCTACTAAGATTGTGTGATGGGCGCGTAAGAGGCTAGAGAGGGGGTAACTTTTGCTCGCGATCTGGCTATATATCATTTTGCATCTCTCTCGCACGCAGCCTACTTCTCAAGTATCATGTTGCCTTATGCACAGCTCACTTCTCGCTATTTACTTGTTCCGTCTCTGTCACACGCAGCTCACTTCTCGAGGTCTTAGCAATAGTGGCGCCATCCATGTTTGACTACATTTTTGTAGCCACATATCTCAAGTCTCTCCATAAGAGATCGGACTCCTCCCACTCTAGCCTCCCTGCTTCGTATGGTGAGACGGTATAAGAAACGTCCGTAAATTTGACCTAAGAGCGTGGTGTTAAATATGGCCTGTAGGCGTCGTCCGTATCCGTAGTGCATCATAATATAGTAATACAGCCAGTGCACAGGGTGAAACTGACTGTCATGGCGGCTAATTGTTGACGCTTGCCAAAAAAACACCTCTCGTGCACTAAGATTGTTTGTTTGCGATCTAGTTCGTCTAATTAGTTTTATGCAATAATTGGTATTACAATTTTTACAAAGTTCTTACATTTTTGTTTAATTACGAAAAGTGTATTATAACTTCGTAAATCATTTTTACAATGATTTTTGGGTAGTTACAAAAAACCATCAACCATCAATGAATACATTAACGTTAATAGCTTTTAGGAATTTTAGCTTTACTAGAATCTAGCTTTACTTGCGTTATTATGATTCTTATAACAAATGTTATCAATAATCAAACTAATTTACCGATAAAATGTGTAACAAGTAATTTCAATTAAAAAGAATTCAATTACAAAACAACTTTACTTTATGGAATGTATATTTACGTCGGATATAAATTGTTACAGCATTTTTTAGGGTTATTTTTTCATAATTAAGTGGGTTATTGCGCTATGATTTGAATGTAGAAACATCTTACGGCACTACTACAGCTACACGAAATTTATTTATCAAATGAATTAAGGTTAAGAAAATTAATTTTTTCAGCTCATGTGACAGCTAATAACAGCACAGACAGCTGATAACAGCGCATGCGTAAAACATACATGTATATATAGCACACAATGACTACTTCCCCAGCGCTGCTTATGCGGAACCCAATTTTGTCTCACTTTTACGGACGCGCCAGAATACGGAGCAGGGAGACTATAGTAAAGGAGTATCAGCTATGGCCCCAGAAGACCATCATAAACTTAGCCGGACGACTTTAACTTCTCAAGATTTTTTCTTTCCTAATCGTTTGGTGGCGATTAGTAGCCTAATAAGGTTTGGTGGTCGACCGTTTTGTCAAAATTAAATGAAACTTTTTTCCGTAAAGTTGGCCGGACTTTTTTTATTTATCACGCAATCCATATAGGCCACGCCAATCGATGCAGAATCGTTCGGTGGTCACAAATATGCAAATCCCAGCGTTTGGTAGTTAATTCATTAGTTATCCCGGTCGCAGCCCCGGATCTAAGGGGGGGCAAACCGGGGTACTTGCCCCGGGAGGCAATTTAAGGGGGCGCCAAATTCATGTGTTTGAAAAAACTTGTTTCACTAAAGCGCCACTAACATCCAGGGCGCTTTGGTGAGTTTCAATGGCGTCGTGATCCAAGCTATCGAAAATAAAACTGCCTAGGAGACGAACTTTGATGAGGTATTCCTTTAGGCGTCGTTTGAAAAACTGCTCGTGTTATGGCTCAACAAGTTATTGATCGATCTGGCTGATATTTTGCCAGATTTCTCACTATAAGACTATTAGAAGGATATACCTAAAGTTTCAAGGTTATCGCGTAAATAAATTACTTTTTCGGGGTAAAAATTGTCGAGAAAATGGTAAAAAATATGAACATTTGATTACAAAGCCTACTTAATATTTTATTTTATACCTTTTAATATTTTTATAGGTATATCCTTCCAGTAATGTTATAGTGAGAAACCGCCCAAAATTTCAGCCAGGAGATCAATAACTTTTTGAGCTATACCATGAGCAGTTTTTCAAAAGACCCCTAAAGGAATACCTTATAACGCCGCTATTTTGTTTTGTTTGAAAAAGAAAAGAAAAAAGTTTTACCACTTGAAAGTTGTAATAAGATAATGTCAAAATTTTAAAATGATGCGATTATCTTATCACATTTTTTTAAAAATCATGAAAAATGACTTATTTTCGGGCGTCTAAAGAGATCTCCCCCCTTAATCTCCAATGTTGGAGGGGAGGGGCGCCAATGTCAAGTTTTTGCCCCGGCTCGGAAAAATCGTAGATCCGGGGCTGCCCGGTCGGAAAACAATCTACGTCTAGGCGCACACGACAGAGGGCCGTAATTGGTCATTGATGGATCCAACGGAATACGGCGCATTGATGTTTCAATTAATGTATGTTTTTCTTCACCGATCTCGTTCCAATAAGTCTCAAACGGAAAATAATCGTTTGGAAGTGGTTGGTAGATTAATTGAAACGTTTGGTAGTTAATTTCTTAATTACGCCGATCGATAAATCATTTACCCTTAGACGCAGGCGACAGAGGACTGTCATTGGCTGCTGAAGAATCTAACGGAATACGGAGCAGTGATATTTCATTTTCTAAATGTTTTTCTTCACCGATTTCGTTCTAATAAACCTCATACGGAAGATAATCGTTTGGTAGCGATTGGTAGCTTGATTAAAACGTTTGATAGTTAATTCCTTAATTACGCCGATCGAAAAATCATCTATGTTTAGATGAAGGGATAGCGGGCTGTAGTTGGCTTTTGATGAATCCAACGAAATACGGAGCAGTGATATAAGAATTTCTTTACGTTTTTCTTCACCGATCTCGTTCTTATAACACTCATACAGAAAATAATCGTTTAGTAGTGATTGGTAGCTTAATTAAAACAATTGGTAATTAATTCCTCAATTACGCCGATCAAAAAATCATGTACCCTTAGACGCAGGCCATAGAGGGCTGTAATTGGCTGCTGAAGCATCCAACGGAACACGGAGCAGTGATATTCCAATTTCATTATGTTTTTCTTCACCGATCTCATTCTAATAAGTCTCAAATGAAAGATAACCGATTGGTAGCTTAATTAAAACACTTGGTAGTTAATTCCTCAATTACGCCGATTGAAAAACCATCTACGGTTAGACGCAAGCGAAAGAGGGCTGCAGTTGGCTGCTGAAGGATCTAACGGAATACACAGCAGTGATATTGCAATTTCTATACGTTTTTCATCACCGATCTCGTTCTAATGAGTCTCAAACGGAAGATAACCGTTTGGCAGTGATTGGTAGTTTGGTAAAAACGTTTGGTTGTTAATTCCTAAATTACGCCGATCGAAAAATCACTGACCCTTAGACAAAATTGCTGCTTACGCGCTGCAGAAAACAACGGGAAAATTTACGCAACAATAATTATTTAAACAGATGTTTTTGCATTTATTCTTGATCATGAGTATGATCGGTAGATACGGTATGTTCTATACTTCATAGTCAGCAAATATGATTGCTGCTTACACACTGCGGAAAGTAAAGGTCAAAATTACACAAAAATAAATGTTAAAAAAATTATTATTGCGTTTATTCTCGATCATGAGTATGATCGGTCGATACGGTATGTTCTATACCTCTTAGTCAGCAAATATGATTGCTGCTTACGCACTGCAAAAAACAACGGTAAAAATAACACAAAAATAATTGTTAAAAAATTATTATTGCATGTATTCTCGATCATGAGTATGATCGGTAGATACGGTATGTTCTATACCTCTCAGGCAGCAAATATGATTGCTGCTTACGCACTGCGAAAAATACCGGTAAAAATTACACAAAAATAATTGTTAAAAAAATTATTATTGCATTTCTTCTCGATCATGAGTATGATCGGTAGGTACGGTATGTTCTATACCTCTCAGGCAGCACATATGATTGCTGTTTACGCGCTGCAAAAAACAACGGTAAAATTTATACAGCAATAATGATTCAAACAATTTTTTTTGCAATCATGATTGCTGCTTACGCGCTGCTAAAAGCAACGGGAAAAATTTATCCAGCAATAATTATTCAAACAATTATTTTTGCACTTATTCTCGATCATGAGTATGATCGGTAGATACGGTATGTTCTATACTTTTTATTCAGCAAATATGATTGCTGCTTACACACTGCGGAATGTAACGGTCAAAATTACACAAAAATAAATATTAAAGAAATTATTATTGCTTTTATTCTCGATCATCAGTATGATCGATAGATACGGTATGTTCCATACCTCTCCGTCGGCAGACATGATTGCTGCTTACGCGTTACAAAAAACAACGGTAAAATTTACGCAAATATAATTATTTAAACAATTATTTTTGCATTTATTTTCGATCATGAGTGTGATCGGTAGATACGGTATGATCTATAACTCTTAGTCAGAAAATATGATTGCTGCTTACGCACTGCGAAAAATACCGGTAAAAATTACACAAAAATAATTGTTAAAAAAATTATTATTGCATTTCTTCTCGATCATGAGTATGATCGGTAGATACGGTATGTTCTGTACCTCTCAGGCAGCACATATGATTGCTGCTTACGCGCTGCAAAAAACAATGGTAAAATTTATACAGCAATAATTATTCAAAGAATTATTTTTGCAAATATGATTGCTGCTTACGCGCTGCAAAAAGCAACGGGAAAAATGTATACAGCAATAATTATTCAAACAATTATTTTTGCAGTTATTCTCGATCATGAGTATGATCGGTAGATACGGTATGTTCCATACTTCTTATTCAGCAAATATGATTGCTGCTTACACACTGCGGAATGTAACGGTCAAAATTACACAAAAATAAATATTAAAAAAATTATTATTGCTTTTATTCTCGATCATGAGTATGATCGATAGATACGGTATGTTCCATACCTCTCCGTCGGCAAACATTATTGCTGCTCACGCGTTACAAAAAACAACGTTAAAATTTACGCAAATATAATTATTTAAGCAATTATTTTTGCATTTATTTTAGATCATGAGTGTGATCGGTAGATACGGTATGATCTATAACTCTTAGTCAGAAAATATGATTGCTGCCTACGCACTGCGAAAAATAACGGTAAAAATTACACAAAAATATACGTTAAAAAAATTATTATTGCATTTATTCTCGATCATGAGTATGATCGGTGGATACGGTATGTTGTATATCTCTCAGTCAGCAAACATGATTGCTGCTTCCGCGCTGCAAAAAACAACGGTACAATTTACGCAACAATAATTATTTAAACAATTATTTTTGCATTTATTCTCGATCATGAGTATAATAGGTAGATACGGTATGATCTATACTTCTTAGTCACCAAAAATGATTGCCGCTTACACCCTGCGAATAGTAACGGTAAAAATTACACAAAAATAAGTGTTAAAAAATTATTAGTGCCATTATTTTCGATCATCCGTATGATCGGTTGATACGGTATGTTCTATATCTCTCAGGCAGCAAATATGACTGCTGCTCACGTGCCGCAACAACGTTACAATTTATACAGCAATAATTATTCAAACAATTATTTTTGCATTTATTCTCGATCATGAGTATGATCGGTAGAGACGGTATCTTCTATACCTCTCAGGCAGCAAACATGATTGCTGTTTACGCGCTGTAAATAAAAACGGTAGTAGTTAGGCAACAATAATTATTGAAAGAGTCATTTTTGCATTTATTCTCGATCATGAGTATGATCGGTAGATACGGTATGTTCTATACCTCTCAGTCAGCAAACATGATTGCTGCTTACGCGCTGCAAAAATCAACGGTAGAATTTACGCAACAATAATTATTTAAACAATTATTTTTTGCATTTATTCTCGATCATCGGTAGATACAGTATGTTCTATACCTCTCAGTCAGCAAATATGATTGCAACTTACGCCCTGCAAAAAACATCGGTAAAATTTACCAAACAATAATTATTTACACAATTATTTTTGCATTTATTCTTGATCATGAGTATGATCGGTAGATACGGTATGTTCTATATCTCTTAGTCAGCAAATATGATTGCTGCTTACGCACTGCGAAAAATAACAGCAAAAACGACACAAAAATAATTGTTAAAAAAATTATTATAGCATTTGTTCGCGATCATGAGTATGATCGGTAGATACGGTACGTTCTGTTATATCCGTATCTCATTTTCTAAGTTCTGTTGTCTTGATTATATATATTTTATACCAAACTATTTCCTTTTTCACTCCAACGCGAACTCGTTTGAACCCTACGTTGCGAAATGACACATTCTTTCCAGCATACGAAACCTCCATTGCAAAACCAACATTCATTCTGGCAATTTCAACTTCGATTTCTTTACAGTGCTGAGTCTTGCAACTTGCGATGCGAATGACTCTCAACGAGGACATGGAAGAGGCCTCGGTCGTTCAGTCCTATACCCATTTCGAAAATTGTTGCTCAGCGATAATTAAAATCGCTGACTTACTTAAAAATCAAGAAGCAACCCACCATCGAGTTACAGCCAAATTAGTCAGTCTCTCGCGAATCTTAGGACTGAGCGGAGCTCGACAGAGGCCAAGGCACTCTGTCCTCCGAGTCTTTTTCCGTGCCCTTGCAAGTTAGTTCCGAGTACGCGTCTTCGATTCTTCGCGATCAAGCATCACTGCCCGAGGGTAAAGTGAGGCACTGAGGTGCAGCGTCTCATTACGCTTCGCAGGCCGATAAAAATTCATTAGTAGTGCGTAGAAACAATTATTCGTTCACCCAAACTCCAAACTACCAAAAATCCAACGTGTAATTTGCGTACGTGAGTGCCATACGATTGCACTGTCTTCGAGGAGACCCGAACGTCTAGCGTCAGCACGGTATCAAATCACAAGTTCACCAACCGTAAGTCCGATCTGCCCGCATTTTATGTAATCGTATTAAATTGTATCGAGTCATCAATCGAATTAATTTACGGAAGAAAACTGCGATAATAACCAAATTGTATCAAAATAGTAATCGTCATTGTCAATTTCTCAGATTTATTATAGCAATACATATATGTATTCTACTACTCATATCCATCAGGAGGATACTCTTTACCTTTATTTTATCCTCCCAATTCCTTTATTTTAACCCACTGGATAGGTGCGCCTAGCGCTTTAATAGCTAACCCGACAAAAATCTTTCGAGATAGATTAGAAGACTGAACATTTTTAAGTCGTTCAGGAAAATTAATCTCAGCCCGCTCATTAACATTCCGGGCCTAACAGTTCTATGCCTCTAAATCAGCAAACATGATTGCTACTTACGCGCTGCAAAAAACGACGTAAAATTTACGCAACAACAATTAGTTAAACAATTATTTTTGCATTTATTCTCGATCATGAGTATGATCGGTAGATCCGGTATGTTCTAGACTTCTTAGTCAGCAAATATGATTGCTGCTTACACACTGTGGAAAGTAACGGTCAAAATTACACGAAAATAAATATAAAAAAAATTATTATGGCATTTATTTTCGATCATGAGTATGATCGGTAGATACGGGATGTTCTATACCTCTCGGTCGGCAAACATGATTGCTGCTTATGCGTTACAAAAAACAACGGTAAAATTTACGCAAATATAATTATTGAAACAATTATATTTGCATTTATTTTCCTTCATGAGTATGATCGGTAGATACGGTATGTTCTATAACTCTTAGTCAGCAAATATGACTGCTGCTTACGCACTGCGAAAAATAACGGTAAAAATTACACAAAAATAATTGTTAAAAAAATTATTATTGCATTTATTCTCGATCATGAGTATGATCGTTAGATACGGTATGTTCTATACCTCTCAGGCAGCAAATATGATTGCTGCTTACGCGCTGCAAAAGACAACGGAACATTTTTTACAGCAATAATTATTCAAACAATTATTTTTGCAAATATGATTGCTGCTTACGCGCTGCCAAAAACAACGGTAAAATTTTTACAGCAATAATTATTCAAACAATTATTTTTGCATTTATTCTCGATCATGAGTATGATTGGCTGCTGATGGATCCAACGGAATACGGAGCAGTGATGTATCAATTTCTTTATATTCTATTTCACCGATCTCGTTCCAATAAGTCTGATACGGAAGATTATCGTTTGGTAGTGATTGGTAGCTTAATCAAAACGTTTGGTAGTTAATTCCTCAATTACGTCGATCGAAAAACTATATACGGGTAGACGTAGGCGATAGAGGGCTGTAGTTGGCTGCTGAAGGATCTAACGGAATACGGAGCAGTGATATTTCAAATTCTTCATGTTTTTCTTCACTGATCTCGTTCTAATAAGTTTCATACAGAAGATAATCGTTTGGTAGTAATTGGTAGCTTGATTAAAACGTATGGTAGTTAAGGCGTTACCCCCACTTGTAGCGCAAAAAACGGCCTTTTTCATGAATTTTTTTAAAGAAAACTACAAAATTTTTCTAATCGATCAATGTACCATCTTAAAGAACACATCTTGAAGAACTTTCAGTAATTTTTTTATTGAAAAATATTACATTGTTTAGTGGCGAATGACCGTCAATGAAATAATGTTTTTATATACACGGTTTGCGGTGACCATCATTGCGGCGAAGTGGATCATCTGAAAAAAAAATGCGGATGGATTTTTCAAATAGAAGTATAATATAAGTATAAACTAGTCTTTGATCGAAGGATTTGAAAAAATATTCATTTTTCACAAAATGGCGGACAGTCAAAGTTAATGGTTCGATTTTGACGAAAAAAACGGCCGTTTTTTGGCTATAAAACGGCCATTTTTTTTTTCGAAAAAAAAAATGGAACGTTTAAAGACTACATTTTTATGTATTAAATAAGCCTGCAAAATGTCAAGAAGATCGGTTCATTAGTGTTCGAGTAATCTTGGTCACCGACTTCAGAAATGCCATTTTGAGAAAAACGCGTTTAAAGTTTCTCTTTCAACGCTCTTTCACCGCGGATTCTTCTCTTTCAACGCTCATATCTCAGTCAATTTTGTTCGGATCGACTAGAAATTTTCAGGATATATTCTCAGATACTTATACTTCAAAAAAATGCAATAAAAAAAATCGATTTTTTCAAAATCGCAAGTGGGGGTAACCCCTTAATTCCACAATTACGCCGATCGAAATATCATCTATCCTTAGCCATATACGCAGGCCATAGAGGGCTATAATGGGCTGCTGAACGATCTAACGGAATTCGGAGCAGTGATATTTCAATTTCATTATGCTTTTCTTCACTCTCTTATTGGAGATCTTCGATCTCGTTCCAATAAGTCTCATACGGAAGATAATCGTTTGGTAGTGATTGGTAGCTTAATTGAAACATTTGGTAATCAATTTCTCCATTACGTCGATCTCAAAATTATATATGGTTAGACGCAGGCGATATAGGGCTGTAGTTAGCGGCTGAAGGATTTAACGGAATACGGAGCAGTGATATTTCATTTTCTAAATGTTTTTTTTTCACCGATTTCGTTCTAATAAATCTCATACGGAAGATAATCGTTTGGTAGTGATTGGTAGCTTGATTAAAACGTTTGATAGTTAATTCCTTAATTACGCCGATCGAAAAATCATCTACCCTAAGACGCAGGCGATAGAGGGCTGTAATTGGCTGCTAAAGGATCTAACGGAATACGGAGCAGTGATATTTCAATTTCTTTATGTGTTTCTTCAGCGATCTCGTTCTAATAAGTCTCATACGGAAAATAATCGTTTGGTAGTGATTGGTGGCTTGATTAAAACGTTTGGTAGTTAATTCCTTAATTACGCCGATCGAAATATCATCTGCCCTTAGACACAGGCGATAAAGGGCTGAAGTTGGCTGCTGATGGATCTAACGGAATGCGGAGCAGTGATATTTCTTTGTTTTTCTTGACCGATCTCGTTCTAATAAATTTCAAACGGAAGATAATCGTTTGGTAGTGATTGGTAGCTTAATTTACATGTTTCGTAGTTAATTTCTCAATTACGCCGGTCGAACAACCATCTACGGTTAGACGCAGGCGATAGAGGCCTGTAGTTGGCTGCTGAAGGATCTAACGGAATACGGGGCAGTGATATTTATTTAGCAGGCAACCACAGCCCTCTATCCCTTCATCTAAACATAGATGGTTTTTCGATTGGCGTAATTAAGGAACTAACATCCAACCGTTTTAATCAATCTACCAATCACTGCCAAAGGATTATCTTCCGTATGAGACGTATTAAAACGAGATTGGTAATGAAAAATATATAGCAATTGCAATATCACTGCTGTGTATTCCGTTAAATCCTTCAGCAGCCAACTACAGTCCTCTATCACCTGCGTCTAACCGTAGATGATTTTTCGATCGCCGCAATTGAGGAACTAACTACCAAACATTTTAGATAAGCTACCAGCGATTATCTTCCGTTTGAGACTTATTAGAACGAGATCGGTGAAGAAAAACATAATGAAATTGTAATATCACCCCAATTTCATGTTCCGTGTTCCTTTAGATTCTTCAGCAGCCAATTATAGCTCTCTGTGGACTGCGTCTAAGGGTACATGGTTTTTTGATCGGCGTAATTGAGGAATTAACTACCAAACGTTTTCATTAAGCTACCAATCACTCCTAAACGATTATTTTCCGTATGGGAGTTATAAGAACGAGATCGGTAAAGAAAAACGTAAAGAAATTGAAATATAACCGCTCCGTATTCCGTTAGATTCTTCAGCAGCCAGCTACAGCCCTCTATCGTCTGCGCCTAACCGTATATGGATTTTAGATCGGCGTAATTCAGGAATTCACCACCAAACGTTTCAATTACGCTACCAATCACTGCTCAACGATTATCTTCCGTATGAGACTTATCGGCACGAGATCGGTGAAAAAAAAACAAAGAAATTGACACATCACTGCTCCGTATTCTGTTGGATCTGTGGCGGTCCTGCTAGTTCCACCATCTCACCGCTACCCGGCTACATCGTTCCAGCGTTTCTCACAAACTGTCGCAGGGCATGCGTTCCAATTGCTTTGTTCGCGCTAGCTACACTTTCTACACTTTTTTTAGGGAGTGTACACTTTTCCGTTCGTTTAAACGGAAAAGACGTCACGCGCCGCTGTTCGCGTTACGAGTGTAGCTCACGGTCTTACATACAGGTCTTGAAACTCGCTCAAAATTTCAGCGGTGGGGGATGGCCTCTTATTGAAGCACCGACTGTTTCAACTCGTGACCACGAGGATCGCTGCTATAGAGTGTTGCAGGCTGTGTGAGAGAGACGGAAATACATTTCCAAAGTAAACAAAACCCAAACATAACCGCTCATTCACGGGACCACACGCGACGTGCTATACTCGTAAACTTGTAAAAACGGTGATACTGAAAAATGACTAAGTGGTGTATTGTGCCAACGTGTAAAACAGGCTCTCGGAGTGAAAAATCGAAACGGTCAGTGTTTCGGGTGCCGAGAGACTTGGCGCAATTAAAAAAATGGGGGGCCGCGATACCGGTAGTTGGAAAATCAGAGCTGAGACACGTTGTGTGCGAAAATCATTTCGAACCGAAATATATTCATCGAGAATGGGCAAAAAAACGTTGGAGCCGGGAACCTGAAAAAAAAACGAAAAATGATTGGGATCATTACAATAAATACTTTTCCGGCTGGAAAACATAAAACAAAGTTAGTGAATTATTTTCATTTATCCTACTCGAGAGTCCTTCGCTTAAAGGTCGTAAAAGAGGTGTTTTTTTTTAATTTACCAACGCAAACCGTCTCGGAAACTGCAAAGTAGAGATTATTGAAAATGTTTCTTGGGACATGCATTAAAATTTTTCGAAGAAGAAATACAGAATTGCAAAAGAAGCACTGTTTCTTAAGTATTTATTTCATTTTCAAGAAATACATCCTGGAAGTGTTTCGGTTTGGATTCCACTTCGGTCTGGAATAGTTTCCACTTATTTTCCGGTCAATTAAAACAGCGCGTAAAGCCTTTTTTTTTAAAAAGCTAAAACATGTTTTTAAAAAACCGATCGAACCCCTGAAAGCAGCATTACGGTGCTTGCACCGAACCCCTCGACCAACACGAGCTCACATTGACCCCTATATAAAAAACATTCATATTCATTGTACCCACTTGGATAACTATAGTCTTTTGGTTTTTTTTCAGGTTTAGAATAAAGTTACTTTTAATTGTATTTAGGTCCATCATGCATTTTTGCCATTGAAGATCATAAGTTGCCTACACTAGCCATTTGTACAGCTAGGTTAGGTTTCTATGAGTCAACAATCGTTTTCCATCTCTCTCGCACAGCCTGCATCACTCTCTCGCAGCGACAGTCGTGGTCACTAGGCGAAACGGCCGGTGCTTTAATCCGAGGACATACCCTCACCACCAGAGTTTCAAGACCTGTATGTAAGACCGTGATACAGTAGGTTGGTTCGCGCTAGCTGCACTCTACACTCGGCAGTGTAAACGGAACTAGGGCAGTGTCTAGGGAGTGCAGTTTATTTCCTCGCGGGTAAGCAATTCTAGCGCGTACGCGATAGTGTACAGGAAACATGGCGGCGACCTAGTGGACCACACCGTAACCTCAAACAACACATGAGATTACGGAGTCTCATCTAACCGTTAAAGAGATATACCGTGTAACCTCAAGTTTATTCATCTCGTAAACTGATTACAATGGACGGTGTTATTGAAATTATTAACTTGTATTGT
The DNA here is from genome assembly GCA_963210295.1 of Ophion ellenae. Taxonomy (NCBI): domain Eukaryota; kingdom Metazoa; phylum Arthropoda; class Insecta; order Hymenoptera; family Ichneumonidae; genus Ophion; species Ophion ellenae. Next base: position 69,473,438 of record OY723386.1, read on the forward strand.
AATTGCGCTCAGAATGGATGTATTAATACCAGTTTTACATAAGGTTTGTTCGCGCTAGCTACACTTTCTACACTTTTTTAGGGCGTGTACACTTGCGCGTTAGTTTTAACGGAAATGACGTCACGCGCCGCTGTTCGCGTTACGAGTGTAGCTACACTTTCGTGCCACTAACCCTAGACTTTCTACACTCGATCTTGACGAGGTGTAAAAGTACACGAAAAGTGTAACAGTGATATTACTAGAATAACCCCATAACCAGCGAAACTGTCAGTGAGTGTATACAGAGGTGAGTACGGCATAACCTAAAATATTTAAGGTAATCACAAACAAATTCTCACTTATTACGAAAAACAATCAATAACAAAGGTTCAAAATAACAAACTATTATAATTATCAATCTCTATCGATCAAGGTGATTAAAAAATTGACATGTCCTAAAATGTATAACGCAATCACAAACAAATTCTCATTTATTATGAAAAACAATCAATAATAAAGGTTTAAAATAACAAAGTATTATAATTATCAATTTCTATTGATCAAGGTGATAAAAAAAAATGACAAGATATAATGACAAGTGTTTATTATAAATTCGCAGTATCACAATACGTTCCAATCTACTATCAACGCAAACAGAAGCTAACATGGAACAGGAACAAAAAATTGCGCCAGCAGTGCTGTTCCGAGATTCAGAAAGCGGCTTAGTCGTTGATGTTGACAACAACGTGTGCATTTGTGAAGGTTTTGGATTTCTATAATCGTATCACTAACACTCCATTCTATGTAAAACTGGTATCAATACATCCATTCTGAGCGTAATTACAAGTACAAGTTGATAATTTCAATAACACCGCCCATTGTAATCAGTTTACATCAGCAAACTTGAGGTTACACGGTATATCTCTTTAACGGTTAGATGAGACTCCGTAATCTCATGTGTTGTTTGAGGTTAAGGTGTGGTCCACTAGGTCGCCGCCATGTTTCCTGTACACTATCGCGTTCGCGCTAGAGTTGCTTACCCGCGAGGAAATAAATTGCACTCCCTAGACACTGCCCTAGTTCCGTTTACACTGCCGAGTGTAGAGTGCAGCTAGCGCGAACAAACCTCGTGTTTCTCTCTCGTGATCACTTGGAACAGTCATGGTGCGTGCGCTCTCGCACACCCGAACGATAATGCACCCAATTGGGGATTCCTTCCATTATAATATATAATAATATTGTGTACATATATATAATAAATAAAATATAAATAATATTAATGAAATAACTCGTGTTGTTTTAATCACATGGGCTTATTTCACAATAAGCACAACGGTATAATAATTATATAAGAAGTACAACACGAGTTATTTTATTATGAAAACTTATGATTTGCCTGTTATGTTTAAAAATATAGCTAATTATAATAAAACGCGAATAAAGCGATAAGCCAACCGTAATGTATCTCGTGATGTATTTATTATTCGGATGCGCGTTACTCTGTTTTTCTGTACAATAATAACAATAATAATTATAACATGTACAGTCAAGAAACCGGGCGAATGCGGAAATGTTGGCTCTACATGCTGGGGTTGTCTTTTCAACACGTGCTTATTATACAGGGTGACGCACTAACTGTTGCCACCTTGAATATCTCTGTAATTATCGACGTCACAAAAAAATGTTTAAAACGAAAGTTGTACCGTACGAAAGGGGTCATCAAATGCGACGATTTTTTTTATCTCAGTGGAGGCGCTGTCGCGCAGTAAAGGTCACCTCTACTTTTTTAAATGGGACGGTACATTTTTTTAAACTATCTTGTAGAGCATCACAAACTGCATAAAAAACATTTAGGGGTCAAAGTCGTTCAAGGTCATTTGAGATAAAAAAGTGACATGAACTTTATTTTTATGTGAAATTACCTTTATTCACAGTAGATGTTCAAAGTGATTGCCATTGGAATCAATGCAGTATTGCAATCTCCTCATCACGAATTTCTTATCACTTAGGCACTTATCGCCGAAGTCTTGCAATTGTCTTGTATGCAAACAACGGCACCAAACCTCAATGTACACGGAACATTGTACAATGTTTCGCCCAAACAAACCCAAGATAACGATAGTATGAATGGTGAGACTAGTATTAATGAATCAAGCGAATGTAAATGATGTATTCTTTTGAAGAGCAAACGGATATGCTTCTAATTTACGGAGAATGTCAGAAAAATGCAGTGAGTGCTAGAGACTTATAGGCTGAAAGATTTCCTGAACGTTCTCATCCTAAACGCCGTACATTTCAAATTTTGTACACTAAACTGAGGACAACTGGATCCTTAACCCATCGGGAAAGTATCCGACAAAAGCGAGTTACTAATGAAGAAACGGAAATTGGTGTTCTTGCCGCCGTTCATCGAGACCCTTGTGCGAGTTCTCGTCAAATTGCGAGGGAATCTGGCGTAAGCCAAAGAAGTACGTTTTCTACAACTTCATAAATATCATCCTTACCCCGTCAGTCTCCACCAGGAATTAACTGGTACGGATTTCATGAATCGCACTGAATTCTGCCGATGGGCTCAACGCCAGATTCAGAGAGATTACTCATTTATTAATCGGATTTTATTTACTGATGAGGCAACATTTACGAATCATGGAAATATTAACTTGCATAACATGCATTTGTGGTCAACTGAAAATCCACATTGGCTGCGGCAAGTTGCACACCAAAGACCGTGGTCGGTTAATGTATGGTGTGGGATTATTGGGGATAGAATCATAAGCCCGTATTTCATCGAAGGGAATCTTAATGGTAGGAAGTGCACCACATTCCTTCAAGAAACATTAGGTCCGTTATTGGAAGAAATACCTTTAGAAACAAGAAACAGAATGTGGTATCAACACGATGGGTGCCCGGCACATTTTTCGCTGATAGCTAGACATGAATTGCAAAAGAGATTTTCAAATCGTTGGATTGGACACGGAGGAGCTGTATCGTGGCCGGCTCGCTCGCCAGACTTGACGCCTCTGGACTTTTTCTTATGGGGATACTTGAAAGATCTTGCTTATAAAGAACGTCCAACTACGCCGGATGATATGCGTGAGAGAATTCTTCGAGCCTCTGATTCGATAAGTGCCGAAGTGATAAGAAATTCTACACAATCCGTGATGAGGAGATTGCAATACTGCATTGATTCCAATGGCAATCACTTTGAACATCTACTGTGAATAAAGGTAATTTCACATAAAAATAAAGTTCATATCACTTTTTTATCTTAAATAACCTTGAACAACTTTGACCCCTAAATGTTTTTTATGCAGTTTTCGATGCTCCACAAGATAGTTGAAAAGAAAATGTACCGTCCCGTTAAAAAAAGTGGAGGTGACCTTTACTGTGCGACAGCGCCTCCACTGAGATAAAAAAAAATTGTCGCATTTGGTGACCCCTTTCGTACGGTACAACTTTTGTTTCAAACATTTTTTTGTGACGTCAACAGTTAGTGCCTCACTAGGAAATAACGAGTTTTAGTGGGTATACACACGTATACCCATGAAAACTCGTTATTTGCTAGTTACGTCTAAAAATGAAGCTAAATATCAATTAAATTAAGCGATGAACCAACCGATCAAGCCGTCAAGCCTATTAATTGAACCCCAAGTGCGGCAATCACTTAAATATGAGAAGATTATATTTATTGGCAAATAATTGTGTGGCGAAGTTGGTATTGAAGGTCCTGAGTTCGAGCCTCGGTAGTTATAATTTTTTTTCTTTTGCATTCGTACAGGTATCTGGTTGTACGAACGAATTGAAGCAATTTTAACCAATCAAAGAACTTGTCCAATCCGAAAAGAACTCGAACAAAAATAACATGGAAGAATATATTTTTTAATTTACTGCCATCAATATTTGAAATTTGTTTTATAATTCCTACCTAGAGTGTTTACTTTTTCCCTTTATCTCATTGACTCGCGAGGAGTCATCTCCATTATTATACACATAGTTCGATAGCTGCTGTGCTGGTGTACACGACAGATATATTTGTGTTTGACAGGCGCAAACAATTTTGCCGCCATAACACGGTCAGTTTCACCCTATGCAGTTTTGTATTACTATATATTATGGGTTCTGGGGAACACTAGCGACGCCTGCGGCGGAACTGAGCATTACACCTCTGCGACCGAACCTCAGCTAGTAGAGCCAGCATTCCCTCATTCGCTCGGTTTCCTGAATGTACATGTTATTATTATTATTATTATTCATTATTATTATTATTATTGTACAGAAAAACAGAGTAACGCGCATCCGAATAATAAATACATTGCGAGATACATTACAGTTGATTTATCGCTTTTTTCGCGTTTCATTATAGTTAGCTATATTTTTAAACATAACAGGCAAATCATAAGCTTTCATAATAAAATAACTCGTGTTGTACTTATTATATAATTATTATAATCTGATGTGCTTATTATATAATAAGCCCATGTCAATAAAACAAAACGAGTTGTTTCATTAATATTATTTATATTTTATTTATTATATACATGTACACAATATTATTATATATTATAATGGAAGGAATCCCCACTTGGGTGTATTATGGTTCGGGTGTGCGAGAGAGAACGCACCATGACTGTTCCAAGTGAGTACGAGAGAGAAACACGATCACCCCAGTTTTGTGATTGGTCGTTTGTATGACTATATATTATGGACTCTGGGGAACACTAGCGACGCCTGCGGCGGAACTGAGCATTACACCTCTGCGACCGATTGAAAGAACTGTTTGAGGCGGGAGTGTCGACTCCTTCTCTCCAGTCTCCTTGTTACCGACGTTACAGAATCTGGACAAGCAGCGGACAACTGCAGGAGTAGAGCGCCACCGACCGAATCTCTACAGATCCATCAGCAGCCAACTACAGCCCTCTATCGCCTTCATCTAACTGTAGATGGTTTTTTATTATCGGCGTAATTAAGAAGTTAACTACCAAACGTTTCAATTAAGCTACCAATCACTACCAAACGATTATCTTCCTGAGACTTATTGGAACGAGATCGGTGAAAAAAAAAACATAAAGAAATTCTTATATCACTGCTCTGTATTCCGTTGGATCCATCCACGGTCTTATGAACAGATCTGGGCACTCCCATATTCTTTGCATAGGCCGTCGTGTGACAAAAAGTGAGGCCATTTAAGTTCCGAAACGGGCCACACTACTTGGAACACTCGCATCGGAGCGGCCGATTGTGGGACAGACAGCGATATACTAGCGCATGCGTACTGTCTTCATGGTTGTAATAAGAATACATCCTCTACATAATTACATACAACATTTATCATAGAAACTTACTTGTGCGATGATTTGTCAATCTCCGTCTTTATGGATGAAGTGGCGCACAATGTCGGATTGATTAAAATGCTTCTCGCACATTTTGTGCGTTGTTTTTAATTCATTTATGAGTGGCGATACTGCCTTCACCCATTTTTCAAGCAATATAGGATCTTTCAGGCATTACAAAATGTTGACTTCAATTATCAATTCACTTGAATTATCGGTTCACTTCAATAAAAGACACTTTAAATAAAATAAACATTTCCACTTCTGTTGGCCGTTGGTATACGGTGTGGTAAGGTGGCGACGAGGTTATACACAATATACTAGCAAACACAACAACACTATAGTATATATAAGCAAATTGACCGCTCCGACGCTAGCGACGTGGCGGAATTTGGGACTCAATTGGCCTCACTTAGTGTCACACGATTTTAGCCTCTGTGCCCAGACCTGTTTATAAGACCGTGGATCCATCAAAAGCCAACTACAGCCCTCTATCCCGTCATCTAAACATAGATGGTTTTTTGATTGGCGTAATTAAGGAATTAGCTACCAAACGTTTTAATTAAGCTACCAACCGATTATCTTCCGTTTGAGACTTATAAGAACGAGATCGGCGAAGAAAAACATAAAGAAATTAAAATATATCAGCTTCGTATTCCGTTTGATTCTTCAGCAGCCAATTACAGCCCTCTATCGCCTGCGCCCTGTTGCAAAGAACCGATACAAACCAGTAAAAACAGAAATACTATCGGAAAATGATGTGTTTTTGTTCTTGCAAACGCTTATGAATTCCGACAGGATTGACGATTTTTTGAAATATATGATTCTATCGGATTTTGTACGTATCTACGGTGTCCATACACTCAGAAAAACGTTTGGTACCGTCAAAAAAAATTGTTTGTATCAACCAAATCCAGCAGTTGCGGGTGGCGAACGATATGAACGATTGAATCGACTGCGAGATTTGGTTGAATTACAAATATATATTTATTTCCGGCAACCAAACTTCTTCTTGATCCAAAAATGCACAGAGTACGTTCAATGATAATTCCGGTGTCCTGAACCCAAACTTTATTTGAACATACTGAACGGTTGGGTCGGTAATCTCTCCCTTAAAAGCATTGTCAAAATATATAGTTCAACGAAAAACATATACAGTAGAATGAAACATGTGTGCATTGAATGAGTTGCAGAGCATATTTCAGTCGATACATAATATTTTTGATAAAAGTTCATGTTCAGTCCGTACCACTGAAGATATATTTTAAAAGAAAACCCTCCAACGCTGCTATAGTCGATCCAACTATATGTTGGTTTGCCCTGAATGACGGAGTAGGTTCTGACAACTGATATAACATAGTTGAAGCTGCATACACTAAGTTCAATCAAAATTGGTTTTACACCAATCGAATAAATGGCAGATCGAGCATCAGCTTAATATGAACCAAATAAACATCGAGTCACTCTAATAAAATTTCGATGTGAGCATATGCAACGTATACATTGAATTGGTAGAAAATCAATGGAATATAAATCATCGAAGAAAGTATTCTCCCTACGATGAATTATAAATACAAATGGAAGACGAAGACAATAAGGTAAATAGATCCGCTAAATTATGAGACAAGATGATTAGTCATTTTTCAATAATGCCGGTTTATTAAAGTACATATTAAAAATATTGCGATGATACAGAAACAACTTTTATTGATTAATCTACGTCGATGTACGACTGTACGGTATCAATTGTAAGATAATTTACAAAGCGCTTGGAGAAAATTACATAGTTAAACTTAAAAGCAATCTGCGTGTCGAAAAAAAAACAAAAGAGAAATCAATTAAAATAATGTGTACAGATAAATAATATTTTTTTCTGATGTATCGAGAATTTATCTGCAGGCCACATAACAGAAACCATCAGATTTTGTATGTTCTCGAAGTGGAATTGGCGCAAACAAGTCTTTTTGCTTTACGCAACGCCAGGTCTCAGACTACAGCGTGGTTGCGACGAACTATTAGCGGCTTAAACCGAGCGTCCACGTGGTTGGATTTACCGAATTTAATGGATATCTGAAATTGCGGGAGAACAGTGGCTCGTGCCCGCAAAAAAATCTCAATCACGATTCCCCTAGCAATCCTTCAATACATATGCACTTGGTGAACACGCAACGTTGAATGAAACTGACCGGCTTCCACTAAATTTACTATCAACACCCGAGAGACGCCGTACAATGTTTTTCTCGAAGGATAGCACGCAGCGTGACAACAATGGCGGACAAAAAGAAATTACGATCGTACACTGTCCTCGAAATGTAGAAACAAACTATTAAAGTCCCCAATCTATCGAGATGTCTTCTACTTCGCACATTTTTATGTTTCCGATGTAAATCGTCTCACAAAACTTATCACAATGAATATTGTAGTTTTCTGCACGCTCACAGGGGAGATGCACGTCAACAGCGAGAAAAGAAGACGTGAACAGCCGGGAGTCGAAAGAGCGATCGTAGCGCTGTTCGTGCATGCATCTGAAACCAAGTTAACCAATCGTACCATTAGTACAGCATACCGCAAATGTGGAGTACGCCGTGCCCTACATTACCGGTAATGTACGAGTACTGTAATGTACGGGTACGGGATAGCAGCGCAGTCGTACTTCCACGGTATCGCTACCGTGGAGTTACACCGTACTGCAGTGCACGGTGGCTCCACGGTGGCGATACTGTACCGGTACCGTACTAGTAAATTGGCGGTACAGCGTACCGGTAATGTACCAGTACCGTACGCACGTATGAGGTGGCAACAGTACCGGTACGGCGCACTCCACATGAGCGGTACATTTGCGGTACGTGGTTAGCTGGGTAACTAATCGCTCACAGCGATCGAACAGAGCGCGCCCGTAGTCGGATTTGAATCGAATTGTATTTCAAGCGAGTAAAATTAGGTTGCTTCAAGCAAAATTGTTTCAACTAAATATACATAGTTGGTATTACCAAACGTTGTTCTGACTTTAGTTTACCGATTCACTGCGCAAATTACGCAATACGAGAAGTACGCGTAATTGGGCTTCTCTGGGGTGGGATGCATTTGTGATAAAAAAAATATGTATCGGAATGTATGGGATTCGATCGGTTTCTATCCTCTATCTGTTTCTACCGGGCCTTAGGGGTAAGTTCGGTCCTGTACAAGAAGACCGATAGAATGGAATCTATGAGATTCTATCGGTTTCTTTTATCATTATACTTCAGTGAATAAAAATGTACGCGACGACTGAATATAATAAAAATTTAACGTTCACACACACGGTACAATAAATCTTAATGAGTTTCAAGAAGTAATTTTAAAAAGCTAAAGCCTTTGATCCCCAACAATAATAAAAGAAAAAGCGATTAACATTTCGTCTACAAACATGGGTATTTCATATCCGAGATAAAACTACTTGCCTAATAAGTTGCTTCATTTATTCAACAAACAATAAATGGAAAAAAAAATATTTTTCGATAATTTTATGATTGATATATTGAAGTGAATATTTCGAACACTGGCATGATTTTATTAAAAAATGTTCGACTGTATTAACCTGATAAAAGGATGGTAGGTCTTGAAATATCCAGATTTACATACGGACGGTACCGGAAAAACGATTACAGACGGAGTTTTAATCTCAACGCATCTCAATCTTTGAATAATGTACTTACTAAGAAATATCCAGCGGTATGGCACGGCCGTGTCCGTGTTTTTCACTGCACGTTTATCACAATTCACGTGTTCGCTTTTTTCACTTTCTCCGGGTTGTTCGGAACTTTTACGGATACCAGTTGTCGTGCCGAGTGATCAAGACGAACTGACTAGCCGATGCCGGTCGCTGGTAGCCGCACGTACAGTGCCGGCAAGCAAAGGGCGTATCTTGTTCCCCCACCGAACGCTATTGTAGACAAGTCGAGTTCGAGAACCCTCGAGATTTTTTTTTTTCAATTTTTAATACGTTCTTTAATTTTTATAACCTTTTCTATGCTATGCACATTTTTCAAAATGTGTTTGCTTGGATTACATTAGTTTTGAATGATGGATGAGCCGTGATTTTGTTTTTACATCAACATCTGATGATAACTAGATAATATCGAAAGTAGAAAATTATTTTGTTAAATAATTTATGACTATTTAAAAATAGGATAATGTTTAGCGACAAACAATAACAGTCCTGTTCACCCACGTATAATTTCATTATTTAAAAATAATTTAACCCAAGCAAACACATTTTGCAAAATGTACGTAGCATAAAAAAGGTTAACAAAATTAACGACCGTATACAAAATCGAAAAAAAAGTACCTTTGAGGGGACTCGAACTCGGGTCCTCCGCGAGGTAGTTAGGGCGGCTGACCTCGAAATTAAGGCCAAGTTGAAAGCTGGTCTGTTTCAAGGAACATCAGTACCTACCTAAAATCCTGTAAAAGCACATTGCTAAACTCGATTGTCGTCTGACGGAATCCCCTTGTTAACTACCGATAAAGCCATGCAGATATGGACAGATCTAAGCACACGATCTGTTGAAAAATACTGACAGCAACCGATCGAATCCCATTCATTCCGAGACATCTCTATTGAAATTTGATGTCTCTGACTCTACACCTATCGGATTCTGTCGAAAGAGCGGTTGGGAGAGGGGGGAGAGAGAACGCGACATTTATTTGGCGCTCTGGGACAAGTCTTCTCAAGCACTAAAGCAGGGAGAGGGAGAGAAACAATGTAACACTCAGTTCGGTAGAGGCAGTATTGTGATTTTTTAAAAAGTTTTTGTATTATTCTTTGGATTAGTTTAGTCTTTGATTTTTTTACGGCATTTCCTAACTGCCACTGGATATTCAGTAGAAAAAAAATGTTACGGTAAAAAACTTGAGCGTGAAATGTAGCAACAAAAATCTGTGCAAAATTTTAGATGGACAAAAGGTATTGGCTTTTCGGAAGTATACCCACGTACTAGTGTGAACTGCCGTCTCTTTCTGTTTTTTCTAACATTTTTGAAAATGCAAAAAATGTGAACAAAATAATGAAAACCATAAACGCTTTCTGTGTTTTGTGTAACAAAGAGGCTATTTCACGTAAAGCAGACCCGATTCTGAGGCTGAATCTTTTACAATACAAATAAATACATATATGCGCAAATAGACTAGTTTTGTACTTACGTATTCATTACCATAGATGGAGATGCCATTTTTTATTCGATATCTGCATAGGTTGGAAAACGCCAAGTTGAAACACATGCAGGAAACTGTTTCGAACGGATATAAGTTTGACTTATATTTTCATACAAACACCCGAGCTTCATTATTCAGCTGATTCTTTGACTGTACGAATAAATGCCGAGAAGCTCAGATACATTGTATTATAACGTAAGGATTCTCTTTACGTTATGCTCGGGCGACGAGGCGGGAGGAATGGCGGGAAAGGGTGCCTCAAATAACCGCACTGACTTTTTTTGTTTTATTTAAAACGTGACTCTATAAATGCTCCGCTCCGTACACGCACGGGCGGAGGTACAGTTTCCTCGCAGCACCGGGACTCGCGGTCGTCCGGGTTCGTTCTCTTTTCTTTTTCCGCGTTTTCAGCTCGCGCTCTCGGGGCTTTCACGCACGCGGCCCACGAGGATTGACCGGACTCGCCTTTCCGACTCGATACTCGATACTTTTACAAATTCGCGGTAATGACTCTAATTGCTCTCGGTTTCTGCAGGAGAAGAAGGAAGGCGACTCTCTCCACCCCCTAATATATCCTTCACCCCCTCCCTGGGGTCCTTTCCTGCTCCATTTTCCTACTCCTTCTCTCACCCCCCCTTTTCCTACTCTATTTCCCCGACGTTATCGCAACGGCAGGCGCCGGAGTTATAACAATTGTAATCTGCATTAACATATGCATTCACATAGACTTAAAGGGCAGTTTTGCATTAGATAATCCATATAGAGCCCTATCTTAAATATTCTGTCTTCACCCTGGATATGTTTGGAAACTCTGATTAAAACATATACAGGTTAAACCCATATTTACCAATAAGATCATTGAATCTGTATATCCCCATTAAATGTCAATCAGTCAATACCAATTACTGCTGATGGAGTGACTCGTCTGAAATATCTGATTCATTCATATTGAAAACGTACATTTTTATCGGAAAATGATGCGTTTTTGTCCATGTAATCACAAATTCTATCCCATACAAAACTTGGTCCTAATATATCTGTCATTTCTCATGAGGCGAAATAAGTACAGTTTCATACGTATCAGTTTTTGCATTCGAGATCCGATAGCAAAAAAGCGTGGTCTTTCCCGTTTTTATGCACATTCGCTTCCAAACGGTCAAGTTCATTTGAAACTTATACATTTATAACTTGTGGAAATACAATTAGAAAAATATTCAAATTAAATTCGTAGCTGCTGATAAATGCACGCAACTTGTTAATCAGTGTTAAATGCAGTTTTGATCCAGTAGATCGCACATACGTAATTCCCTATAAATTCCATCTTGCTCATAAAAACAATAGAATCTGATACATTCCATATCGGTGTATCCAAATAGATTCCGTATATGCGAACATTCCAATGAGTCCAGATAAATTACGCGAATCCGCTATCTGTGCTGCCAATAGACCAAACAGCAATGTATCGCATTTTTATCGTTGGCTACAGGATCCTATCGGACCTTTGCAACACGGCGTCTAAGGGTAGATGATTTTTTCCATCGGCGTACTTAAGGAATTAACTACCAAACGTTTCAATGAAGCTACCAACCACTACCAAACGATTATTTTACGTTTAAGACTTATTGGAACGAGATCGGTGAAGAAAAACATAAATAAATTGAAATATCACCGCGCTGTATTCGGTTGGATCCATCAATGACCAATTACGGCCCTCTATCGTATGCGCCTAGACGTAGATTGTTTTTCGACCGGGAGAACTAATGAATTAACTATCAAACGCTGGGATTTGCATATTTGTGACCACCAAACGATTCTGCATCGATTAGGCGTGGCATTTTCTGGATTGCGTGATAAATGAAAGAAGGTCCGACCAACTTTACGGAAAGAAAAGTCTCATTTAATTATAACGAAACGGTCGACTACCAAACCTTCTTATTAGGCTACCAAACGATTAAGAAAGAAAAAACCTTTAGAAGTTAAGGTCGTCCGGCTAAGTTTATGGTCGCGGCCAGGCTGGCAACCTCGATCCGCGGCGCCAACCATTGAGAAAAGAAGAGGACGCGCGGTTGTTCCTCGCGGGCGGGTGCGGTGAAAGGCGCGAGTGCCGTCCGAGTCTGCAACATAACCAAGAAAAGAAAGAGACAGGACGAATAGAAGAATAAGAAAGGTCGCTATGGAAATATACAAATTTGAGGCGCTCGTTCTGCGAGAGCACAATCCGCGGAGCCGAGAACGGCCAAAGGGTCGGAGCGGTCACAGAATCGTTTGCGACGAGAAATATATGTATTCGTTCGGAGGTTTCAATCCGTGCATAGCCGAGGACGATCCGGAGATGCGAAACGACGAGACGTGGCTCGAGAGCAGGCCGCTCTTTCGGGAATTGTGGAAGTTTCACTATCTGACGGAAAGATGGAAGCGTCTGCCGAGCAACCAGGAGATGCCAAAGGAGGTAGCGTCGAGCGCGGTTCTACTCAAGGACCGTACCCTGGTGGTTTACGGGGGTACGGGGGTACCGTTCGGGGCAAGTTGCAGCAACAGCCTGTACGCGTGCGACTCGAGGAGTGGGGCCGTCAGAGCCCTTCCGTCAGGAGGAACACGTCCGGATGCGAGATACGGCCAGGCGATGATAAGCCACGGACCGTATTTGTACACGGTTGGAGGGACCACAGGATGGGAGTACAGCTGCGACGTCGACAGATACGATCTAAGAGAGGACCGTTGGGAGACGGTGTACGCGTGCTCCGGGGATTCGAGCGAGCCCAGGGGCAGGTATCGCCACGAACTGGCCTTCGACGGCGGGGTCATTTACGTTCTGGGTGGCGGAACAGCCGAGGAGGCTTTCGATTTTCAGGTGAAGAGCGAAGGGGCCGATTGTGACGGTAAGGACGCGCCGAACAATACTTTGGATCGCTTTATTTCGGACAGGAGATACCGGCTTTCGATCTGGCCAGCCAAAAGTGGACGATGCTCGGCGCTCTCAAAGATCCACGATGCGACGCCGTACCGGCCCCCCGACGATGCCACGGTTTAGTGCAGTATACCGACGAAAAGACTGGCTACGTATGGGCGGTCGTGTCCGGCGGTTACTCGGCTACTCGCGAGTTCAACGACGTCTGGAGACTCGAGCTGAGAACTCTCCAATGGACGTGTCTGCGCGGATGTCGTCTTCCCAGTCCCGTCTACTTTCACTCGGTCGCTCTCACCCCGTACGGAAAGATGTTTACCTTTGGTGGTATAATAAAAGCACGCAACGGGGTAAGTCAAAGGGGCAGGGGCGGAGGGGGGGGGGGGGGCAGTATCTATGTACCACGGCTCGGTTCGTCACTGAGCTATTCGCTTTTACAGGTAACGAGAACAGATGCGGTGCACTCGACGTGGCTGGTAATACCCAAACTCCAGGAGATATGTTGGGAAGCTCTGAATTACTACGCTAGAGATTTGGCTAGCCAACCGCGTGACCGACTTGCAACGCTCGGTGTACCGCATAAATTTCTGCGCAGGCTCTATCCTCGTTGAACGATTGAGAACACGCATTTTCGCGTATTCTCCGTCTCTGCGTGTTTCATCGCGACGATGGATTCAACCAACCATCGAACGAGCCTCGCTTGGTAATATTTCCATTCGTCGCAATAACTAATATTGTATACGTCGCTGCTGCGTGTTCGAAGTTATGACGTTGACGCCCGCCTTCTGACATGACACGACACATTATTTTCACGAGCCTCCGAAATATGGATATGTAATTGCGAAAGAATAAATCCAATGGACGCCTAGCTGCTCTCGGTGTCGCCTTGGCCCCTGTGCCTCATTATTTCGCTACATTCATCCATCTATCGAGAACACACACCCACACACAGTTTTCTCCCACACGGATGAAATTTCGAGCAAACCAGTGAGAAAAGCCCTTTAGAAAGTGAACGAAAGGCGCGATTCTTTTCTTGTTCCGAAATATCAGCCGACTCTGGAATCTACGGATCAACCATATATCTTGTACTCGTGGATGCGCTCTTTTTTTTTTTATGAAAAATAAAATTTTCTTAGGCTATAGGTCAGACCTACTTAGCCAAGTACATAGTCAAAACAGCGGCTACAGCCTTCTACACGCATCGGATACCAGGCGTTGATTGTGTAGTCCTTTTGTTCCGTGTCCGCATCGGAACGGTGATCATTCGTCTTCAAGTTTTTTTTTTTTTTTTTTTTTTTTTACTGAAAATGGCTGCCAACAGCTCTGAGCGCGCGGGATTCCATTAAACTGGTGTAATGAGCATAGCTCCCGCCGGTATTTCCAACTAATACGTTCTTGTATTATTTCCTAATTGTTGAGTAAGTGTGGACTTTACTCTGATATCTGGATTTAGAAAATGCGTGGTAGTGTCACCACCCGCATTGTGTTTTTCACCTTGATGTTTTTACTTCTGTTTTTTTTCCCCTCCTGAGTCTTAAATATTTTTGTTGATACTGTTAATGAATCTAGCTATTGCGTATATAACACCGGTGTACATAGTGTGAAGAAGAGATTCGATACAGTAAGGTAATACCTAATTTCCTTAAGTTTTTCGTACAGCATTTCCTAGGTTTCTCATATCTTTTGCAATTCCAAAAGATATGATTTGCTGAATCCTCCGTTACGTTACATTCACTAATTGGGGATTCATCTATCTTAAATCTAAAGAGACCTTGGTTCAGACTAGTGTGGCCTGCTCTCAGCCGGCAGATTGAGACTATCGATTTCCTACGCAGTTTCATGTTTTCAAACCACGGGCGCGGCTTTTTATTGTAATACTTGTTGATGTAATAAGTTCCCTTGGTTCAGCCGCTAGCGCAACACCACTCGTCAAATTCATTTCTCATGATGCACTTGCTTCAAGCTTTAAAGTCGGACGTGGGTATTCCGACTTGGGTGTCCCTGCCCCTTTGAATAGCATCTTTGGCTGCTTTGTCTGCTTCCTCATTAAGTACAATTCCTTTGTGGGCCGGGATCCAGAACAAACGGATCGTTTTACCCAGTTGCTCTAGTTTGGCTATTTTATCTTTCATATCCAGTATAAGTGACGAACCATGCCTATTCTTTAGTGCCAACAGGACGCTTTTGGAGTCAGAAAAAATCGCAAAATTCTGTGCCTCTATTTCGCTTATAATTTGCAAAGTTTCGGCTATCGCCATTGCTTCGGCAGTGAAAATAGAGGTTATGTCCGCTGTCTTACATTGAGTTACTGATTGTGCGTTAGCCCAGACCGACGAAAATCCGACGGCATCTCTGTTTTTTTATCTTGGAACCGTCCGTGAAGAAACATTGGTTTGTTCTCAGGGTGGTACTGAGCATCTCTAAAAAGTCTTTGTTGGTGTCTGATGATGTACTTAGCCTGTTTCCTTCTTCAATGGAGATGCTAGGGTTATGCCAATGAGATGCATATTGGACACTATAGCAACAAGATTTTTTGGCCTGCGCCAGCCGGTGTCTTTTTGGTTCTAGTTTCCTGTACTCTTCAACTAAAAGAGGCATCGCTCCCCTTTGGAAGTGTACTGGATTCTCTATTAATTCGCTATATGTTTCTAGAAGTGTCGGTAATGGATGATCTTCCCGGGATAGCGCTCGGATTATGAAATATCTGCCCAAATAAGCGAATCTCATCTTCAGTGGGGGAATGTTGAATTCAGCTAGGATGATATTGGTTGGTGTTGACTTCCTATACCCTAGTGCTATCCTTAACACCTTAAATTGAATTCGGTCAAGCCTTGTCATTTGTGTTTCTTTTAACGGGCAGAAGGCAAAGGCGCCGTATTCGATCCTAGACTGTACTAGGGCTTTATATAGTCTTAGCCTAATAGCGGGGTCAGAACCCCACTACGTCGATCTAAGATAGCTCAAAATTTAAGTAGCGTTTATGCATTTTTCTTCGATGGCACGTACTTGTCGATTCCAGCTGAGTCTAGAGTCGAAATGTACGCCCAAGAACTTCACTTCCCTTTTGGCTCTGATGCGGGTATTGTTCATGCTAATCGATATCTCCTGTGTTGGGACTGTCGCTTCTCTACTAAAAACTACCAAGTTACATTTTTCTGGAGCGAGCTCAAGTCCTTTTTCTGTGAGGTACGTCGACATTTCGTTTGCAGATCTTTCTATGGCCAACAGGGCCTCAGGTAGGTTCTTGTGTGCAGAGTGGATCTCTACATCCTCAGCAAATTGTAATACAGCGCAGTTGCGTATTATTTTATCCTCTAGGTCATGCATGAACAGCGTGTACAGTATCGGACTGAGGACTCCGCCCTGCGTAAGGCCCTTGTGGCATCGCCTGACTTCATCTAGGGAGCCAAAGGTACAGTAAACACTTCGATCTGAGCATAGGTTCTATACGAAGGTAAGTATTCCGGGCGAGAGCCCTATCAGCTCGAGTTTGTCTATTAGCAAGTCGACTAGGACATTGTCATATGCCCCCTTGATGTCCATGAACAGTGCTGCAACGCAATCACCGTTTTCTAGTGCCAGCGCCGCCTCCGTGCTCAGGAGAGAGACGTTGTCTAAGCTCGATCGATCTTTCCTAAATCCGGACTGCGTAGTCGGGAGGATGCCGTGAAATTCCAGCCACCAAACTAACCTATTGCAGATTAATCTTTCGAGGAGTTTTAGCATGCAAGAAGCGAGGGATATTGGACGTACTTTGTTCGAGTCACCCTTTGGGATGAAAAATAGCGCGTACTGCCTCCACTCGGAGGGGAACGCTTTTTTTATGTAAATTGCGTTAAAGAGAACTAGCAATAAATTGCTTATTTTTTTTGGCAGTTGGGAGATGATTCTATAGTCAATTCCGTCCACTCCTGGAGCGGCCTTCACTCTCAATTTGGATAAAACGTACTCGAATTCTGACTCAGAAAATGGTTCGTCCAGAAAGGTGTCTCCTGTATAGGTTTCTGGATGTTCAAACAACGGTGGTTTTGTTTCAACCCATGGAGGGCATAGAGCGTCAAAGGTGGCTAGTGCGTTTAGTTCTATTTCTTGATTGTACTCATGGTAAGTATCTCCCTGATTCCATCTATTTTTAAAACCTTTGACTGTTCTCCAGATCATGCTAGGGTTGCTAAACCGGTTCAGCGTTTCTGTAAATTCCACGAACTTTTCTTTTTTTATTTTCCGTAACTCTACTTGGACTTTCGCTTCAACTTTTTTGTACTCCTTAAAGTTATTGGACGAGAACCAACGTTTCATCTTTTTGAATGCGGCTTTGCGCAGTCTGATTAATCTGTCACACTCGCTATTCCACCAAGGAGGTTGTACCTGATTTTTGTGAGCAGCCGATTTCCGCTCGGGTCATGTAGACTTTCCGGGCCTATCATACCTGATACAATCTTCTAGTATTGCTACAAAGGTGGAGTATTTAGCCTGCGTCTCTAACGCCGCGTCCACAACTACGTCCTCGCACTCGGCGACACGAGACCCGAGCAACTCCTGAACCCTGTTCCAGTTCGTGTGCCGATTATATAGTCTCCTATTAGTGCGTCTATTTTTGATTGACACAGGCGATCCATCCAATTCTATGAGTATAGGGTAGTGATCGCTATCCCACGAGTCATCAGAGATCGACCATTTGTATCGAAACTTCGAGTTGTTATCGACGAATGCGAGATCTATGGCAGATTCCGATCCGTATTGGCGGGACCAGAAGGTCGAAGCGTCACCAAGAACCTACCATGAAATTGTTGAAAGAAGGTCTCATATGATTTTAAGTCAATGTGACTATCCGGTGGTCTGTAACATGAAACTATCGTTAAACAAGTGGTTGGAAAAATTATCTCAATTGCACAAAGTTCAATTCTGCCTTCGCAATTATACAAATCCTCAATTTTCTTATACTTAAGCTTGTTACTCACAAAAATAGCGACTCCGCCGCCTAGCCGTCTTACCCTATCTAATCGAACCGTATCGAATCCCTTTAGGTGTACATTATCTCCAGTATTCAACCAGGTTTCAGATAGTAGAATTATATCGTAATTGGGAGCTCTTTTCTGTAACTCCGGTATTTTACGCCGGATGCTTTGACAATTCCACTGTAGTATTCGTAGTTGATGTGTTTTCTTTTCCATAGCTGAATTTTAGACGAAGTTCGACCGCATTCCAGATTCTTCGCCACACTAGGTCACTGTCTGGTAGTGCGTTGATAGTAGCTCCTAGACGCTGTAGTTCTCTATCGCTGGGTTTCTTGCTCGTACTAGCACCTGCGTGGACTGTGCTTTTTGCCTTGTCAGCAGTTACTTGTGCAAAGCTGATTGGTCCCGGATGATTGTCTTTCCCACCTTTTAATGGTGGAAAGTGCCTGTGATCCAGGGTTGGAACCGACCCCGCGCCGGCTCGTTCGTTGAATAGGCGTCTTGCGGAGACGAATGGTACATTTTCGGTGACAACCCTGTTGCAAAGGTCCGATAGGATCCTGTAGCCAACGATAAAAATGCGATACATTGCTGTTTGGTCTATTGGCAGCACAGATAGCGGATTCGCGTAATTTATCTGGACTCATTGGAATGTTCGCATATACGGTATCTATTTGGATACACCGATATGGAATGTATCAGATTCTATTGTTTTTATGAGCAAGATGGAATTTATAGGGAATTACGTGTGTGCGATCTACTGGATCAAAACTGCATTTTACACTGATTAACAAGTTGCGTGCATTTATCAGCAGCTACGGATTTAATTTGAATATTTTTCTAATTGTATTTCCACAAGTTATAAATTTATAAGTTTCAAATGGACTTGACCGTTTGGAAGCGAATGTGCATAAAAACGGGAAAGACCACGCTTTTTTGCTATCGGATCTCGAATGCAAAAACTGATACGTATGAAACTGTACTTATTTCGCCTTATGAGAAATGACAGATATATTAGGACCAAGTTGTGTATGGGATAGAATTTGTGATTACATGGACAAAAACGCATCATTTTCCGATAAAAATGTACGCTTTCAATATGAATGAATCAGATATTTCAGATGAGTCACTCCATCAGCAGTAATTGGTATTGACTGATTAACATTTAATGGGAATATACAGATTCAATGATCTTATTGGTAAATATGGGTTTAACCTGTATATGTTTTAATCAGAGTTTCCAAACTTATCCAGGGTGATGACAGAATATTTAAGATAGGGCTCTATATGGATTATCTAATGCGAAACTGCCCTTTAAGTCTATGTGAATGCATATGTTAATGCAGATTACAATGTATCTGAGCATCTCGGCATTTATTCGTACAGTCAAAGAATCAGCTAAATAATAAAGCTCGGGTGTTTGTATGAAAATATAAGTCAAACTTATATCCGTTCGAAACAGTTTCCTGCATGTGTTTCAACTTGGCGTTTTCCAACCTATGCAGATATCGAATAAAAAATGGCATCTCCATCTATGGTAATGAATACGTAAGTACAAAACTAGTCTATTTGCGCATATATGTTTTTATTTGTATTGTGAAAGATTCAGCCTCAGAATCGGGTCTGCTTTACGTGAAATAGCCTCTTTGTTACACAAAACACAGAAAGCGTTTATGGTTTTCATTATTTTGTTCACATTTTTTGCATTTTCAAAAATGTTAGAAAAAACAGAAAGAGACGGCAGTTCACACTAGTACGTGGGTATACTTCCGAAAAGCCAATACCTTTTGTCCATCTAAAATTTTGCACAGATTTTTGTTGCTACATTTCACGCTCAAGTTTTTTACCGTAACATTTTTTTTCTACTGAATATCCAGTGGATGTTAGGAAATGCCGCAAAAAATCAAAGACTATACTAATCCAAAGAATAATACAAAAACTTTTTAAAAAATCACAATACTGCCTCTAACGAACTGAGTGTTAGATTGTTCCTCTCCCTCTCCCTGCTTTAGTGCTTGAGAAGACTTGTCCCAGGGCGCCAAATAAATGTCGCGTTCTCTCTCTCTCCCTCCTCTCCCACCCACTCTTTCGACAGAATCCGATAGGTGTAGAGACAGAGACATCAAATTGCGATAGAGATGTCTCGGAATGAATGGCATTCGATCGGTTTCTGTCGGTCTTTTTCAACAGATCGTGTGCTTCGATCTGTCCATATCTGCATGGCTTTATCTGTAGTTAACAAGGGGATTCCGTCAGACGACAATCGAGTTTAGCAATGTGCTTTTACAGGATGTTAGGTAGGTACTGATGTTCCTTGAAACAGACCAGCTTTCAACTCGGCCTTAATTTCGAGGTCAACCGCTCTAACTACCGCGCGGAGGACTCGAGTTCGAGTCCCCTCAAAGGTACTTTTTTTTTCGATTTTGTATACGGTCGTTAATTTTGTTAACCTTTTTTATGCTTCGTACATTTTGCCAAATATGTTAGCTTGGGTTAAATTATTTTTAAATAATGCAATTATACGTGGGTGAACAGGACTGTTATTGTTTGTCGCTAAACATTATCCTATTTTTAAATGGTCACAAATTATTTAACAAAATAATTTTCTACTTTCGATATTATCTGGTTAGCATCAGATGTTGATGTAAAAACAAAATCACGGCTCATCCATCATTCAAAACTAATGTAATCCAAGCAAACACATTTTGAAAAATGTACATAGCATAGAAAAGGTTATAAAAATTAAAGAACGTATTAAAAATTGAAAAAAAAAATCTCGAGGGATCTCGAACTCGCTTTGTCTACAATAGCGTTCGGTGGGGGAACAAGATACGCCCTTTGCTTGCCGGCACTGTACGCGCGGCTACCAGCGACCGGCATCGGCTAGTCAGTTCGTCTTGATCACTCGGCACGACAACTGGTATCCGTAAAAGTTCCGAACAACCTGGAGAAAGTGAAAAAAGCGAACACGTGAATTGTGATAAACGTGCAGTGAAAAACACGGACACGGCTGTGCCATACCGCTGGATATTTCTTAGTAAGTACATTATTCAAAGATTGAGATGCGTTGAGATTAACACTCCGTCTGTAATCGTTTTTCCGGTACCGTCCGTATGTAAATCTGGATATTTCAAGACCTGCCATCCTTTTATCAGGTTAATACAGTCGAACATTTTTGAAAAAAATCATGCCAGTGTTCGAAATATTTACTTCAATATATCAATCATAAAATTATCGAAAAATATTTCTTTTCCATTTATTGTTTGTTAAATAAATGAAGCAACTTATTAGGCAAGTAGTTTTGTCTCGGATACGAAATACCCAGGTTTGCAGACGAAATGTTAATAGCTTTTTCTTTTATTATTGTTGGGGATCAAAGGCTTTAGCTTTTTAAAATTACTTCTTGAAACTCATTAAGATTTATTGTACCGTGTCTGTGAACGTTAAATTTTTATTATATTCAGTCGTCGCGTACGTTTTTATTCACTGAAGTATAATGATAAAAGAAACCGATAGAATCTCATAGATTCCGTTCTATCGGTCTTCTTGTACAGGACCGAACTTACCCCTAAGGCCCAGTAGAAACAGATAGAGGATAGAAACCGATCGAATCCCATACATTCCGATCCATATTTTTTTTATCACAAATGCATCCCACCCCAGAGAAGCCCAATTACGCGTACTTTTCGTATTGCGTAATTTGCGCAGTGAATCGGTAAACTACGCGATACGCCAAGCGCACGCTATGGGGGGCCACCCTCGCGCTCAACTAATGTTCTTACGTATGTTGCAGACAAAACAAATTTAAAAAATAATACGGGCGACAGCATTTTATTTTAGTTCTGATTTTATATCCAATAGGACTTCTTTGATACAGTTTTCTCAAACAATTGCAGTTTGTACATTTCTTTATTTCTACTCATTCCTATACATAATTCCATATTAAACTAGCCCGTTTTTGTCGTTTTTACGGCTCCCCGTGCAGAAATGTGACCGGGCATTCCCTGCATTGCGTCGGGCCCTCGCCAAGATTACCTGATCCGATTCGGAAAGATCTGAAATCTTTTATAAGACGGGTACATATCGATGAATGCAATTACAATGTAATTGGCTAATACCAATATGTACTCATAAGACAAAAGATAATCATTATATTGAAAGTCCATATAGCAACCGATTTAATGAATCCTCACTCTGAGTTATCTGCATAGGAAAAAACCGATTTACACAGTTAAATGATTGGCCCGTATTCACTGATAAATATCGACGCCTCCTCTTGAGGGTGAAACATTTACAATATTAGTACATTCCGATAGGTACGGACGAAAAATAACTTGCAGATACACATACATTCCCATACAACAAAGGATTATTGTTGGATTCGAGAATCCTTATAGCAAACGATTGAATGGATCCCATCCTTAGTTACCTGTATCAGAAAAATTCGATCCAAACGGATAAATCCCAGACCCGTATTTACTGATAAAAAACCGTGCCTTGTTCTGAGGACGAATCTTTTATAATACCATACATGCAAATAGGTGCGGATAGGAAATAATTTCCAAAGACGAATACATTCTATTACAGCGAAAGGTAAGTTTTCTATCTGAAAAGTCGAGTAGGTTCAGACAAAAAATAATTTGCGAATACGTATACATTCTCGTACAGCTGAAGGTAAGTTTTTGATCTGAAAAGTCACTTACAAACTGATTGCCGTCAAATTACGATTGTAACATATACCTTCATATACGGACTATGCAATTGGGTTCTGCCGATTAGTACCAATAGAATTCCAGTTTGTGAGTACAAGTTCATTCCGTTAAAATGTAATGTACATTTTAAAGTAATCTGCTGTTGCCGATTAATTACGATTGAAATTTTAAAGGTATCTGCACTTGCACATTGAACTAGGCGGAACTGTTTTTGGATTCTATAGGTAATCTATGGGCACCGTAGATACGTACAAAACCCGATAGAATCATATATTTCAAAAAATCGTCAATCCTGTCGGAATTCATAAGCGTTTGCAAGGACAAAAACACATCATTTTCCGATAGTATTTCTATTTTTATTGGTTTGTATCGGTTTTTTGCAACAGGCGACAATCTTGTTGATCTCTTTTTCTCTAATCACCTCCGGGCATGATCTGTCGAGTGTTCTGTGGTTACCTGCGCAGTTAAGGCACTTAGGAGTTTCCTTACAGCTTCCTCCTTCCGCATGTCTGTCTTTGTTACATGTCAGGCAGATTTCTTTTGCCGAGCACCATTTTTTGCTATGCCCTAGCTTACCACAGTTAAAGCATTGTCTGATGTTAGGGAAGTATAAGTCTACCTTAACCAGCACTTTGCCTGCTGAGATATTTTTTGGAACGACCTGTCCTCTAAAGGTAACGCAGACCGACGTAGTGCTAGCCCATTCGATGACGTTATCCTTTCGGATTCTTCTTTTCAGCCTGAAGCCTGCAGTCACTCGAACCGACCTATTTTCCATGTTGATTTGTTTCAAGGAGCTCTGGTATCTCCATGTCTTCTGGGATATCCGTGACTACTGCCTTTTTGTAAATCTTGTAGCTAGGAATAAATGCTTCGAGGCCGACCTCTTTCAACAAATTGTTGTCAGTTGCGTCATTTGCCGCATTTCCTAATGAGAATGTCTCGAGCCAGCACTTTTTCGATAGAGGTTCAGTCAAATCGAAGTTGATTGCTGCACGGCTAAGGAGCTTGCTCACCTGGATGGTCATCAACGGTTTTACGTCACCTTGTGGGTTGTTCAGCCTCTGTACGTGGATGATGAAGGGGCCCTTGTCGGTTCTATCGTATTTTAAGTTGACTCTTGTGCTGGTGTTCGTTGCTTGTTTACCTTTGTTGCTTACGTTGGAGGTCATTGAAGATTCTTTAGAGACCTCTCCCTGGGAGTCATTCTCCTTGACGGGAGGTCTGCCATGCGACGAATCGTCAGGGCTGCGTCCTCTCTTGCCACTTCCATGTTGTTTGTTTTTATTGCTTTTGCTCATGTTGGCTTCTTCGACAAGCGACTTTTACAGTGAAGCACTTCTCACTTCATTGTCGTCCATAAGGACATCATCAGGTTCGGATTTACTAATCACTTCGCAAGAATTTTCTGCCTGGATGCAGGCAAGCGGCGCTTCGAGCGCGCCACGCGCCGAATGAGATTAGAACCACTTGTTTCGGCTCTTACGTTGTTAAAGATTGGCCCGCGAAATATTTGACCTTTCTAGGATCCTCAAGCGTTTGGGGATATAATATTCAGGTTTCTTGCAGATATGTATCGAGAAATTACGATGTTTTCTCTCAGCGTACTCTAAGCGTCCCGCTACAGAGGAAGTTTTTTTCGTAATCCGAGGCCGCGCTCGGTCGAACCGCGACACACGCGCCATCATTCCCAGTCGGTACAAACGATAAAAAAAGGCAACAACTAGGCCAGTTAGTCTCGCCCGCACCCGCTCGGTAAAAGCACAGTCGCGCGAAACGGAGCGAGGGGAGTAGCTGTCGAAACAAATCGTTGCGCAGCAGCAGCAGTCGAGCCTCGAATCTCTCGTCAGAAGGATCGCTCGCGCGTCTGTTCGTACGCACGAACGAATTTATCTCGTCCCCCCTCCCCCGTCCCTCTGTAAGATTCTCAATGTATTCAACGCATGCGAAAGTATCGTCCTTGTCCCAACGTCCCAATATGTACGGTCGAGTGTTCGTGTAGTAGGAAGCGTGCGGGAAAAGCCGGTCTCGTAGCGCGATACGCCTCGCTTCGCCACGTTTGCGGAAGAAAAGAAAATTTTTATTCTCGCCAACCCGGGAGAGTAAGATCGCGCGCCGCGTGCACGGTCAAAAGGTATCCGCCGCGCGAGAACATGGAACAGAAACGCCTCTACAAGCTGGTGCTGACGGGAGGTGAGTCGCGGCGCGCGCTCGATCGCTCTAATTATCTTTTTCATTTATTTCCACACGAGCAGGAACAAAAGATTCGGACGCGTGTGCCGTCTCTATCGTTACGATTCGATTGCGTACCACGTGTCTCGCGAACCCCTACGGCCATTAGGCACGCGCGCTTGCCTCGCGATCTCATCGCGATAATTAACGCCCCCCCCCCCCCCCCGCGACTTGTATCTTTTTCTTTCGTCTAATCTGATTTGGACTCGGGGACTCGGTTCGCTTCGCCACTACGTAATAATCGCCTCTCTGCCTTCTCGCGTTACGTACAGTATCGATTATTTACGTAACGGGACAAATGTTGCTTCGGGGTCCCTTTGCTTTTGGTCTTGATTCTCTATACATTTATTATTTTTTGCGACGAACGCACACCTCGAATCGACGCGCTACATTCACGCGCGTGCGTGCGAAGAAGCGTGCACAGTTTGCCGCCCGAGGTGTCGCAACGACGGGGCCAAAAGTACGCGAACAGAGGTGTATATTTCGTAGTTACACCGGACACAACACGCGGCTTTCCGCAGCGTCAAACGTTTGTCCAACGAAACAATTCAAAGGGCGTCTATATTTAGTCTTTAATAGCGAGGAAAGGCTTGGTCGCGTTGACGCGCTGCGCGCGGCTAGCCCTCGTGTAAGACGCCTAACGTTCTCCGTGCTCAGGGGCACGCGACCGATAATTTACTTGCCCCCCCCCCCCCCCCCCCCCACTAACCGCGCTTTCGGCGACCCCCACGTGGGTCTCGAAGGGAGGAGAAAAACAAGTTACTCGCTCAGTAAAGAGAGAGGGAGAGTTTCTCGCGGGAGCACGGCTTATAGCAGGGTCAAGGTCGCGCGCGCGCGCACGAAACGACGGGAGCTTGCACAGTGTTTCTTACACGCCTTGTTTTTGTTTCAGGACCTTGCGGCGGCAAAACCACAGGACAAACGCGGCTCTGCACCTTCTTCGAAAACATGGGGTGGAAGGTGGGCACTTTGAGCGCATAATTATCCAATTTGCAAATCGGCCGATCGAATTTTTCTGGCTTTCTTGAAAATTACTCCCAGCGCGCAAATTCGAATGTCCACTTATTGTACCCGTCGAATTCTTGTTTATCACGGCAAGGGTGGGAATATACGTTAACGACACGAGCTCTTTATTCAGAGAGAAAAAAAAAGATAAAAAGCGCGCGGTGATTCCTTGTGGATTCGATCGAGCGGAGGTTGTCTTGTTTTTCAGGTGTTCCGTGTTCCCGAGACAGCGACCGTGCTGCTCAGGTATGCCATCGGAGAGCCAACGATCAAACGTTGCGCTCTCTCTCTCTTTCTTTCTTTCTCTCTCTCTTCAAACGAAACATTAGCAAGTGTGTACCGTGTGTCGTGCAGGCGTACACGTATGCCGTAGAATTTCGCGGGGGGGGGGGGGGGGGGGAGTCGAACTCGCGAGAGCGCGTCGAACCTCGCCTCCCTTCCACCTCATTGACGTGTTTTATTTCACCGAGTGAAACAATTTCGACGAAATCTATCTGATATTGTCGTACCGTTTTTTTTTCAATTTCAGTGGCGGTATCAAGTTTTCGGATTTGACGGAAGAAGAGGGTGAGTTTTATCTTTTCTCTGCCTCCTCTACCAATTTTCATTAAGGCGTTACCCCCATTTGTAGCGCAAAAAAGGCCTTTTTCATGAATTTTTTAAAAGAAAACTACGAAACTTTTTTAATCGATCAATATACCATCTTAAAGAACACATCTTGAAGAACTTTCAGTAATTTTTTTATTGAAAAATATTACATTGTTTAGTGGCAAATGGCCGGCAATGAAATGTTTTTATATACACGGTTTGCGGTGACCAACATTGCGGCGAAGTGGATCATCTGAAAAAAAAAATGCGGGTGGATTTAGTCAAATATAAGTATAAACTAGTCTTTAATCGAAGGATTTTAAAAAATATTCATTTTTCACAGAATGGCGGACAGTCAAAGTTAATGGTTCGATTTTAACGAAAAAAACGGCCGTTTTTTGGCTATAAAACGGCCATTTTTTTTTTCGAAAAAAAATCGAACGATTAAAGACTACATTTTTATGTATTAAATAAGCCTGCAAAATTTCAAGAAGATCGGTTCATTAGTGTTCGAGTAATCTTGGTCACCGACTTCCGAAGTGCCATTTTGAGAAAAACGCGTTTAAAGTTTCTCTTTCAACGCTCTTTCAACGCGGATTCTTCTCTTTCAACGCTCATATCTCAGTCAATTTTGTTCGGATCGACTTGAAACTTTCAGGACATATCCTGATACTTATACTTCAAAGAAATGCAATAAAAAAATCGATTTTTTCAAAATAGCAAGTGGGGTTAACCCCTTAACGATTGAATTTCGTACGGTAGCGCGCGTCGAGGTTACAGCGGTATTTGCGCGACGAGACCCGCGCGCCTTCCGTTAGCCCCGCTCCCCCTTCCTCCCTAACAGTTTGGGCGCTTTTTTATGTTTTCACCCGCCCTGCCTGCGTCGTACGATTTCTCCATTTTTTTTGCTTCCCATCATTGTTACGCGGTACGTGGATCGCGTTAACGAGACAGGGACGCGAGAGAGAGAGAGAGAGAGAGAGAGAGAGAGAGAGAGAGAGCGCTGCCAACAACTATGACAACGTGACCAGAGAAATCTATAAGCCGCGTACTCTCCCTCTCTCTGGACCGATTCTCAGAAAAGTGAGATCGTTTCGTGCCCGGCAGGTTTTTTCTTTTTCACCGCAAACAAACGCCGTGAAGAGTCTCGAGATTCGACGACAGGTGGAGGCGCGAAATTGATTAAAAGAAAATTTAAAAAAATAAAAAATAGGCGCAAGGCGCCAGATATTGGAGATACGAGGGTTGTTTTTAGCGAAAACTCGGCGGGACGGTGGAGTAGGTACTCGCGCGGGTAGAGCCCACGCGGCCGGTCGGTTCAAGGGCGGCGGCGGCGGCGGCGGAAGTTCGTTCGACGGGTCGGACGATGCCACCAAGTGGCCGCCGGCGATAACGGACGGTGGTGAGTCGTCGCACCTTACCACCCTCGTACACATACAGGCATTACATTAACGCATTTCAAAGTAATACGAGTTGCGAGGGTTGTCCACGTAGAAAGGCAATAACGTAGATATCCTCGAATGAGACGACGACGACGAGAGTAACGTTTATTACGCTCGCGGTAGATGATGTGCATCGTGCTATCCCTCACCTGCTGCTGATGCTGTACGCGCGGCTATTCTCATGTTCATCGCGCGTAACAATCCCTCCTTCCGACACGGCCCGAATGAGGAAAGAGAAACGTCGACGACGACGACGACGCCGACGACGCCGACGCCGCCACCGCCGCCGCCGCCGCCCTCGTTGTATCTTGTCGAAAAATGGTTTTTTTTTCCGCATTACCGCCGTCTGCGGATCTCACACGCGCATAAACGAGCAAAGCGCAGGCGTCGTTTAGGCCGTGTCCACACTACTATGCTGTTATACCGGAGCGTTTTTGCCGGATCTATAGTGCGTATGCATAGTTCAACACTTATATTACACTATAGGTTCGGCAAAAATGCTCAAGCAAAACCGCATAGTGTGGCCCGGCCTTACGGTCCTCGTACCACTCGTGGAAAAATACGCGACGATCCCAATTGATATTCCTTCTCTCTCGGACGCGCGAAGCCTCTCATAAATCAACGACAACAACGACGACCAGCGTGACGCTCGTGTCACGCGCCATTGATCCGACCTCGCTTCATTGCGCCCGCGCGCTTTATTCCATTGGTTCGCTGCTGCTGCTGCCGCCGCCGCCGCCGCATCGTAGTTAGCGGTGTGTATACGAGAGAGAGAAGCAACAAGCCATCCAACGAGTATAGACGCGCGAGGAACGTAGACCGAGCGGCAGCTGCAAGCCCGTTCGCCCAATGAAAGCAGCCCCTCGCACACCCGGAAAATAACCTATATATCCTTGCCTTTTTCTCCGTCTGTTTCAGGCTTCAAGTTTCAAGAGAATCTCTTACGAACCATGATACAGATCGAAAACACCTTTTTCCAGCTTGGCGAAAGTTGCGCCAGAAACTGTTTGATAATCTGCGATCGCGGTGCCATGGACGCTTCTGCGTGTGAGTTTTCTTTTTCTTTCGCTACAAATACTCTCTCAATCTCATCGTTGCTCTTCGTGCGGAGAAAACGCGCATTGCGCAACGACGGCAAGATGATGCAGCGTTGTCCTTGCCGTCGCGGCGGTCGTCACGCCACCCGGGGAGCGTCGTCCAAGCGAACTTTGCTTTTCGCGCGAGAAGCAGGCTCGCTCGGACGAGAGAGAGAGAGAGAGAGAGAGTGAGAGTGGGAGGGGAAAAAAAGAGAGGCAATGACGCGAGCGCGAATGTCGCGATCGGCCAGTTATCTCGAAGAAACAGTGGGAACTGATGATGACCTCGAACGGATGGAACAACGTGGAACTTCGGGACAATCGTTACAATCAGATAATACACATGGTCTCAGCGGCAAACGGGGCCGAAGAGTTTTACTCGACCGAGGATCACGCCTGTCGGTCCGAGGGGGTCGATACGGCGCGCCAACTCGACTACAAAGCGGCTGCTGCCTGGGTCGGGCATCCCTACTTTGACGTTATCGACAATCGTCAGGACTTTGATTCAAAGATACGTCGAATGATCGAGTGCGTTTGCCAGAAGCTCGGCATCGACACGGGCGATCGTTTGCGGGCCAGCAGTCGCAAAGTCAAGTTTCTCGTCAAGGCTCCCCTTCCCCCGGACACCGACTTTCCACCTTTCCAAGACTTTGACGTCGTCCACAATTACCTGCAGAGCAAAAATCCTTACATGCAGGCGAGACTTCGAAAGCGCGGACAAAAGGGTACTGGTTTTTTTTCCTTTTGTCTATTCCTCGTTGGCTGTACATACCGACCCTTCCCCTGTATCTGTATTCCGCTGCGTATTGCAACTTGCCGATTGGTTCCAGGTCATTGGTCCTACATACACACCATCAGACGGCCCAAGATGTGCGGTCAGGTCGTCGAGGTCAAGACCCAACTAACCCACAGAGATTACCTCAACATGTTGGCTCAGCGCGACGACTCTCACTTTACGATATTCAAGCGAAGGCGCTGTTTCCTCATCAACAATCAGTACTTTCAGCTAGACATTTACCGAGAGCCTGCTCATCCGAGGTAACACGCATCCACTTCCCTTGCTTACCACCCCCCCCCCCCACCCGCTTATTCAACCCTGACTCCCTCTTGAACGCAATCTTTTCCTCTCTTCCCTTTGGCTACTCTACCGCGTTGTTCGTTACCTTCCCCATCCAGATGCCGAGGTCTCATGCTTCTCGAAACGTATACGGCGCTCACGGGCGAGGATCTCGTCAACATACTGCCCAATTTTCTCACGATCGAGAAAGAGGTCACCGGTAATCCGGACTACAGCATGTTCAATCTCAGCCTGAGGGAAGAGTGGAACACGACCAACAAGTATTGTCACAATTTGCAAAGTATGTCGACACGATCGAGACAACCTGTTTTTTTTTTCGTTTTTTTTTCTTCTCTCTTGCACGTCTGGAAAAAGAGCCTGTCTCGTAGAAAAGGTTCTGTTCTATCCCCCCCCCCCCCTATGTTAACGTCGTGACGAGCAGCTGCTGATTTTTATCGTTATCGCATCACGATGCTTTCAGACCTTAGTACGGACGTTGTTGGCAAAAATTCGACCAATGAGAGGCGTTTGATTCCAAATGGCGGTGGTACCGAGGACTCGTCGATACACGGGAAAAATAAAACGGTCAACGGATGCTCCGCCGCCAGTACGTACCATGTTTCGACGACTAATAAACGAAACGGTTTCGGCGAGAGCAACAGCCACCACCTCCCGTTCTCTCCCGTCAATGGGAACAAAGATTCCGTCGAGGCGTCGAATAACGCTCGTCCGATCGACAAGCCCGTATAACACTCGTTTGAAAGTATGCACACATATATACACTTGAAGGAAAGATGGAGGGCGTTGCTAATTTTCGGTGTATTATTTACTTGAAATACCGTCCTCCCCGTTCTTAGCGGCTAGCTCATTTTTTTCCGCTTCGGGTAATATCGATCTTTGAGCAATCTCCTCTTCGTATCGTTACAAAGCGCGTGTAGCGAATAAGCCGAGTGAGGAAAGATTTCGCATCGACGCTGTCGAAACGATATCTATTTTAATAATAGTAAGATAGTATCATGCCGGAAGTATTTACGTCGTCTCCAGACTGGAGCTATTTGCAGAAAGACGAGAGAGTACGCGAAACGGAGCGAAGAAAGAGAGAGAGAGAGAGAGGAATATGTTGCGAACGATTGTGATACGTAACGAAAAGAAGAGAAAACAAACGAAAATATGTCGAACGCGAAAACCTTCACCAGTCTTATTTGGAAGATAACATTTGCGCTAGATTATCTATCGCTATGTATATTTATTATATGTAGACTGTGGTGTGTATGTTTGGAGCGGAGCGCATCCCATCTTTACGATCACGTTGCGACCGAACGTTCCAAAATATTTGCTTTGTCGACATTTTCTCACGATAAGGTAAAGAGAGATAGACATTGGCAAAAAGCCCCCGCCCTCGCCCCCACTTTTCAAAAACGTATACATTTTATTTTTGCTACCAATATCGCACCAAATTGCAAGGAAGCAACGAGATAAGACGCGCACTCGTCATTCCGCGCTAAAAAGGGGGCGGGGGGGGGGGGGGGGCGCAGCGCGGTGGAAACACATTAAGATACAATCTCCAAAGACCTTCCTTTGTCACAAATCTGTGCAGCAGTGGAATCAACGTTACGAATTATTATAATGTAGAATATTTGATCGAAGCAGAGCCCTTGAGCGGGGCTGAAGAGGCTAATAAAAGACGCGGCTCCTCTCAACGTTAAAATTTAGCCAAATTCGCGTGTTTCACCTAATAGTGTGTACCTAAGAATTAAGGAAAATGTGTAAATAAGGCCATTTGGGCTCGACTGCGCGCAGTATAAGACTGTGACAACTTTTTTTGCGACAAACATTGCGTGATATCATATTTGATTGTTCGTTTCCTTCGTTTTTTTCTTCCAATCAGTCTACAACAAAGATTTCACTGTGATGATTGAGTTTAGGACACCCACGTTTATAATCAAAGTGCCTGCGACAGGTTCAAACGCAAAAGAGGAAACGAAACAAGAGACACACGTGTAGATATATATTTTGAATGACTACGAAGAATGCAATAATGTAAATTTATCATTCGATTTATCAGACTCGAGGCCAGATGTATATCGTTCAATAAAAAAAAATGTCCCGTCTGCTTTGTTGTTTTTCTCTTCATTTACGGCTGCGCGGTAACTCGAGAAAAAGTACATATTCTTATAAAAGGAAGATAAATAGATAGTTTGGATGTGCGGGCGCGCGTGGGTTATAAAATGTTATTCATTCGACGCGTCTTTATATACAGTATTATTATAGATCGTATATATTACTAGGGTACAATATTTTTTGCGAATCTAAGGAATACAGTTTATCGCTTCTATCGCAAAATGTTAAAATACAAATGTATTCGAACCGTTTGTTGGAAGAAAAAAGAAACAAGAAAAAAAACGAAAAGAGCGGAGCAACTGGATAGACATATCGGTTAGACTTTTAATCGTTTCAACGCGGGATCGGATATGTGTGTATATCAACAAAATCACAAGTTCAGGAAGAAATTGTACAAACGCAGACGCGTTTTCACCCAGCCTCTCTCTTAGTTTCAAATGCTACGTATCTCGTACAAGTGTTATGGAAGTATCGGCAATCATCGGGTTTCTGACTAAATATGGATTATCGGGAGCGATTATCGTGTAGATCCCGTATGGGTGAGTTTTCGGCCAATTTGCCTCCCTCTCGCCGTACAAGATTCTGTACAAATTCGTAAACAACTGCTCGTCGGATCCATAACCTGATGGTAATAATAATAATGAAAGATCAAGAAGATGGTTGCCTAGCGACAACTACGACGCGCAGGGAATATTAAGGTCGTTGCGCGCCTCTATCTCGCTTATCTACCGATCGTTTTCGCTTGTTGGGCTTTGTAAAGTTTCAGTACTTTTTTCCCAGGTACCAAATTTTGGGCGAGGCCTGGCCTCTTTTTCCGCTTTTGCAACTGATTATTTTCCTGATCGATCTCTTGTTCCTCCTCGTCGTCGTGGTCATGGTGGTGATGGTGGTGGTGGTGGTGGTGGTGGTGGTGGTCGTCGTCGCCGCCGCCACCGCCATCGCCCCTGCCGTTGACGACGCTCGTTTTCGTTTGACCGGCGTAATGCGTTTGACAAATGATGGTTTCCTCGGGTGCGCGAGACGCTTCCAATTCTGCCGCCGAACGATGTAGATCCGAGTCGTGAGCAAACGTACAATTGTGACCAAAGCGACACCGCCCTTTCCTATAATTCCAGCATATCTTGCGGCCGTTTATCATTTTAGTGTCGTCAAGGGTAGGCGTCATTTTGACGTGTTTCTCGAGTATGGCGCTCTTTGCTTTTTCCGCCTCTACAAACGGATTTGTAAAGACGGATGTTTTAGGTTGAGGAGCGGATGCAAAATTTGGCTTCGGCAATGGAGTTTTTGAATCATCCTCCTCGAAGAGCGTCTCTTCTCGAACCGTCTCTGCCTTTCCGTCATCGTCGCTAGGGTCCTCCTCCTCGTCCTTGGAACTGAGGGTCAAGCGATATCAGATTACAAAGAACAAGAACGATCTTTCGATCGGCAGGAATTTGCTATTTCAAGTGGGCAAAATCTAAACACATAGGTGAAAGATTGTTTGCGCAATCGATGCTAGAATAATATCGGTGCTACAGGCCGTTCAACGAGCGAAACACAACACGCATTCGAAACTAAAATCATAAAAATCTTTCAACCAAGATTCTGTACCACCACTAGAATAAACATTGACAAATAATCAGAGCTAATTTTCCGTTTCGAGCGCTTTTTTCTTCTATTGCCTCGGCAAGAAAACAAAAAACACCCGGACGTACATGTTGTTGTCGTCGTCGTCGTCTCCGTCGTCGTCGTCGTCGTCGTCGTCGTCATCGTCGTCGTCGGAACGGACGTCTTGCTCGTTCTCCGAGCCTGAGGAAGTACCGTAATCGGCGACCAAGGAAGTCATTTTCTTCTTAAAAATTATTCAACGAAACATGTAACAATTCTAATGCTAATATACGCGAAATGCGCCACACCGCCATTAAAGCGTATTGTTGTTGGCGTGGCGGCGGTTAGTAGCGTTCGCGTCGACGCAACCGCGGCGGCGGCGGCGGCGGCGCCACCTTCCCGAATCTCGTCAAAATATTTTCAATTCGTGTCTCGGCGTACACACGCATATAGAAGTGGAATATATTTGACTCAGTTGCTGGTGGCTCTTATTTTTCCATCAATCATTGAAGCATAGAAGGAGTGAGAGCCTTTGTAATTGTACAAGAGCGATTCGTGAAAATGGGCAAGCGGCAACATCAGAAGGACAAAATGTAAAGCATATGAATTCGTTTTCTTTGGGTATGTTATCGTAGGTTAGTCGGATCAATACGTAAAACATAATTATCGCGGGGCCTAGGTACCTGACGTACACAGAGTGGACGACTCTGTACGGAGGCAAAAAATCGGGCAGCCTCGAGGAGAGCGAGGACACGACTTTCAGGCGTTTACCCTACGATCATTGCTGTCTGAGCTTACAGCCTTTCGAGCATCCTTACTGTGACCCGGCGGCAAATATTTTCGAGCTGGAACACGTACTCGCTTACGTCCGCCGCTTCAAACACAATCCGGTCACGGGAAAACCCTTTGACGTCCGCTCCTTGATCAAACTAAATTTTCACAAAAATTCCGAAGGCCTCTATCACTGCCCCGTTCTCTTCAAGCCGTTTACCAAATATTCGCGCATCGTCGCCGTCAAGACTACGGGAAATGTATTCTCTTGGGAGGTTCGTTCTACCCTCGTCTATTCGCCCTCCGACAAACAACCTCCCGTTATGCCTCTTGTGTTATATTGTTTGCCGCGCAGGCCGTTGAGCAATTGAACATCAAGACGAAAAACTGGAAGGATCTTCTCAACGACGAACCGTTTGTCAGGAAAGATCTCCTCACGATACAGGATCCTGGAGAGCCGAGAAAATTCAACCTCTCTACTTTTCATCATATCAAGAACAATTTGCGAGTAGAGGATGAAGGTGAGCAAGAGTGGCAGCAGCGGCGGCGGCAGCTCCGGGTAATCGAGAGAAAAACCATCAATCGGTTTGACAAAAATGTGTATTTTTTTTTTTTGGAGCGCAGAAGTTGTCAGAGAGCGCGGCGATCCAAACGCGAAGCTCAAAACCGTTTCGACCGAGACTAAAGAGATTCTGGCTGAACTGGCGAGGGACTACAAGCCGGTGGAACGAAACGAGGCCCCGACCAAGGAGACGGCTGACAAATTTAACGCGGTTCGTTGCATCGCGCATCGCCATCCCTCCCGCACACGTGTTTAATAGATCCTATTATTTGCACGCATCGTAGGCGCATTATTCTACGGGTGCGGTAGCCGCCGGGTTTACGTCAACCGTAATGCCGAGAGAAACGGTCCACGAACCCGCCCTTATCGCCGAGGACTCGGTGCGCTACGAACGAGTCAAGAAAAAAGGTATCGACTCTCTTGACTGTTATTTTCATTCGCCTTTACCCAACGTTATTCTCGTACTCTCTCCCCCCCCCCCCCCCCCCCACCAGGCTACGTCAGATTCGTTACCAATTTTGGAGCTCTCAACGTCCAACTGCACTGCGACATTGTGCCAAAGACGTGCGAAAATTTCCTCAAGCATTGCCAGTCCGGTTACTACGATGGTACGAAATTTCATAGATCCATTCGAAATTTCATGGTGGGTTCCCTCAAAACTCCCCTTCTTATTCGTTGCAATTTTAAATTTGAGACCCGCGAGGGAATAATACGCGATTGGTAGATTCAAGGAGGAGATCCGACCAACACGGGTAACGGTGGCACCTCCATTTGGAATAAACCTTTCGAGGACGAGTTCAAGCCCAATTTGATTCATCAAGGACGCGGCATTTTGTCCATGGCCAATTCCGGACCCAATACCAACGGTTCTCAATTGTGAGTCGATTGCGACATATACTTTGTCGGTGTCTACGTTCGCCCCAACTCTCCAATTTTACATCAAAATCGTCCCAAGTACCGTATCGATCAGAAGTTTTCCATTACTCTGTATAATTAAAAAATAATATTGTAACTAGCTGTTAACCGCGGCTTCGCTCGCGTGGAATTTGCGCTTGATGGAAAAATAATGATCCCCCGGTACTCCAAAGACGTTATCCGAAAATTCATCGAGTATAAAAACTCACCGAAAAGTTGAGTTTCATTTAGTCCGGTAGCTCGTCTTGTTGAACCATGTTTCTTTGGGTTTGCCTTTTGGGGCTAAGGTGGCTTAGGCAGAGCTACTGGCAGAGCTCACTCTTGAGCATGCGACTTGGAATTGTTCGTGCGACAAGCACTCTTCTTTCAAGTCGACGGTCATTTTCAGTGACTGTCCCTAAGATTTATCAATAGTCATGTCGAAGCACACCTTAAGAGGGAACTCCATTCCCATAAACTTGAACGGATGTTCCGCTGGGATTCCGTTGTATCTTCGTAAACGAGAGAAAGAAAACGAATGATGTTATTCTAATATAACTTTTGGGAAAATGGCGAAGGCTGCAAAATGCCGCCCTCTTGTACAGAGTGTATTTTTAGGCTTTGATTCGCGAAACTCTGCGGTGGCGGCATGCGTAATTTTATATTTTTTTTCGTTACGAGTTTCATAACGTTTCGCTCGTGTCGACATCTCGATCGCAAGCACACCGTTTTCGGTAAAATAGTCGGTGGTCTCGAAAGCCTCAACGCGATCGAGAAGATCGAGGTTGACAACAAAGACAGACCGATCGAGGATATAATTCTTCAACGGGCCCGGGTATTCGTCGATCCGTATCAGGAGGCGGATGATCAATTGGCCGCTGAGCGAACGGGCGAACTCGAGAGAGCCGCGCAAGAGGCAAAGAGGGAGCGAACGAAGAATAAATCGAGCAGCGCCGGTAACACGCCTAACGTTTATCGATCCGGTGCTGGCAAATACATCAAAATTGGCGGTGGCTCGAGCGAGACCCCCCCCCTCACCTACCCGTGCGTATACTCGCCAGCGAACCTAGACACGTAAAATCGTTGAACGAGCCAAGAAAAAATATACAACGACAAAGAAATTTTTCATTGCAGACGAGCGGAGAACGAGACATCCCTCGTCAAGACGAACAAGCGGAAAAGGATGCATCCGGAGGATTCTTCGTCGTACACGATGGATAATTTTTCCGGATGGTAATAACGTGTGTGTGTGTGTATCAACGCGTTTGGTTCACATCTCGGCTCTTTGTCGAATAAAATTAACGATCCGCAATATCGCGACTGGTGTCACACCGGGAATTCTATTCGCCGCGGCAACCTGCAATTCGACAATATCGTATTACCGTCAATGCCAACCCACGCATCCACCGATCGCCCGAATATTCTAACAACAGACACCACACACGTACCGTTGACGGTTTGTGACTCGTTAATTTCTCCGTATCCTCGGCAGACAGATTGAGACTGAAAGAAAAGTTTCGAATAATTCATTCGATCGATCGATTATTCGCTGGGATAAAAGATGAGCCAGCTCTACCTGCTGTAATCGATGCTCCGAGGTATCGTCATTTTTTCGTGACGTCTCACTTCCGACACTTGATGCATCTGCTCCTCTATAAATCTCTCGTATATGGATTCAATCTGAAGAAATAATGAGAACGAGAATGAGAGATTGATTGATTGATTGATGGTTTATTTTATGCCTTGGTAAAACCTTTAGGCAAACGAGTACAGATAATATGAAATAATATTGAAATGAACAAAAAATGATAAATTATAATTGCATGCAAGTATTAACTAACATTTGGTGGATGCGATAACGCCTTATATTTATATAATGAAATAATAATACTTAAGATTGAAAATTAAATTAAATTTAGCTTAGAGTAGGCAGCAGTTTGTTAGGTTCTCTACTTAAACGCAAGCACAGATCAAACGCCAAATATCGAGCGCTATTTTCAACCGAAAAAACGCAAGCACGGATACGCAAGCACAGATCAAACGCCAAATGTCGAGCGCAATTTTTAACCGAAAAACGCAGAAAATTTGTCACGCAAGGCCAAAGCGCAAAACAAACTCAAGCCAAACGCAAAATATAAAATGAAATATTAGAATTAAAATGATGGTAAACAAAATAAGCATAAAGCATAAACATAAAAATAAAAATAACGTCAATAAAGAGAGGGCGGGGGTGGTGGGCGAGGTATTCGGGCAGCGATTAATTCGTACCTTGAGACGTTTAGCCAATTTAACGTCACCCTCGAGATGGCCAAAGATTTCAGGCAAGGCTCGAATGACGTCTTCGAAAGTAACGGTATCGTTGGTCAATCGTAACAAATCATAGGCCGTCTTTGTCGAAGGATTCTTAGTTTGGGCCAGTCGAAGGACGCGTCTCCAGTCTTTGGGACGTTTCTCGACGCTCTTGAGCAATCGAAGGCCCTCCTCGAGTCGAGTTTTCGTTCTTCTTGTTTGTTGAATTCTCAACTCGGAAACGCAACCGGTTGCGTATCCCTTCTCGGTTATGCGTAGATCGGCGTTGTCCGGTCGAAGGCTCAGTCGAAACTCGGCTCGACTGGTAAACATTCTGTAAGGTTCGGAGGTCCCGTGGGACGTCAAATCGTCGATCAATACACCGATGTAAGCCTCGGTACGGTCGAGTCTCAACGGAGGCCTTCCCAACACCTTTGCTGCTGCGTTCGCCCCCGCGATTAAGCCCTGCGCGGCCGCTTCCTCGTAGCCGGTTGTCCCGTTTATCTGACCGGCGAGAAACAAGCCCCCTACCCTCCGAGTCTCAAGCTCGCGATTTAATTCTCGGGGATCTATAAAATCGTATTCGACGCCGTAGCCTGGTCTAGCTACATCGCCAACCCAAACCAGTCGACCAATCAGCCTGCGTCCATTTGCGATAACAATGACAACGACAACAACAACAACAACGAATTACCAATTTCGGCATTTTCCAGTCCCCGTATACATCTGATGAGTCGGATCTGTTGTTCCTCGGGTAGAGTGCAAGAAAGACCGGCCGGATAAATAAGTTCGGAACGAAGGCCCTCGGGTTCCAGCCAGACCTGATGTGTCGCCCGATTGAAACGCAATACTTTACTCTCGATGCTCGGACAGTATCGGGGTCCCCGGAGTTCCTCGGTAACGTGCAAATTCTGATGCATATTGTCTCGAACTATCTTTGCGACTGCCTCGTTCGTGTGGGTTATGTGACAGGGCAATTGTTCGTTCGGTCTTATGAAAACTTGATCGTTGAGGAAGGAAAAGGGCTCAGGTATCTCGTCGGCTGGATGTAACTCGCATCGGGAAAAATCTATCGTCGACTTGGCGATACGAGGCGGAGTGCCTTGCCAAACAAATCATTTTTATTTCTCGCCATGGCGATCAAGAGAAAGTAAGAGAATGTTTCATATCTCATATTTACCAGTCTTCAATCTTGCCATTTGAAAACCGAGTCGTTCCAAGGTATCAGCCAGGGCTACGCTGCTGGCCTCGTCGCCCATTCGTCCGGCTGGTCGTTTCTCCAAGCCAATATTAATCTGCCCCTTCAAGAAAGTTCCCGTTGCGATTACGACGGCCTTGCTCGATATTACCGTGCCATCTTCTACATGGGGAAAAATGACAAAGGGTCGTGTACGACGAGTGATTACGAGATAGAGGGGCGGTCGGTTGACTCACTCAGAATAATTCCGCGACATTCGGCTGTGGAATCGACGGCGGTACGCTCAACGAGAAGATCCTCGACCGAACATTCTCGAACATCCAACTTTTTCAGGCTGAATAATTCTTCCTGCACTTGTCGTTTGTACAAAGTTCTGTCAATTTGAGCTCTGAGACCCCAGGCCGCCGGACCTTTGCTACGATTTATTATCTTGTAGTGGATACCCGCTCGATCGCAGGCCCGACAACAGATACCGTCCAGCGCGTCGACCTCTCGCATCAGATGGCCCTTTCCGATCCCTCCGAAAGAAGGGTTGCACGACATTTCACCTTGAAGAATAAAAATCACAATGACGCTCGACGACAACAATGATGACAACGGCTACGGGACAAAAGATTAACCTACCCATGGTGCTCTTTTTGTGCGTCACGAGCAACGTTCGAGCCCCTGTCCGGGCGGCAGCGGCACAGGCCTCTGTACCCGCGTGCCCACCCCCGACAACTACCACGTCAAAACATCCTTGTTCTTTGCTCGTCGTTGCGGCGTTGCGACGAGCGACAGAGTTCACTCGCCGCAAACAGCTTTTAGTACTTCGAAGAGACATGGATGATAAAAAATTCATCGAGTAGATTCATCCGAATCTAGAGGCGGAACGTAGCACTCGCTCAGCTTGAGATTTCTGTGCAAGGAAACGTAGCCAAGGGCTCGTCGCAACTTTGGTAAAACAAACGAGTCGCAGAAGCGTCGCTTGTCGGGATATATCAGAGAGACGTATCGCAGAGATTGGAAAAAATCAGAGACAAAGTCGAAGCAGTTGGCCGAAACGTCGTCGTAATCTCGCCTCTTCCAGCGCTCGCTCGTCTCTTCGAGAACCTCGTCCCAACGACACTTCCAAGATTCGGGCAACGCGTCCCAGCAGAGCAAACAGTCGCTCCACTCGGAGCAACTATCGATCCTAAAGCCGAGTCGGTCAAACTCGAATATCCGGCCAGCTGAGTCGGTCAGGCCGACATGCAAGTCGTCCGTGACTCGGTAATCTTGGAGAAAAGTCCCGATAGACGGTTTAACGAATACGCCGCAGGGAGTCTGTGTCGCCTGGCCGAACGGATAGACTACTCGGAACGGCTCTAAAATATAAGCCGTTACAGCGGATTTACACAAGGGGCATACGGTTGGAAGACTTTTGCAAAAAATGGACGTTTCGTTGTTGCAATGTTTGAAACATATTACGTCCGCCGCCGAGCTTCGATTCATAATATCACCTGTTCGAAAGGCCTAGTTACTCCTTCCGCGCGCGAGCTTATTTCACTTATTTCACACACACACACACACATACACACACACACACACGTAGTTCGCTCTTAATCCTAACCTGCTCCTCGATACTCCGTAGCGTATTTGTTGTACGAGCGAAATGAAAGATAGTAGCCGCTATATACTTTATTCGCTGTCTACTCCAAGTTTTTACTCAATATAAATAGAATAGAAGCGTTTGTCGAGTTTTTTAAAGAGAAAAAAGTTGTCTCAAGGACCAGATTCGCCGAGCAACGAGACTATAGGGAAGGAGTCCAATCTCCGTATTCAGGCGCGACCGTAAAAGTGGGGCCAAATTAGGTTTCGCAAAAGCGGCGCTGCGGAAGTTAGTCATTATGTACTATATATACGTGTATGTTTTGCGCATGCTTTGTATGAGCTGTCTGTGTTGTGATCACGGTCTTATAATCAGGTCTGGGCACAGAGGCTAAAATCCCTTGACACTAAGTGAGGACAATTGAGTTCCAAATTCCGACACGTCACTGGAGTCGGAGCGGCCGATTTGCTTATATATACTATAGTGTCGTTGTGTTTGCTAGTATATTGTGTATAACCTCGTCGCCACCTTACCACACCGTATACCGATGGCCAACAGAAGTGGAAATGTTTATTTTATTTAAAGTGTCTTTTATTTAAGTGAACCGATAATTCAAGTGAATTGATAATTGAATTCAACATTTTGCAATGCCTGAAAGATCCTATATTGCTTGAAAAATGGGTGAAAGCAGTATCGCCACTCATAAATGAATTAAAAACAACGCACAAAATATGCGAAAAGCATTTTAATCAATCCGACATTGTGCACCACTTCATCCATACAGACGGAGATGGACAAATTATCGCACAAGTAAGTTTCTATGATAAATGCTATATGTAATTATGTAGAGGATGTATTCTTATTACAACCATGAAGACAGTACGCATGCGCTAGTATATCGCTCTCTGTCCCACAATCGGCCGCTCCGATGCTAGTGCTCCAAGTAGTGTGGCCCGTTTCGGAACTTAAATGGCCTCACTTTTTGTCACACGACGGCCTATGCAAAGTATATGAGAGTAGCCAGACCTGTTTATAATACCGTGGTTGTCATTAACTGTTATATAAGCTGCAAATTTTAATTTTGTAGCTGTACTAGTGCCCTAAGATGTTTCTACATTTATGTCGTAGTGCAATTACCCTGCTAATTGCCAAAAAAAACACCTAAAAAATGCCATAACAATTTATATCCGACGTAAATATAAATTCCATTCAAATGTGGTCAAGTGGCCGAGATTATAGTTTGTTAAGTACGTAGAAAATGTCAGCAACTGAGACATGCGAGTGTAAGTTGGAAGCTCACATACCACTGCGTCAAGTGTAGTGCTTCACACGAAAACGGAAAATGCACTAAACAACTCATCAGATAAATAGCTCCTCCGTTGTGCCAATTGCAATGACCTAGATCACCCAGTGAACTATAAGTGATGCCTATACTACAAGTTCATATACAAACGCTCATAAAGTGACAGACATTAGACAACGAAAACTCATCGAAAGAATTGAAGCGATACACCCAACCCAAAAGTCACATCAGAAATATCATTTGCATAAGCTATGGCACCACCCACAGCGGCAGTACTAAAGAAAGATTTGCTATTTGCCGTAGCGAGCATCATTCGCAGCATCACGAGACTCACCGCGCTACCATGAGCCATCATTTTACATTTTACATGTATTAAAATAATATCAAGACTTACAGATGCTGAAAACAATAGTCCAAAGTCTACAATCTAACAACTGCTGAGATGCGTTTGTTTGTTAGGTTTAATTTTACGTACAATATCAAAAAAGTGTATGGCACCGCGCGAGGTACTGCTTTCGATTCTCTCCTCGTAAAGTTTTTTTATAACTAAAATTATTGTTTTTTGTTTGAATTGAAATTATTTGTTATGCCTTTTATCGGTTAATTAGTTTGATTATTGATTACATTTGTTATAAGAATCATAATAACGCAAATTAAAATAGTAATAAATCCTAAAAGCTGCTAACGTTAATATGCTTATTTATGGTTGATGGTTTATCTGTAACTATCCGAAAATGCATTAGAAAAATTACTTACAAAGTCATAATACATTTTTCGTAATTAAACAAAAATTCAAGAACTTTGTGAAAATTGGCATACCAATTATTGCATTAAACTAATTAGACGAGGTAGATCGCAAACAAACAATCTTAGTGAACGCGATAGGTGTTTTTTTGACAAGCGTCAACAATTAAGACGGAATGACACCTCATCGCGGTCGGTATGGTAGAACAACTATAGATACCCAAAAATCTCTGAAACGGCTCTTCAGAACTCGTCGAAACTTTGCCAAACGATGTCAAATAGATAGACGAACAGCTGTCTGCCCCTCAAATTTTCTGAATTTGAGAAAAAAAATGTAGATTGGCTTATCACAAGACAATCTATGTTTTTTTTTCTTCTCAAATCCAGAAAATTTTGGGGGGCAGACAACTATTCGTCTATCTTTTTGACGTCGTTTGGCAAAGTTTCGACCGGATCTGAAGAGCCGTTTCAGAGATTTTTGGGTATCTACAATTGTTCTACCATACCGACCGCGATGAGGTGTCATTCCAGGGAGGCTAGAGTGGGAGGAGTCCGATCTCTTATGGAGAGACTTGAAAAAAGTGGCTACAAAAATGTGGTCATACTGGGATGGCGCGACTATTGCTAAGATGTCGAGAAGTGAGCTGCGTGTGACAGAGACGGAACAAGTAAATAATGAGAAGTGAACTGTGCATAAGGCACCATGATACTTGAGAAGTAGGCTGCGTGCGAGAGAGATGCAAAATGATATATAGCCAGATCGCGCGCAAAAGTTACCCCCTCTCGAGCCTCTTAGGCGCCCATCACACAATCATAGTAGCGCGTGTATGTGAGCGAGCGACGTTCGGACATCTTCGGAAAGAGCCGAGCGCGCCGAAGTTTCCCGACCGCGCCTTCGGCAGCTACACCAACACATGGACGCCGAGCTCGTTCATGTGCGGCCAAGCCGAAACGAAGGCTTCGAGGGAAAAAGCAATCTGAGCACGACTCGCGCGTGTCGTCACTCGACGGAACGCGCGAGGCTTTTAGATGATTTCAATGCTTATTTAGCTCTTGATTCTCTGCGTTATCAATGTATACAAAAAAATGTAT
This sequence comes from Ophion ellenae, assembly GCA_963210295.1. Classification (NCBI taxonomy): domain Eukaryota; kingdom Metazoa; phylum Arthropoda; class Insecta; order Hymenoptera; family Ichneumonidae; genus Ophion; species Ophion ellenae. The sequence goes on from OY723386.1 coordinate 69,518,046, forward strand.
CGGGCACGCTGATCGCTTATTTTTTTAGTTTATACGATAATTTAAATATAACAATAAATCCAAATTACAACTTATTTGTCTTCTAAAAAATTGTTTACACTCTACTCCCACCCATCCTTATGCCAAATAAATTATAATTCATACAAGTAAGCGGAAATATATTTATATTCGTATTATTATTTTAATTCTCATACTTTCATCAAGCGATAAAGCATTATCCCCAAAAACAAGCGAATCATTCATCTGGCCGCGAATCGTCAGTACCAGATAGTGCATATTCTACAAGCGATGGGATGGTCCCGTTGGTAGCGTTCCTGGCCTCGGTGCGCAGGGGCGCGGGATCGTTCCCCGCGCTCAGTGCTTTTTTTTAAATTCTGATTACCATTAATTCTTATTTGATTAGTTATTTTTATTAGTTATCATTATTATTTTAATTAGTTATCTTTTAGTGTCGAAAAATTTATCGCGTACTCCGACCGCTTATTTGATTAGTTTGTACGTTAATTTTAATGTAATAATAAATCTAAATTACAACTTATTTATCGTCAAAAAAATTGTTTGCGCTTTACTCACACCCGTCCCTATGCGAAATAAATTGTAATTCATAAAAAGTAAGCGAAAATATATTTATATTCGCATTATTATATTCATTCTCATATACAATCATCAAGCGATAAAGCATTATCCCCAAAAACAAGCCACATCCATCCGGCCGCGAATCGTAATTTACGAGAATGAATATAATAATACGACTATAAATATATTTCCGCTTACTTTTATGAATTACAATTTATTTGGCATAGAGACGGGTGTGAGTAAAGCGCAAACATTTTTTTAGAAGATACATGAGTTGAAATTTAGATTTATTATTACATTCAAATTAACGTACAAACTAATAAAATAAGCGGTCGGAGTGTGCGATAAATTTTTCGGCACTATAAGATAACTAATAAAAATAATAATGATAACTTAATAAAAATAACTAATCAAACAAGAATTAATAGTAATAATAATAAAAAAAAAAAAAGCACTGAGCGCGGGGAACGATCCTGCGCCCCTGCGGACCGAAGCCAGGAACGCTACCAACGTGACCATCCCATCGCTTGTAGAATCTGCACTTTCTGGTACTGACGATTCGCGGCCGGATGGTTGATTGGCTTGCTTTTGGGGATAATGCTTCATCACTTGATGAAACTATGAGAATTAATATAGTAATACGAATGTAAATATATTTCCGCTTACTTTTATTAATTATAATTTATTTGGCATACGGACGGGTGTGAGTAAAGCGTAAACAATTTTTAGAAGATAGATAAGTTGTAATTTGGATTCATAATTATATTTAAATTAACGTATTGTAATGTTTGTTTTTTGTATTTTTGTTTTACTAATAATCGTTCTTAATTTTGTCTGGTTTAACCTGAACGTTAGTATGAATTTTGTTTCATTTGTGGGGCCAGCTCAGGGAATTCAATTTAATAAGTGGGTCGATTTTGTCAATATAACATACTTCGTTGTCACTTTATTTTAGTCAAACATTACCCATTCAATATGCTCGTCACTCTTAGAATTATTCACCTTCAAGTTGGACGGACAAAATAGTTTTGCGACTTCTGGCACGCTGACCGACATATAACATATTAACAAAATAGTTTTGCGACTTCTGGCACGCTGACCGACATATAACATATTAACAAAATAGTTTTGCGACTTCTGGCACGCTGACCGACATATAACATATTAACAAAATAGTTTTGCGACTTTTGGCACGCTGACCGACATATAACATTCGACACATAAATAATTTACGAATTTTGGCACGTTTACCAAAATTTTTATATTAAAAATAAACAATTTAAACATGCAATAAACATTTGCGAATTCTGGCACGCTGACCAATAACTAAAACGTATAAAACAATGTTCTGCGACTTTTGGCACGCGTACCGATATTTTAAATGTTTAAAGTTTTGTAAAAATATGTCACTCCGTTTTTAATTCAGTAAATTGTTTTTGCTTGAGTCACTTGATGAAAAATTTTGTGTATAAAGTAGTGATTTTATTTGCACTTGCCCTCGAATTAACGCCGCTTCACCTCAGACTAGATTCTCGGTACTCACAATCGGTGCACACTTAATGAAGGTGAACTTTACGCTTGGCGATCGAAGTTTGAATCCACACTCGGTCGTCGATCGGTGGATTGGCCGTAATTTCTGGTAGAATTTAGCACATCCTCGCCATCAGTCTCGATCCGGATTCCCGATGACCAAGGTCCTCCAATTCTGATACCGACCATCACCAGATTGTATTTCGTCGACTTCGCCTTTTCATTTTGTCGATTCACTCGATGTGAGCACGATCGAGAAAATTTCACTTCCGGGCGACTGCGTGCCAACGGAAGACACTCTCAGGAGTTGGAGATTTTCTTTAAATGTTCTTTGACTAGAAAACTATAGCCACTATGACGATTGACGTTTTTTTAGTCACTCAAATTTGGTTGTTGATAAATAGTTCAAATAATTGATGCACACGATGTTTCACGATTTGACTGTTTCGGCGTGACTCGAGTGTTAGTCCGCGCGGCCATCTTGGACGCCGGGAGTACGACTTGAAACACGTGCGATCGCGGTGAAGGCGCTAGGGCAAGAGAGCGATCGAAGGGAGTACGCTCGATATCGTTAACTTTCCGTAACGATCGATAGGCTGCATACTAGTGACACCTGATCTATATCGCAACGACATCTAGTCGTACATTCAATAAGGCGCGAATTTTCAAAATATCTTCGTTCTAGTTACGCAGATGAACGGTCCTTACAACATCCCCCTTTTTGTTGACAATCGGTTGACATAATTTGTACGCTGAATTTTCAACAAAACATATAATTGTAGACCACACTCATACATCGCTCTGACATTACATCGTAGATCACACATCCTGCATCGAAGAGAGAGACGACATCTGAAACTAAAAAGTCAATTGACATGATTCACCGAATCAAGTATGTTGGATGGGCTCATAATATGGCCTCAAATGAACACGGTTGTAAACGCCTTTCAATCCTCCACCAGTTATTGGATCCGTTAGTTCAAAAGCGTTTGCACCATATGCTCTGCTCACCACGTAAGGACCACAATATAGTTGAAAAAACTTAGATGTTAATTTTTCTGAGGCACTGGAAGGATAAGGCCTTCTTAATAATACCCTATCACCCAATTTTACGTGAGACGATGGTGACTTTTGAGTTTTTTGTCGCAATGTGAAACTTTTAAATATCTTATCGTTGGCCTTAACGAGTTTTACCTCATACGGTTCACCTGTTGGTTTAGGAAAGTCAAGAATTTCATACAATTCATTTTGCGGATTAGAACCAGTCTGTAATTCAAATGGAGTATATCCTGTACTACAATGGGTGGTTATATTTAATAAGGTCTCTATCTTGGGGACAAATTTTGCCCATTTACAATGTGATTCTGAGCAAAATAATCTAAAAAACCGACCAAGCTCTCTCATAACCCTTTCGGTAGGATTGCTTTGAGGATGTCTGACAGAACAATATCTGACTTTAATGTTATAGCTTCGGAGAGCATCAGCCCATTTTTTTGAAGTGAACTGCGTTCCGTTATCAGCTAGAATTGCACCCGGTTTTCCTATATCCGTGAAGTAATTATTAGATAATTTGTTTAGAGCTGTTATGGTGTTGGCCTTTTTAATCGGGTATAATTTGACGTATTTCGAAAAAGCATCTAAAACTACAAAAATATATTGGACGCCTGCTGTGGACTTCGGCAATGGACCATAAAAATCCACCGTAACCAGATCGGATGGTTTATCGGCCTTGACAAGCTGATATTGACCCTCTAAAGAAAAATTAACGTACTTAATCCTCTGACATAGATCACAATGTTGGACATAGTTTTTTGTTTGTTGTCGCATTTTTCTCCAAACGCAATACGTACGCAAATAACTTAGGGTTTTCGCCGATCCCGGGTGACCTAGCGCATCATGGACATAGTCCAATATATTAAAGGTCATTGATTTTGGCACTACCAGGACCCAATGGCCTGAAATTGGATTAATTCTAAATAATATATTCTTGTTGAGCTGATACAAATCTGTTAAATTTCCGGAAATTACATTTTGACGAATTTGTGAAATTTCTTCATCTTTTTCCTGTAAGACTACTAAATTATTGAGATCATTCCTTATTGATTCTGAAGCCGAATTAACGCAAACACCAATAAATGCCGATTGAACTTCATGCCTATCACGATTTTCAACTTCCAGGGGTAATTCTGCATATAGAGATGGGAGTATAAGACGGGGTGTATTCTCGATTTCAAATCTCCCTGACGGATTACGACTAAAAAAATCAGCTACTAAATTTTCCTTGCCTGCACAATAAATGATGTCATAAGAATATTGTTGTAGTATTAAACACCAGCGCTTGAGACGAGGAGTATGAAATACGGTTGTATTCAAGAAAATTAAACCCTTGTGATCCGTAATAATAGTGAATCTCCTACCATACAGGAATCTACGACATTTTTCAATCGAATACACTATGGCCAAAAGCTCTTTTTCCGTTGTACCATAACTTTTTTCGGCGGCATTTAAACATCGACTAACCAAAGATATAACGTATTTATTATGGTCGCGATCTTCTTGAAACAACACTCCAGATATACCCATATCCGAAGCATCGGTTTGTAATTTAAACGGGAGCTCTGGATTCACCTGGGATAGCATAATGGTATTAGCGAAATTTTCTTTTAAAGCTACGAAGGCCGTTTCATGATCTTTTGTCCATTCCCATGATCTGTTAGATTGCAGCAGTACGCGGAAAGGTTCAATATAGTTTGCATGACAAATACTAAATTGACGAAAATAAGTACATATTCCAATAAATTGCTGAAGCTGTTTTCGGGTTTTCGGTTCCGGAAAATCACGGATTACTAAAAGTCGATCAGGATCAGGACGGATACCTTCAATTGACAAGATGAAACCAAGAAATTTAACTGACGACCGACAAAATATAGACTTTTTTAAACCTAGAGTAAAATTGTTATCCTGTAATGTTGAAAATACTTGATTTATATGTTGTAAATGTTCGTTCCACGTTGTAGAAGTTATCAATAGATCATCTATATAGAGTGTTAAAAAGGGATCAAAGTTCCTTCCAAAAATGAGACTCAAAGCTCTAATAAAACCACTGCCAGCCGTTTTCAGGCCAAAAGGAATGCGGCAAAATTGGTACAAAGTCGAGCCATACAAAAAAGCAGTATATGGACGCGACTGTACTTGCAAGGGTATCTGCCAATATCCATTGGACAAATCTGACGTTGTCATTAGGCGGATCCCATGGTATTTTTGGGTTAGTTCTTCAATCCTTGGCGGAGACTCGTGATCGGACTCGATTGCGTTATTCAAAAAGCGAGCATCTAAGCAAATACGCACTCGTCCGTCACGTCTACGCACTATTCTGAGTGGGTTACAATATGAGCTATTTGAGCGTTCTATCACTCCTTGCTGTAACATTCGATCTAATTCTTGTTGAACTTCGGCTCTCAAAGCGTACGGTACTGGATATGATTTTTTAACTACGGCGTCAGGTTGTTTCAATTTGATTTCATGCTGGTAATTTCCTGCCGGTGTTGATTTGACCAAAAATAAGTGTTGATATTTCAGAACAGTTAACTCCAATTCGTGGCGTTGTTCGATCGTTAATTGCGGAACATCACCAATAATCGCCTTAAGATCATGTGCAAACTTTTCAGGCTCTCCTTCGGTGTAAATTTGATTAATTATAGCCTCACAATCGGATTCTACCTCCATTTCAAATTCTTCATCATAATTTTCCTCTATAAATGTTAATTCCCCTTCCTGAGACTTGACTTTTAGATTATTGTTAAATTGTAAATGAAGCTGATCTTTTTTAAGTATTGAATTATTTGTATTATCCGAAATTATTTCATCTATCAGTAAATCATCCCTAATCTTTACGCTATTAGCCGTTTTGTTTGACGATTGAGCGTTAATCACTTGAATTATAATTACATCATTAACTTTTGACGAACGAAGTTGCTCTTTGACAGGTTGATCAAAGAAAAGCAATTCATTCGGAATATCTTGGCCAAGTATTCGCAAAGTTGATGTATCATAATCAATAACCACTCGATTCGTCAAAAACCAATCATTGCCCAAAATAGCGGACGTCGACAAATATGGGATCACCAATAGATTTGATAAAATTTTTAAGTTCTTTATTGTTAATTGAATTTGTACTTGATATTGGACTTTCGTTGGTTTCTTACCAATGGCTGTTGTAACGATTAATTTAGTTGTTGGAAATTCTTCTATTGTAAAATTATTTTTAAGATATTTGTGAAGATCTTCAGAAATACAAGAAATTTGACTTCCTGTATCAAGTAGTGCTGATATGGGGATTTGAAAGAGATTCACAATCAATCGTGGGCATTCACAAATCGATGGGACCTCTTTTGTTGATTTTGGACCCTTCATAACTCCTTCCTTCAACTCGTCTAATAAGCTTCTAATTTGATGACAATTCTGGTGCGACGGGGACACGTTATCTAACGTCGCACCCTTAATTAGTTTAAATGAGACGTTGAGGTGCTTGGCAAGTTTGATTCAATCGATATATTAGATGACATTGGAGGCGGGATTTTCATCGATGGTAAATCCATTATCTTATTTATTTCTGTGGACAATTCATTTGATTTTGTTTCATTTCGATCAACCGACATACTCGCGACTACTCGATTGTCTTGATTTGGCCTTGGATGTATCCCCCTATCCCCCTGCTGTGTGTTCATGCGAAAATTTCCCGGAGTGAATTTCGCTCGCTCATTGTGTTGGTTTTTATTTACATTTGTGCGAGTGTCTTGATGGTTAATCCTTGAACAGTTTGGGTCATATATCATTCCCTCAGGGTTTCCTCGTTTATACTTGTCTCTATCTTCATTTGCTCGATCTAGTAATGATAAGGCTTGTGAAACTGCGTGTATATCCGACAAATTCGCGCTAATCATTGATTCGCGGACTTTTAAAGGAAAACCTTGCATAATAGTATAGTTAATCTCATACGATTCAAGCGGTGGCGTTATATATCGGGCTGCTGTTACTTGTTTTAAGAAGTAACTTTGCAATGTTCCTAAATTTGGATTATACCTCTGGCTTATCCACTGATTTTTAAACCTTACGCGAACCGGAATGGAGTAAAACTCTTTCAAAAAATGTTCTTTGAATGCCGCAAAATTGTATAAGATAGCACGATTCGCAGCAAACCAAATTTGGGCCCTTCCTTCCAGTGCATTTTCGACAACAAACATTTGCATATTTGGTCCAACTCGCTTAATTTTGAAAAAACGTTCTATTGCTTCTAAAAATTCTTGAGGATGATGTAACGACTCGTCGCTAAATTTTGGACTTGGAACGTCAATTTTTATGTTTTGGAAACCTTTTATGAGCCCATCCAACATACCTGGTTCTGATAAATCTTCGGAAACGGCTCGGTTGGCTCGGATTGCGGCTGTCAATTCTTCGATTATTCGTTCTTGACGCTCGGACGCGGCTCTCAAATGTATAAGTTCGTCTGCCATTTTATTTCCTTGAATTAGCTCCTTTTTTAAAGTGTCGAGTTCGGCTCTCTCTTCGGTGAGTTTATTTCTCTCCTCTCTCAGTCGACGTTGCTCCTCGTTCAATCCTATATTGTCGGATTTATTAGTTTTATTTGTTCCGGTCATATGTATCATTCTTTTGGCTTTTACGGTGTTGGCTTCAGGCAGAGGAGATACCGGAGTATTTCCTCTCTCCGGAGTCTTCGTTGGTGTACGATGCATAGACATTTTTACAGGTTCCCTTTTTCTTTCTAAATTTTTAATTTTCTGATTTATTATTTGATCGTTTATATTCTTTTTATAAAATGCAATTCTAAATCGAATACCATGTCAAAGGTACGTAAAATTTGAAACTCAATGATTTCTCCAGGTCGGGCCCCACGTTGGGCGCCATTTGTAATGTTTGTTTTTTGTATTTTTGTTTTACTAATAATCGTTCTTAATTTTGTCTGGTTTAACCTGAACGTTAGTATGAATTTTGTTTCATTTGTGGGGCCAGCTCAGGGAATTCAATTTAATAAGTGGGTCGATTTTGTCAATATAACATACTTCGTTGTCACTTTATTTTAGTCAAACATTACCCATTCAATATGCTCGTCACTCTTAGAATTATTCACCTTCAAGTTGGACGGACAAAATAGTTTTGCGACTTCTGGCACGCTGACCGACATATAACATATTAACAAAATAGTTTTGCGACTTCTGGCACGCTGACCGACATATAACATATTAACAAAATAGTTTTGCGACTTCTGGCACGCTGACCGACATATAACATATTAACAAAATAGTTTTGCGACTTTTGGCACGCTGACCGACATATAACATTCGACACATAAATAATTTACGAATTTTGGCACGTTTACCAAAATTTTTATATTAAAAATAAACAATTTAAACATGCAATAAACATTTGCGAATTCTGGCACGCTGACCAATAACTAAAACGTATAAAACAATGTTCTGCGACTTTTGGCACGCGTACCGATATTTTAAATGTTTAAAGTTTTGTAAAAATATGTCACTCCGTTTTTAATTCAGTAAATTGTTTTTGCTTGAGTCACTTGATGAAAAATTTTGTGTATAAAGTAGTGATTTTATTTGCACTTGCCCTCGAATTAACGCCGCTTCACCTCAGACTAGATTCTCGGTACTCACAATCGGTGCACACTTAATGAAGGTGAACTTTACGCTTGGCGATCGAAGTTTGAATCCACACTCGGTCGTCGATCGGTGGATTGGCCGTAATTTCTGGTAGAATTTAGCACATCCTCGCCATCAGTCTCGATCCGGATTCCCGATGACCAAGGTCCTCCAATTCTGATACCGACCATCACCAGATTGTATTTCGTCGACTTCGCCTTTTCATTTTGTCGATTCACTCGATGTGAGCACGATCGAGAAAATTTCACTTCCGGGCGACTGCGTGCCAACGGAAGACACTCTCAGGAGTTGGAGATTTTCTTTAAATGTTCTTTGACTAGAAAACTATAGCCACTATGACGATTGACGTTTTTTTAGTCACTCAAATTTGGTTGTTGATAAATAGTTCAAATAATTGATGCACACGATGTTTCACGATTTGACTGTTTCGGCGTGACTCGAGTGTTAGTCCGCGCGGCCATCTTGGACGCCGGGAGTACGACTTGAAACACGTGCGATCGCGGTGAAGGCGCTAGGGCAAGAGAGCGATCGAAGGGAGTACGCTCGATATCGTTAACTTTCCGTAACGATCGATAGGCTGCATACTAGTGACACCTGATCTATATCGCAACGACATCTAGTCGTACATTCAATAAGGCGCGAATTTTCAAAATATCTTCGTTCTAGTTACGCAGATGAACGGTCCTTACAGTATAAACTAAAAAAATAAGCGATCAGGGTGCGCGATACATTTTTTTGTATACATTGATAACGCAGAGAATCAAGAGCTAAATAAGCATCGAAATCATCTAAAAGCCTCGTGCTCACATTGCTTTTTCCCTTCAAGCCTACGTTTCGGCTTGGCCGCACATGAACGAGCTCGGCGTCCATGTGTTGGTGTAGCTGCCGAATGAGCGGTCGGGAAACTTCGGCGCGCTCGGCTCTTTCCGAAGTGTCCAAGCGTCGCTTGCTCACGGACACGCGCTACTATGATTGCGTGCTGGGCGCGTAAGAGACCAGTGAGGGGGTAACTTTTGCGCGCGATCTCGCTGCACTGCTTGCTGGGATGCGTATTCGATCCTCTCCCATCTCTCTTACACGACATCGATACTCAGCTTCCTGCTCGAGGTCTTAGAGATAGTGGCGCCATCCCGGTCTGACCACATTTTTGTAGCCACTTTGAAATGCACAGATCGGCCTCCTCCCACTCTAGCCTCCATGTGTCATTCCGTCTTAACCGCCATGGCAGTCTGTTTCACCCTGTGCACTGGCTCTATTACTATATTTTGGTCAAACTAAGGACGCGAACGATGCCTACAGGCCATATTTAACACCACGCTCTGGAGTCGAATTTACGAACGTTTCTTATACCGTTTCACCATACGAAGATTCAACTCCTTCCCTATAGTCTCCTTGGTTTCCTTGCTCGCCGCGAGTATGACGATACGCGAGTGCACTCCGATGGTACGTTATAGCTAAAACTAGCAGGCTCGGCGAGTTGGCAATTACTCTTAGCGCCATCTATATTTCTCGAGTTTGATAAACATTACGATCATAACGTAGATACGTTTTTTGTACAATTTGCAAAAGAAAGCGGAGGTAGAACTGTCGGTATGTTTGGGAAGAATAAAAACAACGTGGCCTGGCCGAAGCGTAATTTATTCGATGAGGTACTAGGCGCGTAATCGCTGCGTTGAGCAACCGACTCTATCAAGGACGGGTAAAAAATGTGGCTGAAAAAGAGGAAGGTGAGAGCGGGGGGTTCTCCGGGTAGCCGCGAGTGCGAGGGGTGGCGCTCCGCGCTTGTCGCGGAGGAGCGCGCTCACGGCGGTGACGACGGCGGTCGCGGCAGCAGCGGCAGCGGCAGTAGCAGCTGATGAGCGAAACGAGTCTGTCGTTTACCGAGACGTATCGCGAAGCAACAGGCCCCGATCAACAGTACAGGACTCGAACCGTCATTTACGCCAATTCCGAGTCGTCGCCGTCGTCGCCGCCGTCGTCGTCGTCGTCGTCGCCGCCGCCGCCGCCGCCGCCGCCGCAGTAGCTACAGCAGTGAATTCACGGTAATATGTTAAATTCGGGTTGTTTGTTTATGTAGCTGCTCGCTATGGGTATTTCCGTCTCGTCGCGGGTGGAAAATCTCTCTCGAAAAAAGGATCGTGCGCGTACGACGCGTAGCACGAGCAGCGAGGTCAAATCATTAAATGAAATAGAGGAATTTTAACGATGCGGCCCACCCCGCGTGTGTCCGTACCGCGGTGTTGTGCGAGCGTGTGACCGTTCGTCGCCGCGATGAGCGAGGTTACGGGAGGCTCGCTCGCGCACGCGTGCGCCTCTCTCCGTGTAAGCGGTATCGAGTAAAATAACGGCGATATACAGAGGAATAGCGAGTGGCGGGTGGAGAGTGGGTGACTGACACCTGATGCGTCGGAAGTACACGAGGGAAGACGCGCGCGCAGATCGGCAACCCCCTCCTCGTAGACGAGTCGTTGCTCGTTCGCGGGTCAACGATTTTTCGCTTGCGCTCGCGCCTCTAAATAGGAATAAAGATCGTAGAGCAGGATGAGGGGACGGTGATAGAACCGCGGGCAATAAATTTCGACTGGTCCCGGGAGATTACAGGGCTCTTTATCGCAGTGCGTTGCGGGTCGCGAGCGAAAATTTCGAGCGTGCTCAGCGGTCAGCGCTGATCCCCTACACACCGATCCGATCTTTATCCCGCCTTCGTACTCGAGAGCAGGCGGCGCGTAAGCGCTTTTTCCGCGAATCAGCGTGTCGTCCTCGCTGACCGCAGAATCACGAGTCGCTCTCTTGTACCACCCCCGCTCCGAACGAATAATAACAAAAATGGTGTCTCTCTCGTCCGCGCGGGGATACTATGTACCAACTTTTCGCGATAAGCTCGACAAGTTGCGGAGCACACTCGGAGATTACGTCTGACACGCGTATGTTCAGCTTGTCGGTAGTTTGCCTCGGTATCCTGTAGGATCGCGCCGGTACATTTTCCGAAGAGGAAATAGATGCCGCGTGTCAAGGAAACGCTCCCGTTTATGGGCTGCCTTTCCTACCCACCTCGGGACCGGAAAAAACATGATTTTTCGTGATTTTTTATCTGGCAAATCGTGTGTAGTCGTTTACGTCTTGAAAAATGTTGATATATGTGGTACATGCGGAATGGTTCGTTGCGCAGAGCGCTGGTTGATAAATGTTCCGTGACGACGAGTGCTGCTGCTGCTTCTGCTGCTGCTCCTGCTGCTGCTCCTGCTGCTGCTCCTCCTGCTGCTCCTCGGAAACAAGCCATTCGAAATAGACAAAGTCAAACGCAGCTAGTTTCTGCACGAAATTATCCAGTGCTTGGACGAAGGATTTGATTAAATATTGATTTTTGACGAAACGCCAACCCAGTCGAAAGTTAGAGTATCGATTTTCGGGGAGAAAAGTCTCTATTTTGGCTAATGAAGAAAATTGAAATATGCACCTTAACAAAATATTCCTTCGTCCGAGCACTGCGTTTTCACGTGTAAAAGAAGAGCGTGTAAAATTTCAAGTTGATCGGTGCAGTGATTTTTGAGATATCGTCGTCACCAATTTTGGAAAAGTCATTTTGAAATAAAACCCTTTAAAGTTGGCCGGTTTGAATACGATCGGTTGCGAATCGGCCAAGGGCAGCGTGAAAATATTTTCGTTCAAGCGGCGAACTATTTTTTTTCTCTTAACCGGCAAACTAAGGCCTGCGGCGTTATATTTATCCAATGTCGGTCTTATAGTTTTTTCTCTCTTCAATTGCAACGATTATGCGCGCTCGTAGTATACACTTCCGAATGCCATTTTCGCGGATCTGTCAAACGACGCGTAATTCTTGCTTATCGCCTGTTTCAGGAATGATGATTTAGCGCGCGCTCGGCGCGGGGGGGAAGGGAAGCGGTGTCGCGCGATAGCGCGGAGAGAGAAAGATTGAATCGCGCGCAAACAGGAGCCGCCTTTCGCCCCCGATCCGGCGGCATCATGTCCCTTCTGTCGAATCGAGGCGGTCCTCGAAAAAGGGGACCGATAGCGTGCTTCCTACTCCTCGCGGTTCTCTTTGCTCTCTACGAACTCGGCGTTATATGCGGGACCGGCGGCGGCGGCGGCGGCGGCGGCGGCGACGGCGGCGGCAAGGATAGACCGACGATGCTAGCCAGAGAGGTGGGAGACGAACCGAATAATCCACGGAACAATTGTTGCGACAGCCGTGCTGTATTTTCTTATAAAAAAGAATTTTTTTTTCTAAATAATTTTTCAAGAAATTCGTGGTCGGAAGTGATCAGGCCGGCGGCACCGATCGGAAAATGTATCGGTACGACCGAGAAATGCCCCTGATATTTATCGGTGGTGTACCGCGATCTGGTACGACTCTCATGCGGGCGATGCTCGACGCCCATCCGGACGTGAGGTACGAGGCACGCGCTTGCCTCCCCGCCCTCCCCCTCCCTCGCTCGCCGAGACAATCCGTTGACGAGAAAGCGGTTTCGGTTGCAGGTGCGGCCAGGAGACGAGGATCATTCCAAGAATTCTGCAGATGAGAACTCACTGGCTCAAGTCGGAGAGGGAATCGCTCAGATTGGTGGAAGCTGGAATTTCGAAAGAGGCAAGTAGCGAGAGGGGGACGCGCGACGGAACACCGTGCCGTGAAAGCACCCCTCCCCCCCAACCTCTTTGTTATTCGATACGATTTGACAGGTGATGGACAGTGCGATCGCGGCCTTTTGCCTTGAAATCATCGCGAGACACGGCGAGCCGGCGCCTCGACTCTGCAACAAGGATCCTCTCACTCTCAAGATGGGCTCTTACGTTCTCGAGCTCTTTCCCAACGCAAAATTTTTGTTCATGGTACGCGATGGACGCGCCACCGTTCACTCCATTATCTCCCGAAAGGTTCGCACTTTTCGTGTCCCCCACCCCCCGTTACTCGGATACATTCCTTCGAACGCGTCGAAAAATGAGAGTTTTCTCGCTCGTCACGCAGGTTACCATTACGGGATTCGATCTGACGTCGTACAGGCAGTGCCTCGGCAAGTGGAACAATGCCGTATCGGCCATGTACGAGCAGTGCAAGCAAGTTGGCTTTGACAGATGTCTGATGGTCCCGTACGAGCAACTTGTTCTTCACCCCCGCGACTGGATGAAGAAAATTTTACGTTTTCTCGATGTCCCTTGGAACGAGTCGGTTCTTCATCACGAGGAATTTATCAACAAGCCTGGTGGTGTGCCTCTCAGCAAGTACGCGCTCTCCGACATTTAGCCACGCGCGCACATACATTATGGATAATCGCGGGGAGATAATTTACAAACGCGGTCGTCGTGCTGCTTACAGGGTCGAACGATCCTCTGATCAGGTGATAAAGCCGGTAAATCTCGAGGCACTCGACAAGTGGGCGGGACATTTGCCGGGGGACGTTGTCAAGGAAATGCCCGATTTGGCACCCATGCTCTCGGTACTCGGCTACGATCCCTACGCTAATCCACCTAATTACGGTGCACCGGACACTCTCGTGAGCGACAATACCAAAAGGTACGCCGTACTCTCTACCAGCTTTAACTTAACATTTATACGCAGCAGCAGCAGCAGCAGCAGCAGCAGCAGCAGCAGCCCCGTCCCCAATTTACGTCGCGTCAATCGTTTGTGTCTTCTTCAAAGGGTCATGGCGGACGGTGATGTTTGGGCAAAGAAAGCGAGACAGCTGGCTCTACGGAATGAACCGATGCATATTACGACGAGAACGAGCACGGAGGAAGAGGAGGAAACTACGAACGCGTGACACGTCGCGGCCGCGAAAACCACCGTTGTCTCCTGGTTCAGCGACGCGGCGGCGGCGGCGGCGGCGACGACGGCGACGACGACGACGACGACGACGACGACGACAGCTACTTTTACTACTACTACTACTACTACTACTACTATTATTCTCGATGTTGACTCTTATCCTCAAACGTCGCCAAATACATCTATCGATGTACTTGCGACCGTTTAACCACAATGAGAATCTCGCCTTCCTTCTTTCTTGTTTGCCTCCGTTACGTACGACCGCGACGAGTCGTCATACCCTGTTTTTCCCCTTCATAGTCGTACTCTCATTTCCAAAGCGAAGCTACGCCCAATCTTTCAATATTTCCGAATACATGGGTTTTCGTTTCTTCATGAGTTATCGCGATTCAGCCAAAGCATCCATCTTCAAAATCACAACACTTGTTTTTCTCGTTGCGTATTTCGTTTGTTTACTTTGGGCGAACCGTTTGAGAATCCATATTTATCGCGCGCGGTCGTATATTTCACGTATGGGTAGCTATCCTGTGTATATCGTATTTCGGAACAAATCCATTATTTTCATAAGAAAATGCGCAAACGACGTTCATTCGTTTGTTTATTTCTCTAGTATGTAAGAATAAAGAGATTGTAGGGCTATCCGTGGCCCCCACATGCTGAATATATATAATCTTCTCGTCGGTGTACACGCTGCGACGAATAATCCGTTACTCCGTGATAAACGGGATCCCCGAACAAACACTTTCGAGCAACGCGTACGTCTCTCCGCCTGCGCCATTGTATCGTCGCGTCTGTGTATATATATACATACATATATACATGTGTATCTACTGTTTTACACAACTACGCTGCTTAACGATATACTCTTTATTTTCATCTATTTTTTCATTATTTTATTTCTACATTCCACGCGTACACCTTTGACACGTGTATATATACAATGTTAAATAAAACTCTGTGTTCAATCATGAAAAAGTGGTCTTCCTTTATAGAGATATTATTATTTTGATAATAGATTTTATCGCTCCGGGCAACGTACTTTCGCAGTTTGCATTGGGAAACATTCACCTACCCCCGGGGGGGTTAGGCTCGAGCTTATTTGGTCTAGACCGGAACAATAATGCTGGGCGACCCTTGAGGGCTCCCACATCACCGCGGCTCCTGCCCAGTCGAAAAGACACTAGAAAAATTAAATATCGCTCTGCGATAGCCGCTCCCTTAAGCCAGGAATCAACGCGGCTACCGCAGTACATAATCGTGTTGCCTGAGTAAACGGTGGGATATTTTGGTGTAGACATACTCCTTCATCCCCCCAAACCGCGCCGCGATGATGAGTACAACGAGTCACCCTGAAGCCTCCCACCTGCAACGTTGCAGACAAGGCAGGTAGAAAGGTTGCTACGTGAGCTGTTTCTCCTCTTCTTTTCGCGACACATTTACCTCGGCCTGAGCCGAAAACTCGCAATGACGTTAATCGTTTGTACGTCGAAATCGAAGAGAACAACATCAGGCTTAGTCTCCATATCTCCTGGTGAATAAGGCGGCACGGGCTCCCGGTCTAACCCATAAAAGTGCCGGAGATGCCAATACAACCCCAAGAAGCAATTTTCAAAAAGTTGTCCAAAAGTAGGCTAAAAGGGTGCCAAATGTCCGCCTGGAAGTTATCTTAAGGTCAGCGACCATAAAAAAAAAACTGTTGGACACATGATAACTTATAGGTAACTTCCAAGCGGACATTTGGTATCCATTTGGACAATTAATAGACAACTATTTTGAAATTGGGGCCTGGGGCACCCTCGGAGCAACGTTATGGCGACGGATATAGCCACAGACTGCATATACCGGGCAGCTGGCCGACGGTAGATGCATTAGTGTCTCCGGCGATGGTGTTTGCATGCACAGCACAGAATCGTCGGCAGAGGCTGACCCGTAACGCAACTGCGATAGATCAGGGTGTTGATAACTCCGTCTTGGTACGCACTGATACACCCTTCAGAGAGTTGGGTGAACGCCCTTGCTCCTCGATGTGTTGGAAAAACACAGCGTGCATGGTCTCGTCCGCGTGCTGCCGAGTCAGGGCAATCCGCTCGGCACCCCTGAGTGCCTGCCGACGCCACGTCGAGACTGACGCAACTGACCGATAGAGTCTGTTGGTTGGCCACGCCAGCAGCTTCCTTACGCTTTGGCGTAGTATATAATCCCGGTATATTATCAAGAGACGCGCGGCCGAGTCTTGACGCTAAGTAATGAAAATAAAAATTTCGACGCCCAAAATGGGCTTTTGGCAGACTTTTTTCAACTTTGAATCGACATTACGCGAAAACGCGGCGTCGAATCGAAAATCTAATGACATTTTACCAATGTAATGTGATTGTTTCCTATCGATTTTGTTCGGGTCTTGCTTTCGATCTGTCCACTCAATCCTGAAATCTCATAATATTCATCGAATTTCCGGGTTGGATTTAGAAATGGGCCGCACGAATTTGGGGTTTTTGAGGGTTAGACACGGTCTTATATACAGATAGAGTCGATTCTGTAACTCATGGAGGCTAGAGTCGGACGAGTCCGATCTGTGCATTTCAAAGTGGCTATCAAGGAGACTATAGGGAAGGAGTCCAATCTCCGCATTCTGGCGCGTCCGTAAAAGTGCAACAAATAAGGGTTCCGCATAAGCGGCGCTGGGAACGTTAGTCATTGTGCACTGTGTTTTGCGCATGCGTTGTTATCAGCTGTCTGTGTTATTAGCCGTCACATGAGCTGAAAATTTAAATTTTCTTAACCTTAATTTACTTTATAATTAAATTTCGTGTAGCTGTAGTAGTGCCTTAAGATGTTTCTACATTTAAGTCATAATGCAATTGCCCACCTAATTATGAAAATAAACACCTAAAAAATGCCACAATAATTTATATCAGATGTAAATATAAATTCCATTCAAATGTGGTTAGGTGGCCGAGATTATAGTGTGAAAAGTACGCAGAAAAAGTCAGCGCCTGGAACA
This sequence comes from Ophion ellenae, assembly GCA_963210295.1. Taxonomy (NCBI): domain Eukaryota; kingdom Metazoa; phylum Arthropoda; class Insecta; order Hymenoptera; family Ichneumonidae; genus Ophion; species Ophion ellenae. The sequence goes on from OY723386.1 coordinate 69,535,630, forward strand.
TTCGAGTGTAAATTGCAACCTTACATACCACTGCGTCAAGTGTAGAGCTTCAAACGAAAACGAAAAATGCATTTTGAATAACTCATCGGATAAACCGCTCCTCCTCTGTGCAAATTGCAATGACCTAGATCACCCAGTGAACTATAAGTGATGCCTATACTACAAGGTCGTATACAAATGCTCATAAAGTGAGAGACATGAGACACCGACAACTCATAAAAAGAATTGAAGTGATACACCCGAAAGTCAAGTCGGGAATTTCCTTTACACAAGCTATTGCACTACCCGCGGCGACAGTAGCAAGACAGAAGTTCGCTACGCAGTAGCGGGCATCATCCGCAGTGTCAGTAGCAAGAAAGAGATTCGCTATGCACTAGCGAGCATCATCCGCAGTGTCGGTAGCAAGACAGAGGTTCGCTACGCAGTAGCGAGCATCATCCGCAGTGTCAATAGCAAGACCGAAGTCCGCTACGCAGTAGCGAGCATCGTGCCCAGCATCACAAGACTCGCGCGTGTTCTCGCTGTGCATATTGCAATAACCTAGAACACCCAGTGAATTATGAGTAATGCCTATACTACAAGTTCATATACAAACGCTCATAAAGTGACAGATGTTAGACAACGACAACTCATCGAAAGAATTGAAGCGATACACCCGAAAGTCACATCGGAAATATCCTTTGCTAAAGCTATGACATCACCCGCAGCGACATTATCAACACAGAGATTCGCTCCGCAGTAGCGAGCATCATCCGCAATATCACGAGTTCCACGTATAACCTAAAACCTTAACAGAAAAATTTTGAACAAAAGATCAGATCAGATTGGTAATTAAAAAGAAAAATTTGTCGATCCTCCCTCGTCCGATACTTTTACACAAAGTTGCCGTCGCAAATAAACAATCTTAGTGGACGATAGGTGTTTTTTTTTGACACGCGTCAACAATAAGCCGCCGTAACAGTCAGTTTGACCCTGTGTACTGGCTGTATTACTGTATTTTGATACACTAAAGATACGGACGACGCCTACAGGCCATATTTCACACCACGCTCTTGAATCAAATTTACGGACGTTTCTTATACCCATTCACCATACGAAGATTGGACTCCTTCCCTATAGTGTCTCCTTGCACCATACGAAGATTGGACTCCTTCCCTATAGCAGAGATTAGTAGGGAGATGTACAACGCTCCCCTTTTCGGCGTGCCTCGGAAATAGCGCTAAATCGCGGCGGCGAATGCGGGAATATGATTTTGTGTGCATCGCCTCTGTCGAGGTTGCAGATTCCTTTCTAGCCGCGCGAGTCGTGAGCACCGCTCAAGTCGATATCGCAGTCAGCGTGCACACGAATGGGTAGCTCGGTGGGGGAAAAGTCTCTGCCCCTCGCTCACTCGACAGGCGAACGGAGCGAGGTTTTCCGTCCGATCGAGCTGGACATATGTGTGGCCGTACTGCGGATTGGAATATGCATGAAATGAATTGCAAAGAGAAAAACATGTATCGAGAAAATGGTTTTCTCTCGGTTGGTCGTTTATTCCGAGAATGCGGGTTAAAAAAATTAACGACGAACCACGTTGAAAAATAAAACGCCGAAACGACCGTGGAAGGTTCAAAAATACATCTTGAGCCTTTGCCGCGGTCATTACGGCGTTTTTTTTTCAACAGTAAACATTATGAATAAGCGTGTATCATAAATGTTTTTCTATCCTCAATGACCCATGTAGAGGTTGCCATGAGTTGCCCAATGTTACGATCAGGCCAATATTGGGACCATCGTATAAGCCAACAAAAGAGAAATAATATTGGCCCATTACTGTTTCGCTCTAAACTGAAAACTGGCACAATATCGGCCCATCCCTAAAGCCTGTCCTGGCCCATCTTTGGAAACTAATAAACAGCCGTGATAGTTAAACTAAATTTGCCAATTTAAAAATTGGGGATACTAAAATACTGACAATTCCATTGGCCCAATATTGTTCCGTTATAAATTGAAAACCGGCACAATATCGGCCCATCGTTTAAAACCAATAAATAGCCGTGATGGTTGAACTATATTCGCCAATTTAAAAACTGGTAATGCTAAAATACAAGCAACTACATTGGCCCATTATTGTCCCGTTATAAATTGAGAACCGGCACAATATCGGCCCATTACTAAAGATTATTCTGGCCCATCTGTTAAAACCAATAAACAGCCGTGATAGTTCATCGAAATTTGCCAATTTTAAAACTGGCGATGCTAAAATACTGGAAATTACATTTAATTAATCTAAGCCCTTTATTGGCTAAGTGGGTCAGACCATACCTGCTTTTATTTTATTTAAGCCTTGGGTTTTTCATTATCTGTATATTGTGCCAAAATAGGCAAATAACCAGCACGTCATATATTAATCGTCTATATTTGGTAGTTCAGTTTTTGTAATCATGTTTTGGCCTATTATTGGCATTTGTAAATAACCAACATAAGTAAGTAAAAATGCCAATCTTGAAACCTGTCATATACGCAAATCACAATTTATTTCAAGGTTATTCCATGAAATATGTATCCATAAGGACCAATCTCGGGCCAATCTTGGCCCGATATAGGTTGAATATTTATCACGCACTCAAACAAACCCAAACAAACTCCGGGCCAATATTCTAGATAGACTAACTTCTAGATAGACCAACTGTGAAGGCTCATCATAGAGCCAGTGGTTAATTTCTACATAGGCCCTTTAAGAGGGCCCACATAGGGCCAAGTGCAATCACCAACATTGCCGCTACAATGAATTAAATCATTGGCCCAATAATTGTTGGCTCTGTTGGCCGATATCGGGCCGTTCTTATCATTTCTACAAAGGCACCTCATTGGTAAATACTCACGGCCCAATATTCTAGAAAGGCTAACTGTGAAGGCCCGTCCCAGGCCCAACGGTCAATCTCTACATGGGGAGCGTCGTGGCTGAGTTGGCAGCTTGACGAATTGACGATGCTTGCGGTGCGGGTTCGATCCCTGGTTAACCGACTTTTTTCAATCTATTTTTTTTCTTCATTTTATATTCAAAAAATTTCAAACTTACTCTCGCTTTAGCTATTCTCGCATGTCCAGGCATTATTTATGATATTTAATTCATATATGTTTAATTTTAAAAAAGACATTGGCTCCCGGGGATCGAACCCGCGTCGTCTGCACTCAGAGCCCGCAGGCTGATATATCAACCGCGAGGCTCTTGTGACTGCAAACCTCACGTACACAATTATCCAACCTTAAAAAAAAAATCGCTGCATACCAATTGCATATTGTTTGTATGGCCCCAAAGTATTATTGAAGACAAATGAAAACGGTTTACCAAATTCCTAGACTGGTGCTATCCCTTAAAGAAAAGAAATTGATTTTTTGATCGTTGTAAATGTATATCCCCTTTTAAAGATTTTAAGGCGTCTGGCCACCTTGGCCGATCGAAAAATGTGTCACAGTCACCATCGAAATGCCCGCGCCAGAGAGACAGCGCCGTCGGCTGTAGCGGTGTTGGGTCGAAGCCCGCCGATAGCAACCGCGCGGCAAGCCGGGTCGGCGCCAAGCAGTCTGCGATAAATCGGAGTAGTCGGAGCGTAACGTCGGAGCAGTCTAGCCGAGTCGAATATAAATCGTCGAGCCAATTCAAGTTAAAGTAGTCGAGTCAAGTAAAGTAAAACAGTCGAGTCAAGTAAAGTAAAACAGTCGAGTCAAGTAAAGTAAAACCGTCGAGTCAAGTCACGTCAAGTCTGTATAATCGAGTAAGGTAGCGTCGGTACTGTATCGTCGTAAAACGTCTGTATCGTGGAGGCGAGAAACGGAGTACGCGCGGGAAAGCGAGCGAGCGAGTGCGAAGCGAGAACGTACGCGTATGAGAGAGTGCGGGAGCGAGAAAGAAAGAGAGTCGAGCGAGCGAACGTTGCGGGCACGTGGCCCATGGAGTCTGGACCCTTCCGGTCGCGCATGCTGTGCAACCTGTTGCATGCCGTGTGACCCCCGTAGCTTAGTAGCATGGCTTTCGCCCTCCTGTGTAATTCGCTTTTCTATTGAATTCCCCGTATTATAAATATATGTATATATATAACGCCGTACTTTCATGTCGTGTTAATGTGTGAGAATCCCGGAGCCGTCCGCGGCGGCTATCAGAGTGGAAACTTGTGAACATTAAAGACTGAAGAAAAAAAAAACGCAGAGAGACGAGTTGTTTAATCATGCCTGAAAAGAAAAAGTTTATGACAAATGGGTATATTAAAAAAAATAATAAACTCGAAAGTATGGGCCAGAATATTTTTATTTTTTTACACAACGTCAGAAAGGGCTTTAAGAATAACGTTAATAAATTTCCATTCAAAATATTAAAAAATGGCGCCGTTATGCACATTGCCGCGGCGGCCCTCCGCACGATACGCGTGGTCGTTGTCCCAGCTGTTACCCGGTCTTGTCACATTCGAAAAAAAAAAATCCGCTCACTCGTGAGTAATGTCGCTACAATGTAGCGGAGCGGTTTTTTTTTCGACCACTAAAAAAATTATGGTGAGCCGGAAAAAACATTTGTATTTTTCACCGAAATTATGGCTCACCATAATTTTTTTAATGGTCGAAAAAAATACCGCTACGCTACATTGTAGCGACACTACTCACGAATGAGCTGATTTTATTTCAGATGTAACATGACCGGGCAATGTGCATAACGGCGCCATTTTTAAATATTTTGAACGGAAATTTATTAACGTTATGCTTAAAGCCCTTTCTGACGTTGTGTAAAAAAATAAAAATATTCCGGCCAATACTTTCGAGTTTATTATTTTTTTTAAGTATACCCATTTTTCAATCGGCCAAGGTGGCCAGACGCCTTGATCTGCGATTCCTCCACCGTCTGTTTATGGTAACAAGGCCCTTTCTCTTGAATTTGACTTGCCTCAAGCGAGGATCTGCAAACACTTTTTTGTACATGGGCTTATCTAACGATCCATTGACGCACTCTCGTGCGTGTAAATGCGAACAGAAGAGCAGAATTATCAAACGAAAATAAATACATAACAACGAAAAGGGACGTCGCGGCGTCGATGCGGCGGCGGCGACGGCGGCGGCGGCGGCGGCGGCGGCTCGTACCTTCGTCCTACTTATGAAATCGAAAAACAAATGGCAACAAAGAAAACCGTGCCAAAAAAGTCAAGCGAGTCATTTCGATGTTCAGGGTGTTAGAAAGGAATAAATAAGCGGTTACTTCCCGTTGCATTGAAGAAAAATAAACATTTAGTAATTTCTCGTTTTCCATTTCTCTCTGTTTTTCGTTCTCTTAACGCGCAATAAGTAATACATGATTGAAGTTAGGTAATAGCTGGCGAAGAAAAAGTTGCGAGACAAAAACAGAAGCGTATGGTTCCGAAATTGCGTAAGGATCGGCAGTTCGGTGGTGTGAAAGATTTGATCAACAATCCGTTGGAAAACGCGTTCAAAGATTGTTTGGCGTACATAAATAGAGAAAAAAACATGTTTTAATGTATTTGGAAAGTGTACATATTAAGTGTAACACCGTTTATACCAATATCTGTAATATAGAGCGATGAAAAAATAAATAAAAGTAGCCTTTTTTGCGTCTAAGTGAGAAGACCCCTTAAGTGTATCCCGTTTGGCGGATGGTGTGTATATTTGTTTGTCATAGTTTTGGCTATAACTTTAGATGTGGTGTAATGAACTTGTATTTTTTTATTCGTTATTTTCAACTGTGATAATAAATTGTTAATTATAATCATTTTCGCGATAACCCCGTGCGGAAATTGAACTAGGGCTTTGGTCGGGCCCATATAGAATTTCCCTAACTTTAATAGGGCCCTCATCGGGTAGCCTCACATGGGCCCTTAGTGGCCGGTCACACTTTGCTACTGAGGGCCATTAAAGGCAGAATAATGAGGGCCTTCAAGGATGCCTGATCGACGCCTCATGTAAGCCATGGTGTGCCCATAAGTTATCCATGTCAATGGATATGCTCACGTTTGTGTAAATGTATGAGTTTCTGCGTATATGTGTCCGTTTATATAAGGTCACGATACACTGCCAAATGTTTTAAATTTATTAAAATAGGATCTATTTAAATCAGATAGGTTTTTTCCTCGTCTCACGGCCTACTACGATCTTATTTGTTTCGAAGATATTTTTTTATTCGTTTCAGCTAGTCTTTTTAAATATCAAATATATTCAAATCGAATAAATAAAGATTCGATTCGAATTAATTTTTATTTGCTTACAATGTACACTGTAAATCTAAGTGCACTATGTGCATAAAATATTTCTTAAATCCAAAATGAAATTAAGCACTTAATTGAGAGTTTACCACAACGATTTTGTATCGTAATTCGTCATGCCCTGGCCTTTCGGAATGATTTTTTTCGAAGAAAATATTTCACCTATATCGGTATTGAGCCTAGTACCTACCTACTCATAGCTACGCACGCTGCCCCTATGCTACCAAGTGCTTGTAACATCTTCGTCGCAGATATGGCATAAGAGACCAAATTAATTTCTATAATTATTTGTTGTATCACATAAACAATATCAATTAGTTAATATCATTGTGATGTTAACTATCACAACGCGAGATAATTTTTCATATGGAAAGTATTCGGCGAAAATAGTCAATATAAAAATGTAAAAAAAACCGAATGGGATTGTTCACACATACGCGCGGGCATCACTCCATGAGTGAATAAGGCAATAAGAATAATATGTAATTTTTTGAAGGATTTGTAAATGTAATATATAATAATTTTTAATGCCCTCACGTTTTTATCCTATTTTTACCTATTATCGAATAATTGAGCGTAGCAAATAAAATACCACAAAAATACCACGGACTATGTATACTGGTCCGTTTCCTATAATGCCCAAACCTGGCCCTCTTGTGGCAATCCCTGTCGGGATTTCCATAATAGGACCCGCAAAGGCCCTTATTATGCCAACCCCTGTCGGGATTGCCATATAAGGGCCTTCAAGGGCTTATTTGAGGCTTCTCTGATAGGGAAAGCCTCAAATAAGCCCTCAAAGGCCCTTATTGTTATGAAGGATGCCCTATCAATTTTCCGCACGGGACCCTTCAATTGCTCATGCGTTGATATGAGAGAATAATTTTATTAGCGATCCAAGTTTTAGCGAGAATGCTATTTCTACGTGAGAAACTTCATTTGCGACAATTAAAAATAATACAATGTACAGAAGAGTTCGCGGTATCATTTTATTCGTATATTTTGACAGTTTGCCACAGGGATATCCTTTACTTATTATCCCCAATGTCTGGCATATATTATACGTCGTAGCGATGTTGATGGAAATAAATAAATCAACGCACACCGTAGCAATTAGAAATAAGTCACCAGAGAACTAAATAATCATCTCTGTTTAGTCACTCGCCCCTGATAGATTTGTTATTCGGACATTCTCTTCGACAGGGAAGCGACGATTTTAGCTCCGTTGCCTATGGTGATTCGGTACCAACTATCGAGTACACCTACTTGCCGAGAGATCCAACCGTGAAATATTTCGGGTCCGATCCGGGTAGCTTCTGGTATTTTCGGTGACTCATATTTCACGGACGTTAACGAAGAATTAATCGTTACAGTGGTCACGGTCTTTTTGGAAAAAAGGGAGAATTTTAAAATGCAATGTACGGGGGGTTAAAAATGATTCGAAAAGGCGATGAATTGAAGCTTAAAAAATGAAATGGTTGTGGAAGTTTTTTTTGGTTGAGGTGTAATTTTGCGGCATAGTGCGTTGTTTGAATTGGGCATGTATTTGAGCTGTGTTTTCGGAATGGGCGGTATGCAGAAAAAGAAATGACTCGGGGAGTCTCTCGAACTCGGCTCGCCGAACTGAGAAACGCCGACGCGAGCCACTCGGCCGCCGCGGGAGCTCTCGTAAGAGAAAAAGTTAAAAATTCGTAGAGATACGTTTAAGTCAGAGGAGAAAAAAATTGGGATAAAGTTTTGAATCGTCTTTATCGATCAAGGTGAAATTTGGCGCGGACGTTCGTTTGAGTATTAGAAGAGAAATCGTAAAGGGATGTTTGGCGACACGCAATAGTTTTCGAGATATGGAATTTGAGTTTGTTGAGATAAGGTTCGGAAAAGTTGTAAGATAATAATTTGATGTCGTTTGAACACAGAGTTGAAGGAGTGGATGAATATAAATTAAAATGATTTAATAAGGAATAAGAGGCTCCGGTAGTCGCTTTGGGCGGTTGATCCTCACACACACACACACACACACACACACACACACACACACACACACACACACACACACACACACACACACACACACACACACACACACACGCGCGCGCGCGCGCGCGCACACCGATATTCGTATTTTGTAGGATATTGTAAAACGGGGCATTTCGATTATTTTCGAGCGTAGTTAATGCATTTTTTGGTTAAAGTCTGTATATTTTTGGGGAAATGTGAAGTTGTTTTTGGGGATGGTGGGTGTGGAGAAAAAAAATGATACGGTCGAGTCTCGAACCCGGTCCGTCGCGTTCGGGCCTCTGCGAAAAAGAAGGGATAAAATAGATATTAAATGTGAAAAAATGGAATGAAAGGAGAAGCAGAACAATTTGGCGAGGAGGGGCGGAGGGATACTCCCGCCTCCAGGGCTTTCTGCTACCACCCCATTACCCCCCGCACCAGAAGGAGGATGGAATTTAAAGTGGCGAGAGCATCGTAGCGTGGACGCTATCGACTTGGCCACGTGGCCATTTGAAATATGAAGCTATGGAATTAGAAGACAAGCCTAACTGCTGCCACGTGACAGTTTTACATATCGTATTCGTCGCTTTAACAAGGGGAGTGCCAAGAAGGATAGTGTCACGTCCTGAGGGGACGTGGGCATATGTTTTATCGCGGTTCCCTCTTTTTAGCCTACGCCTAGCGCAATAGCTCGGGATGAGGGTGAAAAAGGGAAAGGTGCATGCAAAGATGGGAATGATGCAGTGACTCGATTGATAAATAAATTGATTTACGCAAATGATTGAGAATTCGGGGTTTATTATAATTAACCAATTTGGTTAATTGTATTAAATTAATAATACAAAAATATACATGAAATATTTCGCTTACATTTGCCGATGGGTCGTGGATACGCTAATCTGTTTATAGCCGTCAGGTTCGGGCCTCCGCAGGTAGGTCGGACCCCTCGGTTGCGCACGCTCCGTGTCAATGTTGAGATTACACGTTGATACAAATTTTCACACACGGGAGTTTCACACGTACACATTCAACGTAGACAGTTAAATGATTTCTTACAGTTCGCGTTTTTATGAGGAACAATTGCGAAGTTCAAGTTTCGCGTTTGCTGTCAGGAGACAGATGTTCTACTTATTCCGATGAAAGTTGTTGGGAGACTAGCTCTGAACGAGTGGTGATGGAACACTGACTTCAAGATTGTTGTATCCTAGCTTGTAAGATATTTTGGATGCTGGGATGGTGGGGGAATGGCCCCCTGGGAGAGTGCACATTTGGGGGTGCATTCTTTTGGATTGGTGGAAAATGTGTATAATGTCGAAATGAGAGTGGGAGCGAGGGGTGGGTTGCGATAGCCACAACCGTCGCTCTATTTCCGGGAATTGGAGCTGCGCTTCCTTATCTGGAGCGCAGGAAAATACAGAGGAAAAAGGGGCCTTGTCGGCGCTAAGAACGCACGCTCGAGATAAGGCTTGTTGACCGAGGCCCGCGAGTCCGCATGGGATATACCAGCGCCGTTTTATGGCCGGGTCAACTTCCTGGGTCGGAGGATTTTCTCCTAGCGAGTGTGTATTTTAAGGATTTGGACATTTTTCCGCTCTTGGATGATCGTTGGCATTCGGCATCGTCGCGTCGTTATATATTTACGTCTTTAAGAATATCATTACGAATTTCTTGCGTGTCGCTTCACGTGTTCGTCATCCTTGTAATCCGAAGGTTTCCTTTGTGTATTTTTGGTCTTAAGAGGGAATGACACCTCATCGCGGTCGGTATGGTAGAACAATTATAGATTCCCAAAAATCTCTGAAACGGCTCTTCAGATCCCGTCGAAACTTTGCCAAACGACGTCAAATAGATAGACGAACAGCTGTCTTCTCCTCAAATTTTCTTAATTTGAGAAAAAAAAACTAGATTGGTTTATCATAAGCCAATCTACATTTTTTTTCTCAAATTCAGAAAATTTGAGGAGAAGACAGCTGTTCGTCTATCTATTTGACGTCGTTTGGCAAAGTTTCGACGGGATCTGAAGAGCCGTTTCAGAGATTTTTGGGAATCTATAATTGTTCTACCATACCGACCGCGATGAGGTGTCATTCCCTCTTAAGGACACTCTGCGATGTACTCGGACTCTGTTCGGATTACAACGAGATTGTTTGGGTTTGTTTGGGTTTGTGTGGGTTTGTTTGTTTGGGTTTGTTTGGGTTTGTTTGGGTTTGTTTGGGTTTGTTTGGGTTTGTTTGGGTTTGTTTGTTTGGGTTTGTTTGGGTTTGTTTGGGTCTGTTTGTTTGGGTTTGTTTGGGTTTGTTTGTTTGGGTTTGTTTGGGTTTGTTTGGGTTTGTTTGGGTTTGTTTGGGTTTGTTTGTTTGGGTTTGTTTGGGTTTGTTTGGGTTTGTTTGGGTTTGTTTGGGTTTGTTTGGGTTTGTTTGGGTTTGTTTGTTTGGGTTTGTTTGGGTTTGTTTGGGTTTGTTTGTTTGGGTTTGTTTGGGTTTGTTTGTTTGGGTTTGTTTGGGTTTGTTTGGGTTTGTTTGGGTTTGTTTGGGTTTGTTTGGGTTTGTTTGGGTTGTTTGGGTTTGTTTGGGTTTGTTTGGGTTTGTTTGGGTTTGTTTGGGTTTGTTTGGGTTTGTTTGGGTTTGTTTGGGTTTGTTTGGGTTTGTTTGGGTTTGTTTGGGTTTGTTTGGGTTTGTTTGGGTTTGTTTGTTTGGGTTTGTTTGGGTTTGTTTGGGTTTGTTTGGGTTTGTTTGGGTTTGTTTGGGTTTGTTTGGGTTTGTTTGGGTTTGTTTGGGTTTGTTTGGGTTTGTTTGGGTTTGTTTGGGTTTGTTTGGGTTTGTTTGGGTTTGTTTGGGTTTGTTTGGGTTTGTTTGTTTGGGTTTGTTTGGGTTTGTTTGGGTTTGTTTGGGTTTGTTTGGGTTTGTTTGGGTTTGTTTGGGTTTGTTTGGGTTTGTTTGGGTTTGTTTGGGTTTGTTTGTTTGGGTTTGTTTGGGTTTGTTTGGGTTTGTTTGGGTTTGTTTGGGTTTGTTTGGGTTTGTTTGGGTTTGTTTGGGTTTGTTTGGGTTTGTTTGGGTTTGTTTGGGTTTGTTTGGGTTTGTTTGGGTTTGTTTGGGTTTGTTTGGGTTTGTTTGGGTTTGTTTGGGTTTGTTTGGGTTTGTTTGGGTTTGTTTGGGTTTGTTTGGGTTTGTTTGGGTTTGTTTGGGTTTGTTTGGGTTTGTTTGGGTTTGTTTGGGTTTGTTTGGGTTTGTTTGGGTTTGTTTGGGTTTGTTTGGGTTTGTTTGGGTTTGTTTGGGTTTGTTTGGGTTTGTTTGGGTTTGTTTGGGTTTGTTTGGGTTTGTTTGGGTTTGTTTGGGTTTGTTTGGGTTTGTTTGGGTTTGTTTGGGTTTGTTTGGGTTTGTTTGGGTTTGTTTGGGTTTGTTTGGGTTTGTTTGGGTTTGTTTGGGTTTGTTTGGGTTTGTTTGGGTTTGTTTGGGTTTGTTTGGGTTTGTTTGGGTTTGTTTGGGTTTGTTTGGGTTTGTTTGGGTTTGTTTGGGTTTGTTTGGGTTTGTTTGGGTTTGTTTGGGTTTGTTTGGGTTTGTTTGGGTTTGTTTGGGTTTGTTTGGGTTTGTTTGGGTTTGTTTGTTTGGGTTTGTTTGGGTTTGTTTGGGTTTGTTTGGGTTTGTTTGGGTTTGTTTGTTTGGGTTTGTTTGGGATTGTTTGGGTTTGTTTGGGTTTGTTTGGTTTGATTGGGTTTGTTTGGTTTTGTTTGGGTTTGTTTGGGTTTGTTTGGGTTTGTTTGGGTTTGTTTGGGTTTGTTTGGGTTTGTTTGGGTTTGTTTGGTTTGTTTGGGTTTGTATGGGTTTGTTTGGGTTTGTTTGGGTTTGTTTGGGTTTGTTTGGGTTTGTTTGGGTATGTTTGGTTTGTTTGGGTTTGTTTGGGTATTGTTTGTGGTTTGTTTGGGTTTGTTTGGGTTTGTTGGGTTTGAAGGGTTTGTTAGGGTTTGATTAGGGTATGTTTGGGTTTGTTTGGGTTTGTTTGGGTTTTGTTTGGGTTT
>OY723387.1:0-207500 GCA_963210295.1 Ophion ellenae
CAAACCCAAACAAACCCAAACAAACCCAAACAAACCCAAACAAACCCAAACAAACCCAAACCCAAACAAACCCAAACAAACCCAAACAAACAAACCCAAACAAACCCAAACAAACCCAAACAAACCCAAACAAACCCAAACAAACCCAAACAAACCCAAACAAACCCAAACAAACCCAAACAAACCCAAACAAACCCAAACAAACCCAAACAAACCCAAACAAACCCAAACAAACCCAAACAAACAAACCCAAACAAACCCAAACAAACCCAAACAAACCCAAACAAACCCAAACAAACCCAAACAAACCCAAACAAACCCAAACAAACCCAAACAAACCCAAACCCAAACAAACCCAAACAAACCCAAACAAAACCCAAACAAACAAACAAACCCAAACAAACCCAAACAAACCCAAACAAACCCAAACAAACCCAAACAAACCCAAACAAACAAACCCAAACAAACCCAAACAAACAAACCCAAACAAACCCAAACAAACCCAAACAAACCCAAACAAACCCAAACAAACCCAAACAAACCCAAACAAACCCAAACAAACCCAAACAAACCCAAACAAACCCAAACAAACCCAAACAAACCCAAACAAACCCAAACAAACCCAAACAAACCCAAACAAACCCAAACAAACCCAAACCCAAACAAACCCAAACAAACCCAAACAAACCCAAACAAACCCAAACAAACCCAAACAAACCCAAACAAACCCAAACAAACCCAAACAAACCCAAACAAACAAACCCAAACAAACCCAAACAAACCCAAACAAACCCAAACAAACCCAAACAAACCCAAACAAACCCAAACAAACCCAAACAAACCCAAACAAACCCAAACAAACCCAAACAAACAAACAAACCCAAACAAACCCAAACAAACCCAAACAAACCCAAACAAACCCAAACAAACCCAAACAAACCCAAACAAACCCAAACAAACCCAAACAAACCCAAACAAACCCAAACAAACCCAAACAAACCCAAACAAACCCAAACAAACCCAAACAAACCCAAACAAACCCAAACAAACCCAAACAAACCCAAACAAACCCAAACAAACCCAAACAAACCCAAACAAACCCAAACAAACCCAAACAAACCCAAACAAACCCAAACAAACCCAAACAAACCCAAACAAACCCAAACAAACCCAAACAAACCCAAACAAACCCAAACAAACCCAAACAAACCCAAACAAACCCAAACAAACCCAAACAAACCCAAACAAACCCAAACAAACAAACCCAAACAAACCCAAACAAACAAACCCAAACAAACAAACCCAAACAAACCCAAACAAACCCAAACAAACCCAAACAAACCCAAACAAACCCAAACAAACAAACCCAAACAAACCCAAACAAACCCAAACAAACAAACCCAAACAAACAAACCCAAACAAACAAACAAACCCAAACAAACAAACAAACAAACCCAAACAAACCCAAACAAACCCAAACAAACAAACCCAAACAAACCCAAACAAACCCAAACAAACCCAAACAAACCCAAACAAACAAACCCAAACAAACAAACCCAAAACAAACCCAAACAAACCCAAAACAAACCCAAACAAACCCAAACAAACCCAAACAAACCCAAACAAACCCAAACAAACCCAAACAAACAAACCCAAACAAACCCAAACAAACCCAAACAAACCCAAACAAACAAACAAACCCAAACAAACCCAAACAAACCCAAACAAACCCAAACAAACCCAAACAAACCCAAACAAACCCAAACAAACAAACCCAAACAAACCCAAACAAACCCAAACAAACCCAAACAAACCCAAACAAACAAACCCAAACAAACCCAAACAAACCCAAACAAACCCAAACAAACCCAAACAAACCCAAACAAACCCAAACAAACCCAAACAAACCCAAACAAACCCAAACAAACCCAAACAAACAAACCCAAACAAACCCAAACAAACCCAAACAAACCCAAACAAACAAACAAACCCAAACAAACCCAAACAAACAAACCCAAACAAACCCAAACAAACCCAAACAAACAAACCCAAACAAACCCAAACAAACAAACAAACAAACAAACCCAAACAAACCCAAACAAACCCAAACAAACAAACCCAAACAAACCCGAACGCACCCAAACGCACCCAAACAAACCCAAACAAACCCAAACAAACCCAAACAAACCCAAACAAACCCAAACAAACCCAAACAAACGTTGGATGCAATGCGCGGCGCCATCTTTGTTTACGTTGGCTGCAATGCGCGGCGCGATCTTTTTTTCCATGGAGCCTAGATACCAGGAGGTTCAGCGGCAATGCAAAGGCGCTGAAAAAAGCGTCCCCGAAAATGTCCCGAAGTGATGGCGCTGGGGTGCACCGGCACCTACATATATAGTAATATATTGGTCAACGAGGTGAAAGTAATCGGATGAGTTTCTAACCTCACGACAGACCGATCGTGACATCAAACGTCGAAATATCCGCCGATTCATAATTTCCTCATGACGGTTTGGAAAAAAAAAAACGCTAAAGCGAGAAAAGATCTCAAACTCAAACTCAAAATGGCGGCGATACAGCCCATCTAGAAAAACGTGTTTTTTTTACATATAGCTTCACGGGAGAACGGTTTTCTCGTAAAATATAAGACGTGAAACAAAAACCAAAAAAAATGATAATTTATATATAATTAGCTATGAGACTACCTAGAAATTTGCTTTCAAATTTTGCAAAAATAGCGCACTTTGAAGGAAATAAATCTATTTTTTGCCGAAAAAGTAGTAAATTGTTTATAAAAAGAAGTCTACATTTAATAAAAAAAAACGGCTTTGTAATCCCATAAAGAATATGATTGTGAAGCTGCTATCAAAATTTCAAAACGATGCATGCAAAGGTGGTCGAGTAATCCGTCTTCCGAGATCGAAAAAAGTGGTTTCGAGAAAAACGCGTTTAAAGTTGTACGAGCAACTCAGCGCGCGTTCCAAGGCACTGCGGCCAAATCGAATAATTGAACCTTTAAATAAAAAAAATTGCTACAGGACCAACTGCATATTGTTTTCATGACACCAAAATATTTTTAGGAAAGAAAGTGTCTTTCCAAAATCCTAGAGTGGTGTTATCCCTTAACACTAATGAGGGTTCGGTACATCATCTGTGATCTGTCTTAGATCGCACCCATGTTTAGCGTATATCTATATACATATAGGTGCCGGAGCACCCCAGCGCCATCATTTCTTGTTCTCGTTTTGGGGACGAGTTGAAAGGCCTCGCTGAACCTCCTGGTATCTAGGCTCCATGTTTTTTTCGTTTGGATGCTATGCGCGGCGCCATCTTTGTTTGGGTTCCCATGCAATGATCGACCAACGTAGCCGCCATCTTGAAAAACGCTTTTTACCAAATATCTCGGAAACGGTGAGGTTTACGTCAAAAATTATGAGGACCTTTTTTGTACAGAATAAAACGTCCCATCTTTTTCATTTAAAACTTTTTTCTCCTTCGTTAACATTTGCCGAGATATAGTGATTAAAAATCAAATTTTTGTTTTTTTAAACATAGGGTGTCTCAGAGGTAAAGTACACCCTTCTAGCATCTGGTAGGAAAAAAAATTCTGACTAAAAGTCCTGGCATTTCTTTATCAGACTTAAGAGGGAATGACACCTCATCGCGGTCGGTATGGTAGAACAATTATAGATTCCCAAAAATCTGAATTTGAGAAAAAAATGTAGATTACCTTTTGATAAGACAATCTAGTTTTTTTTTTCTCAAATTCAGAAAATTTGAGGGGAAGACAGGTGTTCGTCTATCGATTTGACGTCGTTTGGCAAAGTTTCGACGGGATCTGAAGAGCCATTTCAGAGATTTTTCGGAATCTAAATTGTTCTACCATACCGACCGCGATGAGGTGTCATTCCCTCTGAAGAGCCGTTTCAGAGATTTTTGGGAATCTATAATTGTTCTACCATACCGACCGTGATGAGGTGTCATTCCCTCTTAAAATAAATAGCCAATCAGGTGCGCGCTACAGCGGAAAGGCGCCATAGAGGGGCGGGATAGGGGAATGCGTATCAATTGCATCCACCTGATAATTCCCAAAGCATGTGTTTGTTTGGGTTTGTGCATGCATGTGTGTGTGTTCGTGTGTGTTCGTGTGTGCACGCGTGCGTGTGTGTGCGTACATGTGCGTGCGTGCGTGTGTGTTTTCAAGGCTATGTATCCTAGTGTCAGTGTACGTGCGCACACACGTGTATGTGTGTGAACTTGCACACATGCTTTCGGAATTTTCCCTCCCGAGACATCTCCGGCTCATGCAATTACAACGCATTCCCCTATACCGCCCCACTTAGCTGCCTTTCCGCTGTAGCGCGCACCTGATGGGCTACTTATTTTCATTCATAATTCATTATCTATGCGACTGATCAAAAAATCATAGAGGACTTTTAGTCTCAGAATTTTTTTCCCCTCCTGATGCTAAAAGGGCGTACGTTACTTCTGGGACACCCTGTACATCTCGATAATTTTTCGAAATACAAAAAACAATGTAATCGTCAGAGTTGTACAGCATTACATTTTCTACAATTTTTGCATAAAACTTTTTTTTGTTAAATCAATAGTTGGTGAGATCTAGCACAATGAAAGTTGTCGTCAGGTAAAGAAAAACGGCCATTAGTGATATACGTTAATCTAGCGTGCCAAAAAAACGTGTAATCGAAGAATTTTCTAATACAGACGATATCATTCATCGCGAAAGGAGGGATATATGGGCGATAAGAGGAAAGTTTGCGCAATAAAAACATTTTGACCAATTGTTTGAAAAAGACATGAAAGTTTATTCATTTGCAAGATGATTCACCATTTATAAATTACGATCGCATCATCCTAATAATCAAAAAATTCATAATCCAATCGAAAAATCAATCAGGATTTTTCTAGGAGCGAATGTCTAATAATCCTCAACTATTTCATTTCAATTTCTTTCTGTCCATTACTCCGTTCTTCATATTTCCCCTTCCCCCGGTATAACAGCACACTACCGACGGCGCGCGACTCTACAATCCCGAGTCTTTCTACACCACGCCGCGATACATACACAATACTGCCGCGCGGACGGTAAGAGAACTCGCAAATCTACAGTCGGTACGTTGACTAACTGTCCTACCAGCAAAAGGCAAATTTACCACACACGCGCTATCGTACAATTTATCCACACAACACTATCGTAACATCGACAAATTCATTCTCCGATTCTCAAATCCACCCTCATTATCATTCATTTTTCCACTACAATGCATTTTTCAATTTACTCTTTTTTACTATATTTTACCCTGTTTCATCTTCGATTTATCTTTCTTAACTTGGCGTTTCGAATATTCAAACCCTTATCATTTATAGCTCCACCCCGAGATCAAACCCAATCACCCTTCAAAACACCCGGAAATCATTAGCATTCGAATAATCAACCTAACAACTCCCACTTAATCCGCCAAACCATCATTATCCTCATTTATACATTTAACCAAAACAATTACATACATACTCAGCACGAAGGCAGATCATTTACTTTCAAATTCGATATCGACTAAATTATTACGAGTCACCAAAAATTTCTTTCGTACATCTCTTCGAATATAAAAAACAAAAACATTCGTGCATCACTTCAACTCGACCGAAATCAACTATTGGAACCCTTATCAAACATTTATCTCCAATTTACAACTCCTAAAACTTCATCTTAGATCATATGCGCATCATACACACTCCTTCACTCACAAACGCCCCACAAACAAGTCCCGTTGACACCGAGCAAATACACAGTGTGCATATATATCTATTTATGCGCTCTCGGTCAAGTGGTTAGCCTGTCGGCTTCTAGACTCGACGTACCGAGTTCGAAACCCAATTCCTTTTACCACATTCCTAATTACCGCTTTTCTCTATGGCGCTTGGCGGCGGGGGTAAGGCGGCCGCGTGCCCTACATTTTTTGCGCTTCCTATTCTATTTGTTTTACACGTGTAAATCAAACTAAAAATTCAATACGCTTTCATCAAAAATCATTCATTTTATTATTGCCATACAATTGTTTTTATCTTTCAAATCATTTTTCTTAACCCCATACAAATTCTTCTTTTTCCATAACTAATTTTGTACTTCCAAAATTACAAACAATTACATCGAACGCATCCAATAATAACAAGTCGAGAAAATACCTGTCATTCGCATCAATTACACCATTTCGTCTCGACACAACCTCTTCCCGGAACCCCTTTTTTTAAACCATTTACATTTTTTACCTATCGATTCTGTGGCCATTCGGATACTTTTTTATTTTTCATAACTTTCACTATCGATACTACACTGCATTTGTCCATTCCCTCTTTTTTTTCGCTATTTTCGCATTTGCAAAAATCTCACAATACGCGCATAACCATCAACATAATTTAAAACCATTTCATTTTTTTCATTCGGATCATCCATCTACGAGATTTCACCAACAACGCAAACACACCATTTTCATCTATAAATAGCAATTTAAATAACCATTTTTCTTATACATTTCGAAAATATATTTATTAAACGTTCAAACTTTTACAACAATATCGACAATAGAAGACCTATTTCCAAAATTCATAAATATAGCCTTTTTAGCGTCGAAAGTGAGAAGACCCCTTAAAGCGGCAACCACGAGTGTGACTGTGTGTGTGTGTATATGTAAACATAGCCAAAACGACCACGTGACCGGGCTGATAAACACCATGTCTTCCAATTCCAAAGCATCATCTTCCAAATCGTCTCATGGCCAAGTTGTTAGCGCATCCATGCTCCAAAGATCGACATTTCGAATTTCACCCTCTTTCGGGGTGGTAATGGGGCGGCAGCACGGAACTTGCGCGGCGCGGGGGTGTGCCCCCCCGCCAAATTATTTTGCACTCCTTTTATGCTATTTTTTCACATTTTATATCTATTTTACTTCCTACTTCTTCGTAAAGGCTCAATCACGACGGAGCGGGTTCGAAACCCGACCGTGGCATTTCATTTTTTTCCACACCCACCACTACCAAACAATTACTTCTCATTTCCCCACTTTCCAACTATTTACACATTATCGATCAATTACACGCGTCCCACGTTTTTCCTTTTAAATCTTACAAATATTTCCATAGCTACCCAAAATTCACAATCACAAATTTCCAAGACAATCGGTACGCTCTTCAAAATTTATATTCACTTATAAATCGCTACGAAACAATCAAAGGAAATCCCGGGAGAAAGACGACGCCAAATTTTCATGCACCTCTATTATCATCGTAAATTATACATGTCGCCTGGTGTATGAGAGTATAGCGTAGCGGCAAAGCGCACAGCTCACAACCCGGAGTACGGAGCTCGAATCCCTCTTGGAGCTTTTTTTTTCTCCATCGTTCGTGATTTCAATGATAATCATTTATTGGGCATATTTATCTAATTTTCTAATGAAATTATTTTTACAAACGCACCGAAACATATATTTTCGATACTATGTAATTCGTTTCATTCAAATTATCATCACATAAACAAAACAATTTATATTAACGCTAGAATAAATCAATTTTATAATCAGCGAATACTTCATTATTTCCTGATCATTTATTCTAATTTAATATTCATTGCGTTAATATTGATTTTTTTTCTATATGTCACCATCATTTTATTTAAACCAACTACACACTATCGAATAATATATGTTTCGATGCGTTTGTAAAGATCATTTCATTACAAAATTAGATAAGTATGCCCAATCAATCATTTTCATTAAAATCACGAACGATTGAGAAAAAAAAGATCAACTTCCGAGCGGGACTCGAACCCCGTACTCTGGATTGCCAACCGAGCGCCTTGCCGCTGCGCCAAACTCATACGCTGAGTACTTTTCCCAATTTAGAGTGATAAACCCGCTCCCAGACACATCGCGAGTAATAAATCTATGATTCGGTTTCATCAATTCAACATTTTCATCTGTTCAAAAAAACAATTTAGTTAAGTTCACTGAATGGATCTAGTTATTTTTTTTTTAAATTTACCTTAAATAGAATTTTCGTAGAGTTAACCATTTTTCTATTTGATTGAACTAACGGTCCATCTTTATTGCAACACTCATATCAAAGGGGTGCGGCGCAGAGAAGGTGAAGAGAGAGGAATTTTATATACATATATATATGTGTGTGTGTGTGTGTGTGTGTGTGTGTGTGCGCGTGCGTGCGTGCGTGCGTGCGTGCGCGCGTGCGTGTGTGTGTGTGTGTGTGTGTGTGTGTGTGTGTGTGTGTGTGTGTGTGTGTTTTCCCTCGAAGCCTACGTTTCGGCTTGGCCGCACATGAACGAGCTCAGCGTCCATGTGTTGGTGTAGCTGCCGAAGGCGCGGTCGGGAAACTTCGGCGCGCTCGGCTCTTTCCGAAGATGTCCGAGCGTCGCTCGCTCACGGACACGCGCTACTATGATTGTGTGATGGGCGCGTAAGAGACTAGAGAGGGGGTAACTTTTGGGCGCGATCTCGCTGCACTGCTTGCTGGGATGCGTATTCGATCCTCTTCCATCCCTCTTACACGACATCGATACTCAGCTTACTTCTCGAGGTCTTAGAGATAGTGGCGCCATCCCTTTTTCACCACATTTTTGTAGTCACTTTGAAATGCACAGATCGGCCTCCTCCCGCCGTAGCCTCCATGGTGTAGTCATTGAAGGATTGATATACTCGAACTAGAAGTGCTGTGAAAGTATACTCTTGCGGGTCCTCCGCGGGATACTCGAAGCAGCCTCTAGATGGCCATAAGCGTACTCTTACCGTCCTCCGCGGGATACTCCCTAGCAGATTGGGTGCCTATCAATTTACTATAAGAATGCCCAAGGCACTTTGGTAGGCATATTAGTTCAAAAAGTGCCGGTAAATGCCGTTGAATGACGAACGTTAAATTTTATGAGCGCACAGAGAATGCCTTTCGAGTGCCTGTTAAAATGTCTATGGAAATACTGATGCGAATGCCGGTCATAATGTCTATGAAAATACTGGTGCGAGTGGCTGTTGAGTCTCGGCGAGAATGTTTTGCACTTACATTCCTAACCAAAATACATTTCGGTAAGATTTTCAAGTACTTCGTGTGGAGAAACAAGTTTGGAAAAAACCAATCATATTCAAGATTATCATGATATCAATTTGTTTGATTTTTTTCAAACAATGTTATTTCGTGACGAAGGCCTTACGTTGTAACTGGAACTTAATTTTGGTTGGGATGGAATGAGCATACATCTTGGATACTACAACCAGTATATTACCATATGAAGTGCTCCTTCTTAGTTGGCTGGTTATTTATTCGTACTTTCGGCTTTGGGTATACTGCAGCTGTCAGAAGAAATTGTAATGCCGGTGAATATCGAAAAATGCCGGTGCATGCCTAAAAAAATGTAATGCCAGTGAGTGCCTAATAAAGCCGGTGAATGACCAAAAAAATGCCGATACTTCGGATACAAAATTTTGGTTTGGTCACTCTTCAGCACTTACCGTCACTATTTGAACTAGAATGCCTGCCAAAGTAACTATAAATGCCTATAATAGGCACGGCATTCAGCCAGTCACTTCAATAGGCATATTAAACGACTTTCATTGGCATTTATCAAGGCACCCAATCTGCTAGGGCTTATCGACATTAGTTTTTTATTCTTTGTTTCTAACAATCGAACAGAGTTGAGAGAAAGAGAGAGAGAGAGAGAGAGAGAGAGAGAGAGAGAGAGAGAGAGAGAGAGAGAGTGAGAGAGAGGGAGAGGGAGAGAGAGGTTTACGAATAAAGATATAAGAAAATAAATCAGAGAAATCAAATAAAAAATATTTAAAAAAATTATTTCATCATTTTTTTTTCAAATGATTTACCACATTTTTATTAATTTTTTTTTTATGAAGATTTCACTTTGTTTTACATTGCGAGGCAAAGAAATATGGAAGGACTGGCGAGATGTGAGGTTACAAACCCTCCTACTTTACCGATGTTTCGCCGGTAAAATTATTCCAACACTTGTCCGCTAAACAGGGGCCGTCCATAAATTACGTAACGCAAAATTTCCCAATTTGTACCCCCCCCCCCCCCCTAACGGGACCGTAACGCTTGTTCAGAACCCCCCCCC
The DNA here is from genome assembly GCA_963210295.1 of Ophion ellenae. NCBI lineage: Eukaryota > Metazoa > Arthropoda > Insecta > Hymenoptera > Ichneumonidae > Ophion > Ophion ellenae. The sequence continues at coordinate 10,145 of OY723387.1, forward strand.
CCCCCCATCCCTATTCCGTTACATAACGGGTGCTTTGACGTCAATAATTGCGATTTTTTTTCATAAACATAACTAACGTGTGACCTAACCTCGTTTTGGCGGGGTGATTTCGAGTGTATCGTAGCAACGGTTTTTATTCAATACGGAATAATAAAAGACGAAGTGTCTATATATTGCGATGCCGAAGCGGTCCATGATTCCGGGATGCAGAAGTGGATACATAAATAACCCGGAGCACGTCTCATTATTTAAAATTCCTAATGATGAAGAGTTGAGTGCTACGCGTAAATTTCGAATATTCTTCCTTTCCGTAAACGAAAAAAAATATAATTGGATTGAGCGATAGTTAAATCGGCACATCCACGTCAAAGACGATAAGTATCATTAACTAATGGCTCATCGCTCATATTTTCGGTCTATGCTTTTAGTTTTTGTGTTCGTCTAAATATTTAGGATATATTAACTTTTCATCACGGCCACGTGAAGGGAAAGACAATTCGCATGCGCGCATACATCGCGCTCTGTCGCACATGCATCCGAGACAGCAGCGCTCCACGCGTTTGCAGCCAGTTCCGCAAACAGAGGGGTCGAATAGAGGCACGCTTTGAGGTATACGTATACGGAATATACGGGAGTGCCCAGAGCTGTGTATACGACCGTATTCTGAAGCGACTCCTTTGTTACTTTTTGGGGCCTTTTGCGATTGGACGAGAAGACCCCTCCCTGGGGGTTAAGAGGGAATGATACCTCATCGCGGTCGGTATGGTAGAACAATTATAGATTCCCAAAAATTTCTGAAACGGCTCTTCAGATCCCGTCGAAACTTTGCCAAACGACGTCAAGTAGATAGACGAACAGCTGTCTTCCCCTCAAGTTTTCTGAATTTGAGAAAAAAAAACTAGATTAGTTTATGATAAGCCAATCTACATTTTTTTTCTCAAATTCAGAAAATTTGAGGGGAAGACAGCTGGTCGTCTATCTATTTGACGTCGTTTGGCAAAGTTTCGACGGGATCTGAAGAGCCGTTTCAGAGATTTTTGGGAATCTATAATTCTTCTACCATACCGACCGCGATGAGGTGTCATTCCCTCTTAATACTTATTTTCGCCGGTGGCGCTTGCCGTGGCCGTTCGACTCCTTGCATCGCTACGTCGGTAAACGTTTTGAGGTTGACGGTGTTCAGGTGACAAGGACCGTCACGGATATATAGAGATTCGGTGGGTGGCTCTCCTCTCTGTCTCTCTCTACTTCCGTAGATGTCCGCTGCTTGTCCAGGTTCTGTAAGATCGGTAAGATAGGAGGAGGCATGAAAAGAATTTTGCGTTTCGTCTATGGTACAGTGACAGACTTATCAGTAGGGATGTCACTGCACCCTGCCCTAGACGCGCTGGGTGTTAGGATCTAGGGAGAGGAGGGTTGTATGTATATATTAGACCGCATATGCCCCTGCGACTGCTTGTGAGAAACGCTGGAATGATATAGCCGCGTAGCGATCAGATGGTGGAACTAGCAGGACCGCCACATATATATTACTAGTTACGCCATCTCTTGATAATCCCTTAAAATTACTACACACACGTAATGTGTTAAAAAAAACATTCGCCAGCCTTTTTTCAACACTTTTTATTCAAAGTGTAACATTACTGAGCGTAAATTAGTCATTTATGTGCGAATATATATATATATATATATATATATATATATATATATATATATATATATATATATATATATATATATATATATATATTTATAATCACAACACACACACACACACACACACACACACACACACACACGCACGCACGCACGCACGCACGCACGCACACGCACACGCACACACACACACACACACACACACACACACACACACACACATATATATATATATATATATATATATTGTGACGTGATTTTTTGAGCCACGTCACAAAAATGCTACCGATGATTAAGAGATGCTCTCGATGCCCGGGTTGCGACCCATCCGTTTGTGTTAAGGGTCTTTTCTCTAGAATGTTTGTCTTGTTACGTTTGAGGTTTTGGGTTAAGTTTTCGTTTTCGTTAGGTTCGCGTGCGGAACTCGGTCGAGCGGCGTATGGCTCAAGGTACCGAGCAATCTCGACCGAGGAATGCACCCAGTGAGGCCTCTCGGGGAATCGGTGCACGCCCGGCTGAAACGCCGGCGCCCCACCGTAGTGGTGCATCGTGCCGGAGAGCGGGCCATTTAGGTTACGGGAGGAGGCTGGAGACCTCCGCGCCGCGCTTCTGGACAGAAGCTTTGCCCGCTTTCACGCGGTGGCCCGGGGATGCGATCTCCGAGAGCCTCCATGTTACCGATGAGAAAAGGTCCCGATTTGTTACCGTTCCGTTTTCGGGGTAACTCGGGCAGAAAATATAGATTCCGAAAGGAATATTCTATGAGAATATTCCAGCTCCCGAAATAATATTTCAGCTCTCGATATTATACGAGATAAAGTTCTCGCTTGAACCGGCGATTTCGCATGGTCCGATGCCGCGAGCGTGTTGACATTTTTTTCTGTTAACGCGCTCTGTCTCGCTCTCGCATAATCCCTCGCACGCCGGCCTGCGTCGCGCGAGGTACAGAGTTGCTACCGAATCTTCGGGTGAGACGGTTGTCTCCCAAATCACGATCGCTCCCGATTTTAGAGATATCGTGAGAGAGTTGTCGATCAGACGTCGCGATGGAAAGACCTGTCGTGTCTCTCTCGCGCCCGTGACGTCGCGCTCTCGTTCTCGCGTTAGAGGCACGGCGTCGTGCTCTCTCGTTCCCGTTCGTGTAACGTTTCGCGTGCAGTTCGTGTTCGCGATTAAATTTCGTTTGCGTGAAAAGTTCTCGGGTGGATAATCCACCGGCTCCCGCACTATAAAATAAAACCATTGTTTTATTTTATTAGTGACGTTTCCGGTGTCGCGAAAGCGACAGATCCCGTGATCGTTCACGCTACTCCCCAGTGAATCCCGACCCCTCTACCACAACCCACAGCCTGAGCCCACAACCGTTCTCCCCCGTGCAAGTGCATCCAGTTAGTCCGGTTAGACGATTCCGGCGATCAAAAATCGAGGAGAGCTCCAGTCTCCGAATCCGGTTAAGATTCCGGGGAAAACCAAAAATCCAGAAGGGCTCCAGCCTCCGCCTGGCGGGTCGGGTCTGATCACCCCGACCCCAGTTTAGTCCGGTTGAGAAATCCGGCGATACAAAATTCTCTGGCGCCCCTGGTACTGCGGATGCACGCGCACGGGAGGAACGGCCGAAGGTGACGGTTTCTCGCACCTAGCTCTCGTGTTTGAGTTCTCGTTTCTGTGTAGAGAAAATATCGTCCGTCACAATATATATATATATATGTCTGTCTCTCCCACTCTGTTCAAACCGTAGTAGTACGAAGAGGATCCTCCTCCGTGCGCGGGAGAACACTCATTCGATCGGCAAGGCAACAAATTTGAAGCTGCATGGAGGCGGTCACTTTGCTCAGGAGAGCTTCGATTCTCATTGAATCCTTGCTCGCCGGTTAGGGAATCGCGTCCAAAGCTTCTTCGAAGAAACTTCTGCGGAAGACAATAGATTCGAACGTCAATTACACGTGTGAACCAAAAAAAACTCGGTGCTGGCAAAATTCGTGTGATTTCACGCCAAGCGAATACACGTGAGACCTATACCAAACTATATTTCTAGTTACTGTACAGGGTATTCAAATATTTTTAGTTACATACAGAGTGTCGTTAGCAGTTCATTTAAGGGGTCTTCACACTTTAGACGCTAAAAAATGCTATTTTCGTGAAGCCTTTTGATAGGTTTATATTATAGAATTTGATATAAAAGTTGTTACACTTAGTAAATCCACTTTCGAAATACATTTTTTTTAATTGTAATGTATTTACGTAACCCAAACAAACTTTAAACGCGTTTTTTTTTTCTCGAAACAACGTTTTTCGACGGCTGGTTGATAAAATATTCGAAACTACTGAATCGATCCTTATGAAATTTTAACGGCACATTGTTTACAACTATAGCTCAAGCGCATATCAAGGATCTTTTTAAATGTTGATATTTACTATTTTTTGTTGTTGCCAAAAAGAGTGAGAAAAAACTTTTTTTTTCTTTTTTTTTTCGAAAAACGTCCGCCATTTCGTTATTTTTGCATATATAAAAAAATCATATTATGTGCGCTATAGCCATTAACATACTGAATCTAAAACCGTATAATTTGTTTGTTTCGAATACATGTATTGAATTGACTAATCTCAAGATATTTTGAAATATTAAAAATAAACATTAAAGGATATTATATTTCAAATTCATTCAATTCTCGATTCTCTCTCGAAATTCTCGATTTCGAGAAAAGCTTCAGAACGTACAAGGACTGATCATCAGTGCCAGGAACATAGATCTATTTTCTCTGTCCGTGCATAACGGGCAGAAGGGAAAAATAAATATATTACCTCGAATAATCGTGAGGTCCGCGGGTTTCAAAAATAAGTACCACGTGTTGTCACGGTCCCACACGACTCCTATTCCCAAACCCAGTCTCACGCCCTCATATCAACCGTTTCCCACAGCTCTCACCTAAACCTAATCCTCCTTCCTAGAAACCCTCAGCAGAAACTAAATCTCCCTTCCCAGAAGTCCTCTCCAGCATCTCTCATTCTCTCTCTCTCTCTCGCTCATCTCTCCTGAGTCCCATTGTTCGCGAGCCCACGCGCTTCGCCATACTCGCGCGTGGCATCCCCTCCACCTTCCTAAGGCCCCGCCGCTCAACCACGCTTCCTCCTGCTGGACCGAGAGCCAGCAGTCCATCCTAAAACCTCGAACAACTACGTGCACTCCCTCGCCAAGTCGAATTAGGAATAAAAGATTCAAATCAGAATAGTCCGTGTCTGAGTCAATCGTCTCCCGCGAAATCCTCAATCATCCGCTCGATCATCACAGTGTAACCTAAAACCTAAACGGAAAAACTTGGGAAAAAAAATCACACGAGATTTGTAATTAAAAAGTAATTTTTTCGATACTCCCTCGTCCGATACTCTTTTAAAGTCGCCGTCGCAAACAAACAATCTTAGTGGACAATAGGTGTTTTTTTGACAAGCGTCAACAATTAGCCGCCATAACAGTCAGTTTCACCCTGTGCACTGGCTGTATTACTATATTTTTGATACACTGAAGATACGGACGACGTCTACAGGCCATATTTAACACTACGCTCTTGAATCAAATGTACGGACGTTTCTTATACCCATTCACCATACGAAGATTGGACTCCTTTCCTATAGTCTCCTTGCTCGCTCCGTTCGCCTGTCGAGCGAGCGCGATTTCCGAGGGGCAGAGACTTTTCCCCCACCGAGCTACCCATTCGTGTTCACGCTGACTGCGATACCGACTTGAGCGGTGATCACGGACTCGCGCGGCTACAAGGGAATCTGCAACCTCGACAGAGGCGATGATCACGAAATCATACGCCCGAACTCGCCGCCGCGATTTAGCGCCATTTACGAGGCACGCCGAAAAGGGGAGCGTTGTGTATCTCCCTACTAATCTCTGCAGGGCGCTGTCGCGCCATCGAACTTTTCTTCGGTGACGAAGAAAAGTTCGAAATCACTAGAAAACCATTTTCTGCGGCTAACTTTGGCATAAATTTGTTTTTCGTTTGATTAAATAAACAAAGTCTAACAAATGCTCGGATTTGTCTAACAAACACTAACAATCGATTGACGTAAAAAAAATTCGATATTTCCATAGTCGGCGGCTAAGTTTATGGAGCTACACAATTTCACTACTTCGATTACACCGACAAAAGCTTTCCACTTTGAGCACTAGAGACGCGGCAGTCGACCTGCACCTTCCCTTTAACTCTATTATTATTCTACCGCTCTCCATCGATAATTTGGTCATTTTCACAGCCCTTATTCGGCAATTAGGCTATTTTGCAGCTCTCTCTCTCTCTCTCTCTCTCTCTCTCTCTCTCTCGATAATTTTCCCATTTCTGCATGTCTCTATAGGTAATTTGGCCATTCTACAGCTCTCCGTCGATAATACAGCCATTTTCTCACAGCTCCGAGGCGGTAGGCTTGTACTTGGTTCGAATTTCCTTTTTCACATTTTCTTCTTATCAGATTATCAATGCAAGTCGACTGGATCATCCGCGAAACTTTCAACTCCAAAACCGTTGAATACAGATTACATTTTTTCACTTTAATGTTTAAATCTCATTTGGACAAAATCCAATGGTTTCGGTCGGTAAAGCAGGTGTCGTGATAGTCTTTGTTTTTGCCCCCAAAGTGTCGCCTCGACAAGTTCGTTCTCATCGACAAAACAAGACTTCTTCACTCACTCCGTGTGTTCTCCACGTTTATCTCTGATTGCGACAAGTGGCGCCAGGGGCGTTTCGCGTCGAGATATCCGCTGTCAGTCGGCAGCCTTTCCCTGTTGACACTTGTCACCACGAAATCAAGGTAATTTAATAATTTCCAGCGAACCAACGAAATTTTCGCAAACTCTTCGATAAAACCATCAAAACTGCACAAAAGTTAGAAACCGAAAGAAAAAAATTTATTTCGCGCGCCACGATCGTCCGCACACAGTTGATCTTTACACAATTGAGCCTTTCGACGTCTCGGTAAATTCAATTAAATCGATCGCCAAATTGAAGCACTATTGGTATCGTTTATTGAGTATTCGGCCAAAAAAGGTACGGCAGGCAGAGACGAAACGATTCGCGACAAATAAGTGCGAGACGCCGAGGGGGAGTGAACTGCGCACGGAATACGGGGAAGGGGGAGTTAGGCCGAACGCATTATACAACTTCGGCATTGATCCACTCCCGTGGCGTATTTTTTTACTATATCGTGTGCTCTCGCGATTCGATTATTGCGCGAACCCGATTATCGAATAAACTCGTCCTTTTTTCCGTTTTAACGCTCTTTCGTTTCCGACGATGGAATAACAAAAAGGAATATTTAAAGAAACGAACAGAACCTCGCAAATCTTTAAACGATACTCTGATGTGTGTGTGGGTGTCGTGCGACAGAGAACATGACTGACTCCAAGTACTTCACGACTACGAAAAAGGGCGAAATCTTCGAGCTGAAATCGGAGCTGAACAATGACAAGAAGGAGAAGAAAAAGGAAGCCGTTAAAAAGGTAAATTGGCACGAAAATGGTACTTTTTAGTTTCTCTAGGTACGAAGATTTTTTTTTTTCAGCTGCGACAGAGACCATCGTCTTTTTCTGGTCGATCGTAAAGTCATGGCGATAAATTTGCCACACTCGGATGCAATCTGAAACAGAACTCGCTTAATATTGCACGATTCTGAAGTTTGCTTCGCAATGCTTTCTCCTTTTGGTTTTTTAGTATACAATGCTCTTTTCAGCGGTCTCACATTGTAGATCGCTTGCGATGATTTTGAGGTATCATTAGAATGTTTTTCGTGGCCTCACCGTCCCTGGTTGATGGGTCGGGTTCGACTCTGGCCGTCCTTCGAGTTAAGCAGCGTTGCGCACGGCCGATACTCGGAGAAGAATCTGTAGATTACAGGGCTGTCTGTGCCGCTACGCAATTTCCACAGTTTCTCCGTAGACACGGAAAATGCGGTATAGCGTAGCTTGAGGGAGTAGCTTGAAATTCATTATTCTTTTTGAAAAGGAAAAGATTTTTTCATCATTTTTTGTATTTTCAAAAAAATTCTGAAAAATCCAACTTATTTAGTTTTTATGAAAAAAAAAACCACTAAGTTTTTTGTTTTATTAAAACTCAGACGCGGAATTAGGGCTTGCAATTTGGATTTCCGTCAATTTTTAATATCCAGTTGATGATGGTAATTGAATGTGGATAATTAGGATAATAGGGATAGTAAAATCTATTAAAAAATAACTATTTGAACGCGGAACTAACTATAGGGAAATAATTATTTCGGCATTGTGTGCAGTTGGTACACGTAGATAACAAGTAATCTTAATTTAAATTGTCTTTTTTTTCTTTAATATTTTGTACGATACATTCAATACCTTTGAACCTTGATATAACGAAGATTTGTTCATTCCCTTCCGATAGACACCCGAAACCTTGATACATCGGTAAATACATTACGCTCTAATTGCCAGTTGCTTGTGAAAATTGCTCTGATTTATACATTTCTTTCTTTGAAAAAATATCCCTATATTTGTAGTACTTATATATATTTTTAAATGACCATTTCAAGGAACACGATCTTGATATACCGATATCTCAATATAACGAAAACTCGATATAACAAACCTCCCTAGAGATTTGTCATATCAAGGTTTGACTGTAGTTTCATTCATTAGGACAATCCTGTGCGAGTTACGCAACTGACAACTCGCTTACTGTTTATTATGTTGAGTCGTCCGAATAGCAAGATGCGTGCACCAGATACACAACCTCTGGCTGTCTGTGTAACCATTTAAGAACGCCTATGAAGCAACGGCTCCCTTGATTGTTTGAGCTTTGTGAGATCACATTATCGATGTAAAAAAAATAACTGAATGCATCGTTCGTTGAGTTTAGTTGTTGATTTGAAATGTATGAGGCTATGTGCGTTGGGTCTGAAGTACCTATTTTAATGGTGCATTTCAGTTGATTTGAGATCTCACTCACTACAATGTTTAAGTATGTGATCGTTTTTAGTTTTTTAGAAAAATGTGATATTTAATGAGCTCCCAAGCAATTTTCGAAGAAAATAAATACCGTCTTATCGCGATAAGTAGTATTTGCGAAAAAATACTTTAGCGATCAGGAAGAAAAATCCAATTTCATTTTGAGTCACTGTGAAATAAAGACACTTCAATTCAAAATACGAACCACCGCGGAACAACTTTTTTGTGCAATCCTCCATGGAGAAAAAAAATGATAAAAGATGCATTTTAAAGTCTACAAATGGAATTTGATTGCAGTTGCAGGATAATCCTGCAACTGTGGATAGGTCAGATCATGTCCTACGATATGCTGAAATGTCAGTTTCGTAAAAGTCCCACGATTTTCGAGGTTTTGGGCTCTGTTATTTTTTGGAAAAAACGAAAAGAAAAAAAACATCTGTTTTTTGGTTTTTTGCATGCCATTTTTGCAAATGACATGAATCCACCATGACTAAGCAACTTTTTTAAGTAATTGGCACGATATGCTTAGTAAAATTTTTTTTTACACCGCAGGCTATGTTCGAATTGGTTTGTATAGAAATTCTGCATGAGATCTTTTTTCATAAAGTTTCCTTAACATTTACAGTTAAAAAGAAGACTTTTCTAGATCAAACAAATAACCGAGAGTATTTTTTTCTAAAACCGGGTAAAAAAATAAAAAACAGATGATTTTTATTTAAAAAACTGTGGGTCTTTTACTAAACTGAAATTCTAGCATATAGTAAGACATGATCTTACCTATCGACAGTTGCAGGATTATCCATTCGTAACAGGAAACCCTTATATACTCCTTATTTGGGTGAAAATTATAAAGGGGACATGACTGCTCGTATATATATATATGATTTTGGTGGCATCCAGCAAGCAACAAAAAGATTCGCCAAATAAAGTTTTAGACGCATTCCCACAACGCAAACTTCAACGTCGTACAGATTGCGAAGTACAGAGTCAAATTATTCGATGCACATGTGAATTGATACCCCCTTGTATTACAATTCCTTTGCCTCAAAATAGCGAAAACAGTCACTTTAGTTCCTTACAAGATTTATTTTCCAACGATCCATGGCAGTTAGTTGACCGGTCGTAACCGGTGCGTCATCTGACGTTATGACGTTCCTTAGCCCCAGGATTTTTCAATGTTCCTCCCAATCGATCCCTGCGAGACATTTTCATCATACTAGCTGCTCTTTTCTACTATCCAGGTGATTGCTTCCATGACTGTCGGCAAAGACGTATCGGCGCTTTTCCCGGACGTTGTCAATTGCATGCAGACGGACAATTTGGAGCTGAAGAAGCTGGTATACCTGTATTTGATGAATTACGCCAAGAGCCAGCCGGACATGGCGATAATGGCGGTCAACACGTTCGTCAAGGTAACATCGCAGCGTCAGTCAATCAAGTATAATGGCTACACGCAAAACTATATATATATATATATATATATATATATATATATATATATATATATATATATATATATATATATATGAAAAGAACATTTATTGACTGCACCCTCACAATCTTTGTATGTATCTGATTTCAACACTTATCGCAATGTCTCCAAAGATCCTCTGTTTCCGCTTCGAGGCGCGAGCTGCATATCCGTTCTACGTTTCATCATTAACACGAGTATTCTTCTCACGTTACGAAAAAAGCCAAGACTGGAAGACATTTGGGGAGCATCAGAGGCGAAATGATCCACGTTGCCCGTTGAGAGGCCTAAATTTACCTAGGGGGCGTCCATTAATTACGTGAGGCGTTTAGGGGGGGGAGGGGGTCGAGCGAAATCTCACCCAATCTCACGTGGGGGAGAGGGGGGCTTCGGCAAATCTCACGTAATTTTAGTAATTTTAGTAATTTTAGTAATTTTAGTAATCACATAATTTTTATCACGTAGGGAGAGTCTCCCTACTACTTTACATGGTGGAGTAAATGGTACTACAACCGCAGTTACTTCTACTACAATTTATTTTCCGTGAACGTATGCATTTTGAAAAATCTCACGTGAGATTAGGGGAGGGGGGAGGGGGTCGAGCAAAATCTCACGACATCTCACCAGGGGGAGAGGGGGGGTCGAAAAATCGCCAAAATCACCTCACGTAATTAATGGATGCCCCCCTAGAAGCCCCAAAAAATGGCCAAATTCAACGTTTTCTTTCGGAGAAACGGATGGTGAAAAAGAAACGCATTTTTTTTAACACAACATATATTGAGAGCCTTTGAAGCAAATTACCAAAAAATACCGAAAAACAACAAAAACATGGCCGCCGACAGATGATGACATTTTTTCGCGACGTCTGGCGGTGGACACTCTCTAGCTGGAACGGTCCATCCGAATTATAAAAACCAAACTGATTATTCGAGTTAACGACAAATACGAGTTGTTGACGATCGTAGATTTAAAATTTTTTTTTTTTATCTACGTGGCGACGAATTGAGTCTCTAGTCTACAAGGTCTGTGAACGAAGTCGCCATTTTGACGTAACTATGAAAAAGTGAAAATGGATTTTGCAAAAGAGAGATCGTCAACGACTTTTAAATGTTTCTCATCGCATCTCCCGTAAATTTGAAAACAATTCATCGAGTGGTTCTCGACATATGATGTCCACCAACTTCGAAAAAAGTGTTTAGAGAAAAACACGTTGAAAATTTCAAGTAGGTGCTACGGCTAGCCCGGCCGACTGTTAGAAAATGTAGCTCATTTAATTTTAGGAATATTTCAACGAATTGTCCAGGGAATATAGCTAAAAGATCATACTTATCGAATAAGAATATTTGGGGAAAATGCAATGTTTTGACCCACCTAGGTAAAGGGTGGCGCAAAATGACCTGACATTTTTATTTATTAATAAAACGTATTATTTATTCGAAAGGGACGAATATTCTAATTTTAATATAAGGTACAAACATGGAGGTTATGTGTGGAAGCCAATATCCGCTAACCGGCATGGACTTGGAAGACATTATTTCAACAAGATGGCGCGACCTGCCACAATGCGGGCGAAACCACGGTCTTACATACAGGTCTTGAAACTCTGGTGGTGGGGTATGTCCTCGGATTGAAGCACCGGCCGTTTCGCCTAGTGACCACGAGTGTCGCTGCGATAGAGTGATGCAGGCTGTGCGAGAGAGATGGAAATCGATTGTTGACTCATAGGAACCTAACCTAGCTGTATAATTGGCTGGTGTAGGCAAATTATGATATTCAATCTCAAAAATGCATGATGGACCTAAATACAATTAAAAGTAACTTTATCGTAAACCTGAAAAAAAAACCAAAAGACTATAGTTATCCAAGTGGGTACAATGAATATGAATGTTTTTTATATAGGTGTCAATGTGAGCTCGTGTTGGTCGAGGGGTTCGGTGCAAGCATCGTAATGCTGCTTTCAGGGGTTCGATCCCTGTGCGCTCGGTTTTTGAAAAACATGTTTTAGCTTTTATAAAAAAAAAAGGCTTTACGCGTTGTTTTAATTGACCGGAAAATAAGTGGCAACTATTCATGACCGAAGTGGAATCCAGACCGAAACACTTGCAGGATGTATTTCTTGATAATGAAACACATACTTAAGAAACAGTGCTTTGTTTGCAATTCTTTATTTCCTCTTCGAAAAATTTTAATGCATGTTCCAAGAAACATTTTCAATAATCTCTACTTTGCAGTTTCCGAAACGGTTTGCGTTTGTAAGTTAAAAAAAAACACCTCTTTTCCGACCTTTAAGCGAAGGACTCTCGAGTAGGATAAATGAAAAGAAAAAAAATCTCTTAAATGAAAATAATTCACTAACTTTGTTTTATGTTTTCCAGCCCGGAAAGTATTTATTGTAATGATCCCAATAATTGTTCATTTTTTTTAGATTCCCGGCCCCAAAGCCTGTTTCGCCCATTCTCGATGAATATATTTCGGTTCGAAATGATTTTCGCACACAACGTGTCTCGGCTCTAATTTTCCAACTCCCGGTATCGCGGCCTCCCATTTTTTTTTAATTGCGCCAAGTCTTTCGGCACCCGAAACACTGAGCGTTTCGATTTTTCACTCTGAGAGCCTGTTATACACGTTGGCACAATACACCACTTAGTTATTTTTCAATATCACCGTTTTTACAAGTTTACAAGTAGAGCACGTCGCGTGTTGTCGCGTGAATCAGCGGTTATGTTTGGGTTTTGTTTACTTTTGAAATCTATTTCCGTCTCTCTCACACAGCCTGCATCGCTCTATAGCAGCGATCCTCGTGGTCACGAGTTGAAACAGTCGGTGCTTCAATAAGAGGCCATACCCCACCACTGAAATTTTGAGCGAGTTTCAAGACCTGTATGTAAGACCGTGGGCGAAACAGTGCAGTTATTACAGACGAAGTTTCATGGTCCTGTTATCTCGCGCCGCGGCGATGTCAGTTGGCCACCAAGATCATGCGATTTGACGCCATTAGACTTCTTTCTTTAGGGTTTTTGTTGGAAGAAAAAGCGTATGCCAATGATCCACAGACCAATCTGGAGCTCAAGAAGACAATTGGACGCACCATTAATTAAATGAGTCCGCAATTATGCGAAAATGTTGTTGAAAATTTCGTCAAAAGAGTGAACGTTTGCAAACAGGGGGCGAGGAGGCCATTTGTCGGATATTGTGTTCCATATATAAGCTCCATGCTTTTACCGTATATACAAATAAAAATATTCGTACTGTTCAAACAAATAATACGTTTTATTAATAAATAAAAATGTCAGGTCATTTTGAGACACCGTATAGATGTAGCCCGTTAACGAAAGATTCAACTGTGGGATAGTTTTTGCAATTTTTCTCAGCCATCGCTTGAGCCAATGCGATGCTTCCGGTCTCAAAATGCGTGTTTCGACAATGGCCAGATCGAGTAGCTCTTGGATTTGCGATCAGTCCAACCGAAACAGCCCTTCCAACGCTAAATCGATCTGGAATTTGTACCCTCGAAGACACAAATGTCCCGGAGCTACGGGTGCTTCCTCCGGCCATCAAACGTCGACGGGGCAAATTTCGAGTCATTCGGGCGGTTTTGGAACAAAAATTCACGAAAACCTCCACCATCGCGCAACGATCTTGTGTCATTTCGCCTCAATGACATCGCCGAGAAATTTTGAGATCCTCGAGTCACGTCGAATGTGCAGTCCGCCTCGCGCGGAGCACTGGCGGTGCTTTGCAAATTTTGTCAATTTGCACAGGGCTGTCTGAATTTTGTAATATATATATATATATATGTGTGTGTGTGCGTGCGTGCGTGCGTGTGTGTGTGTGTGCGTGTGTGTGTGTGTGTGTGTGTGTGTGTATTTATATGAATAGGTAACGGAATGTTTTGTACATGTCGGAGGCGAATCGCTTATTTTTCAAAGGGCACGAGACTGGAATTTGGTGGGAACAATCAATCGATGAAAAATAATGAAATCGAAAAGTAACAATGATGTGCAAACTAAAATCGGTCGAGCTGAAAATTCTTTAAAATAAAAATGAAAACTTTCCAAATTCCAGTATTCTACGTGGTACGAAGCACGTTTCGCGAAACCAATACAGCAGTTCGTTGAAGAGTAAATGTAAATGCATTCAATCGAGTACGCGATTCGAGTCTTTTCGAGGACGTTCAACTCGGTGTAACGGCCCATCCGTAATGAAATTTCCATCCGCCATCGAGCGACCGACGCGCGTCGTCGTAAGAGAACGCGGAGAAAATTAAAACAAACGCGGAACGAAATGAAAATCGGAAGACAAGCGCATGGAACCGCCGACGGAAATTAAGGCGGGGGGGTAGCCTGAATTGGAATGTCGAAAAAAGCGTTTTTTCGGGATTTTTTAGAAGGGAAAGAAACAAGTGAGCCCAAAAAACATTGAGGTATCTTTTCATATATGTTTGAAATGTATTAAACAAATGTTTCAACATGAAACAATAAATGGCTGCAGATTTATCAGCCTATTCCAAGTGCGTTTTGCCACTGCAGTCCCGCCTAATCGGCGGGAATGATGCAGCTCGTAATTTTTGACTGAAACAAAAAACCAATAAAATGTTTAATTGTCATATATTTATGCTTCTGGATGAATTAAGAAAATGCTGAAAAAGTCGCTAAATTATAACTTTGAAGAGATTTTCATACTGAAGAAAATAAACTTCGGTTTAATTCAATAGGTCGTTTAGTTGTTTTGCTATCACGCCCGTAAATTTGGAAAGATCGTAAAAACGACAACGGGAGAAGACGCGCTTCAAAATTTTCAATAGGAGGAAATATCAATATCAAATATGAATCGCTTCTCGGCTTTTGACCTTCTATCTTCGGAAATATTTACCATTGCCCTCCGTAACTTTGTAAATATATTCTTGGATAGTTTGTCTATAGATTTAAGCATTAAAAAAAATGATTTTTCGGTCCTTCTAATTCAGGCTCTGGCCTTAAGCGAAGTGAAGAAAAAAAAGAAGATATTTACAGGAAAAAAAAGATTGATGTATTTCGTATGAGAATTAGTGGTAGGTATTGGTGTGTATATTGTGTTCGATATCGATGCCTGTTTACGCAACATAGCTACGCCAGCTGCACGCAAAACTATTATCTTGATCTTGTTTTCTTTCGAGGAGGCTCGAGCGTTTCTAATTTTTCTTCTTTCACTCTCGTTTCTAAGCGCACCTATGACCGATAAAAGTTCAAGCTCGAGCGCATCGACGAGACTTCCGGTAGAGCGTTTCCGAGCAAAAAAAAGAGTCTTATCGCAATGCGCAATGCTTCGCCAGCTGATTGAAATGACGAGGCAACGATGTGCAAGTTACTGAATTACGATTTTTTTAAAAATTGTATCTCGATCTTAGCCCGTTCGGGCAAAAATAATCATTCGATGCCTCAGCATTTGGACAGGTTAAGGTTAAGGTTAAGGGAAAAATTGGTTGCTTTCGTGACTTTTTTAAGGAAAGATTTCCTCGCCATTTTTTAGACTTGGGGTATATTTCGTTCATAGTCTTGGCTGTTACATGGTACTTTTTTCCGATGGAATTTCCCGAAAAATGGCTATATTTTGCAATAAGGAAATACTTAGTTTTTTTATTTTCAAAATCATTTAGGGTCGTGTTTTAGACGATAATGTTTGAAAGATTTATACTAAATTTCATCAGAATCGGTCGATTAGTTTTTGAGCTATACGTCACGCCAGTTGTGAAAATTCAGTTTAAAATACCGTACTATACCTCCTATATTTTTAAAGATTGATAAAAAAAAATAATGACATGTAACAGCCAAAAGTAGTAATAAAACATACCCTAAGTCTCAAAAGTGGTGAAAAAGTCTTTCCTTAAAAAAAAATCATGAGAATCAGCAAATTTTTGTTAAAGCGCGGGTTATCATTAACGAATTTTATTTTCCTTTTGACAAGTCACGTACCTTTCTGAAGGTTAAGTCCTAGAAAATCCGCGAAAATATCTCTCGCACATTACTTATCGGTACTTTAGAAACATGAAAGAGAAAGAAATAACAATTTAACAGTAAATGATTAATCTGCATCATCATTACCCCATGGGTTGATGGATCCGAGAAATCTAAGAACATTCTTGTAAAGTAATGTTACTTCCCGCCGTGGCAAATTTTGAATTTCGCAAAACAGAAGTTATATTTCGAACTCGGAACATTTTTTTTTTTCGTCTCAAATTTCGCGCTCTGTATATTTTTATCTAAAACAAATGAAAGTTAAAAAAAACTCTGAATATTTATAAAGATTTTCTTTACGAAGGCAAAAAAACTGCATTCAAAACATTTTAAATATCAACTATTCAAGTTATCGTGTGTGCAATGAATTTTTTCGAAGTCACGCAAATTATCATCAAATCCAAATCACAAAAATTGGGAAAACCTAAGCATTGATGAAATTCTTTGAAAAAATATTTTTCTTCGTAAAACCGGAACCGTTACACTGATGCATACATCGGAGTTGAACTTTTACCGGTTATATCTGTGTCTGACAAAAAAAGATCCGTACTCATTAATATTCGTCGATGAAGCACTGGATCCTCCTTAGCCGTTACTTTTCCTTAAATATCGACGAGTGCAACGTTGGTCCATGTGATTAGAATGATAGCCGTAATTATTTTATTCGATAATTTAATATCTCCTACACACACACACGCACACACACACGCACACACACACACACACACACACACACACACACACACACACACACACATATATATATATATATATATATATATATATATATATATATATTGCCACATATACAGGGTGAGTGCCCTGAAATATGGACCTCGAAATCGACACATTCCACCATTCAAAAATTCCATTTAAAGAAAGTCAACCAATATGGAATGTTTTCGCCACGTTCTTTGATAAAAAATAATTGGCTTTCGAAAATACCGGAACCATTATTACTCGGCCCGAGCCTGATTCCCATTTTGCCAATGTTCAACCCGCGTCAAGGCCATTCCAAGGTCATGAAACGTCGTTGAGTGCATTTTTTTTAAGGCGGGGAAAAATGCCTTAAAAAATATTTCTCGTCAATTCCAAGGTCATGATTCATGACCTTGGCCATGAATCTATAATGGCTCACAAAATAACGGTTTCCATTTTTTAAAGCGGAATTGACCTTGAAATCAATTAGGCTCCCGCAGCTTGAAGAAAAAACTATTTTCGAACGTCAATTCCAAGGTCATGAAAGGTCATTGGCCTTATTTTTTATGAAGAACAGGAACAATGGCTTTAAAAATAATTGTTTCCATTTTTCAAAGCGGAGTCGACCTTCAAAGCGGAATTTGACTCCTTCAACTTAAAGAAAAAAAACTTTTATCATACGTCAATTCCAAGGTCATGGAAGGTTATTTACCTTAATTTCTATTAAGAACTGGAGCAATGGCTTTAATTAATCGTTTCTATTTTCCTACGCAATGTTGACCTTCAAATCAATTTGACACCAAATTAGAGAAAGAAAACAAAATTTCGTACGCCAATTCCAATGTCATGAAAGGTTATTGACCTTATTTTTAAAAACAGAACAGAAACGACGATTCTAGAAATAATGGTTTCCATTTTTTTATGCAGTGCTGACCTTCAAATCGATTTGGCTGCTGCAACTTAAAAAAAACTTTTTTCGTACGTCGATTTCGAGGTTATGAAAGGTCATTGACCTTTTTTTTAAATAAATAAAAGGAATAATTCCTTACAAAGTAATGGTTTTCATTTTCTAGAGGAGTTGACGTTAAAACCATTTTGACGCCTTTAATGAAAATAAAAAAAACTGAGCCGGTCGTATGTAGATCTTGACAAACTCCGAATTTTGCCCGTGACTTCTTTTGTGTCTGAATCCAATATCTATATAAGTTTTCGGGTGTCTATTTTCAGTCATCATTCCTGTATATCTATCTATACAATACAATACAACACACACACACACACACACACACACACACACACGCACGCACGCACACATAGAGGGTATCCTGTTATGAATGGATAATCCTGCAACTGTCGATAGATCAGATCTAAGGTATGTAATATGGGTGGGTTTTCAATATCGGAATTCAATAGCGATATTAGGCTCCAATATCGGAATTAGGACATTTTAATAAAAAGTTGAAGTTCATAAAGAAAAGACATGCAAAATTAATCAATTAAAATAATTAACAAAACAAATTACAGCTCGCTACGCTGAAAAAATTAGAAAATCGCAGTCTTTTAGTCTTGATAAATCTATAGTTTTTTAAATAAGTACTTAAATTAATTTTTTATTATTAAAGACATTGACAAAACAAATCAAAACCTTTTACAGGTCGCTATAACATATTTTTATTATTAAAATGATTGAAAAATAAAAGCAATACCTTTAACAACGCGTAACAACAGTTAGAAAATCAGTCGTTATTGAAGTATAATTTTTTAATTTGTCAATCAGTGTTTCAATGTGCTTAATCACAGATTTTTCCTTACTCCTATTCCTGAAATCAAAATAAAACTATATAACAACTTGAAGAACGTTTAAGAAACTCCAAAATCGAATAAAATGAAGAGTTGGTAACAAGGAAATAACACTAAAAAAAATTACTTCTCAGCAAGAGAACGCTTCTCTTCGTACACAGCGTTACGCGCGGCAAGTGCGCTGTAGTGCGCGAGCACTGTGCACCCGACGTTTTTAACTTTTTCCTAATTCCGATATTACGATATTGTAGTATTCAATTTTCGAATTGAAATATCGAAAAAATCCTTCCGAGATTCCGATATTCACACCCTAGTCAGATCATGCTGAAATTTCAGTATAGTAAAAGTCGCACGATTTTCGAGATAAAAACCATCTGCTTTTGGGTTTTCGCGTGCCATTTCTACAAATGATAATTCTTTTCATTCGGTTGTTTAAAAACATACCCTTGGTTATTTGTTTTATCTAGAAAAGTCTTCTTTTTAACCTTAAATGTTAATGTAATCCTATCGCTAGGCTTCAATCCAAAGGATTTTCATATTTTTTTAGCTTCACCAACCTTTTTATATGGACGAGTATCAAAAACTAAGAGACACGTATTTTTTTTATCGGCGGAAAAACGGTTTGAAGGTGGTGAAACGCACCCTCGAAAATAGTGGCGTTTTTCGTTTTTCGTTTTCCGTCGATAACGTTATTGTTCTCATCACCAATGTATAGTGCACAAAAAAATAAACATTGTTCCAATTTGGATTTTTCAAATATCTCGCACCGTTAGAACGTCATCGACGAAAAACGAAAAACATCCCCATTTTTTAGGGTACGTTTTACCCCTTAAAACCGTTTTTCCGCCGATCGAAAAACAACACGTGTTTCTCTTAGTTTTGGATACTTTTCCACATAAAAAAGTTTCAACAAAATCGGAGGAGGACACCAAAGTCGCTGTACAATTTGAGGGTCGGCGGTTATCGACCTAATTACAAATTTGTGTCGGTTAAAAATGAAATATATTTTTAACCGACACAAATTTTCCACGCTTTTTCCCAGTCGTGGCCCGAATACAATGCTTTATATTTCCCGCTGCTGACATTGTTTTGACAGATCGACATTGAAAATCATGGAGGTGAAACTCGCCTGGTTGACTAAAAAGAGACGAAGATAACACCAATGTTGCCAAATATGAAACCTAGAAATACTGCGCGAATCGTTGTAATAACAATTTTTTTCATTTTTCTAATTAAATGTGATCATTCATTCGACAGTTTACACATGGAAAATTTTAGTCATTACAAATAATTTTTTTTGCATATGTTAAAAATCTGAATTGTACACGTCTCAAGTATGATCAGTGGTATGACTAGTGTGAAGCGATAGGACTACCGTTGCTTAGTTATTGTCGATTCATATCATTGATAGAAATGGCACGCGAAAAACCAAAAGCAAATGTTTTTTTTTACATATAATAAAGCCCAAAATCTCGAGAACCCTGGGTTACTAAACTGAAATTGCAGCACATAGTAGGCCATGATCTGACCTACCGACAGTTGCAGGATTATACATTCATAACAGGACACTATGTGTGTGTGTGTGTGTATATATATATATAAACTCCTCCAACCACTCCACCGAGAAGAAGTAGTCGATTTTTCTGTCCACCTCTCGATGTTACAATCTCTGGTGATTGGTCACATGTATATAAATATACACACACACACACACATACACACGCGCGCGCGCATATATATATATATATATTCACGCGTCTCTATTTGTAAGCCTTTGCATCGTCTAAGAGCCGTACGGAACAAAAAGCGAGAACAATTTGTCGCACGAGATAGTGGCCGCCCTCTGTTTGCCCAGAAAGGCAAATCCAAAATTGAGAGGGTGAGATGAGAATCGAGAGAAGGAAAAAAAAGTACGAATTATTTGGCTTCGAGCGAGAAGAAGCGAGGAGGATGGGTACCGAAAGGAAAAAAAAAAGAAAAGAAAACAAAAACAAAAACAAAAACGAGAAGTAAAATCATCGTCGTGACGGAAGAGACATCATATGTGTGTGTATCGTTACGAAGACGTGTGAAAGTATCGACTGCGTAGTAGAACTCGTGCTCTTTGAAAAATCGTCGATTCGCGTCACGTTCGTTTTATAATTTTTATGATGATAAAACTATATAACACATTGATGTATAAAAATGGTGACGGTGACCAATTTGACCTTTTTCGTTCTGACACGCAAAAGGAGCTAGCGACCTCTCCGATGACAAAGGTACCATACCAAACTCTTTTTATCTCGTTAAAGCAAATAAACAAAAAAAAAAAGAAACCAAAAATAAAAACACAAAGCAAGAAAAAATAAACGAATGAAGAATTAAAAGTTTCACGGGTCGAAATATATATATATATATATATATATGGAACGGCCATTTCTTAGACTAGACTTGAATCCCTGGCTTGCACGATTTGTTGCGTAGGATTGCGAAGATCCGAATCCCCTGATACGCGCACTCGCGGTACGTACGATGGGCTGCATAAGAGTCGACAAGATCACCGAGTACTTGTGCGAGCCCCTGAGAAAATGCCTCAAGGACGAGGATCCCTACGTACGTAAAACCGCCGCTGTATGCGTCGCCAAGTTGTACGACATCAACGCCGCCCTCGTCGAGGATCAAGGATTTTTGGATCAGCTCAAGGATCTTCTTTCCGATAGCAATCCAATGGTAGGACTATCACGTTGTCTCTTCCTGACCACGGAACGAACCATCGATTTTTTTCCCCGTATGCCATTTCACTGTCTCAGCTGCCAATGACGCGTTAATTTGACTTTGGATCGATTTTTCGTCTCGTTCGGTACTTGAAAATACTCAATAGTCCGTTACTTTGAGAACAAATCTGAACGCAAACCCATCGTCAAAGTAATGGATCTCGTGGCATTTTGGATAGGGTAAAGTGACCTTATTTTGGCGCCCCATCAGTTATTGACACTTCTCTCCTACCTACATAGTTGTTCTTAACGTGCCAATAAAATGGGCCCTTAAAGTGCCAATAATTGGGCCCTTAAAGTGCCAATAATTGGGCTCAAAGGGCCAATATATGGGGACCTTACCCCAATTGGCCTGCACCTTCAGTTTCCCAACTGGCACAATGGATTTGAGTTTCAATTACTAATTACTCGTTAGATTTAAGAGTTGCCTCCACTCATCACTCGGTCAATTTGACTTATCATCGCTGATTACTCATTACATTTTAGTTTTCATTATTTATTAGATTTTAGTTTCCATTACTCATTGGGTTTGCGTTTCCATTGCTCGTTTCTCGTTAGGTTTGAGTTTCAACGACGCATTACCCCCCCCCCCCCCCCAGTAGGTTTGAGTTTTCATTACTCATTAGATTGGAGTTTCAATCACTCATTATTCATTGGATTTGCGTCTTCATTGCTCATGACGCATTATATTTGACTTTCAATTATCCATTACTACTGTATTTGAGTATCCATTGCTCAGTACTCATTACAGTTGAGTCATCTCTATTACTCACTACTCGTTGGGTTTGAGCTTCCATTACTTACTGCACATATTTGAGTTTTCATTACCCACTACTTATTAGATTTGAGTTCCCATTACTCACTACTCTTTATCAGATTTGCGTTTCCATTGCTCACTACTCTTTAGATTTGGGTTTCCATTACTCATTAGATCCATGTTTTCATTACTGATTACTCGTCACATTTGAATTTTCATTGCTCATCGCTCATTGAATTTAAGTCTTCATTGCTCATTACTTATTAGATTCGAGTTTCCGTTATTCAATACCCATTATATTTGATTTCCCATTACTCACTACTCTTTATGCTTGACTTTCCATTACTCATTACTCAAATCCATTTGGTCAATGACGTGAATGCAAAGAATGCAAACGATCCGAATCGTGAACTTCGATGATGAATTTGTTCGGGTTTCTTTTCGAAATAATCGATTTTTGTGTAAAAAATCTAATCGAATTTCTTCCGTTTACGTGCCTTTTGTACGTTACTTAACATTGTTATTATTAGTATGGCAATACTAGTTCAACCTGATTACAGTGCACGCTAATCCGAATTACATCCGTCGCTTGTTGCCAAAGCAACGAATGTGTATTTTCTTTGACATACTTATTTTCTCAAAACGCATCATCACGATATGAAATGACAGTTTCGACGACATAAGAAAGAGAAGAAAATTGGTTATGAATAATTTGTTTGGGTTCCTTCCTCCGTTGACAGGTCGTCGCGAACGCCGTGGCGGCCCTGTCGGAAATCAACGAGGCGAGCCCGAGTGGTCAACCCTTGGTCGAGATGAATGCCCAGACGATCAACAAGCTCTTGACAGCACTCAATGAGTGCACGGAGTGGGGCCAGGTCTTCATCCTCGACTCGTTGGCCAATTATTCGCCCAAGGATGATCGCGAAGCGCAGAGCATCTGCGAGCGTATCACGCCCCGATTGGCTCACGCCAATGCCGCAGTTGTACTCTCCGCAGTCAAGGTCGTGAGAACTATATTTTCTAGGGTTTTTTGTGCTTTTTTTTTTATTATTTTTTTTATTTTTTATTGGGCGGTAGTACGAGCACGTACTTGGCTATTGGATAGCTTAAGGGGGCTGAAGCGTTAGCCACAGTCCAAGATTAAATGTAAAAAATATATATATGTTATTGTCTGGACTATGACTGAGTCGTTACAAATTTTTTGACAATTTTCCAACACCAAACACCAATAAAAAAAGACGTCTCGTCTACGGGTGATGTTATTTTTTTTGGCTATTTAGCATCAAGATAAACCGTTCCTAACAACGGATTTACGCAAACTAAACCATTGTAAACATTTAGAAAAAAAAACCACTATCTTGCTCATCGTAAACCATATATATTCAATATTGAACCATCAAGGTTTTATGATAGATTACGAATCTTGGCTGACGAGTGAAGAGCATTCCTGCCAACCACAATGCCGGCGCGGTTGCCGTATTTCGGCAACACTTAAGGGGACTAGAGTAAAAAACCGAAACAACATATATATATATATATATATATATATATATATATATATATATATATATTGCAACGTTTTTTATTCAAGTGTTGGCTATTAAATTCATTGGCTGAGGTTTCAAAAATATTAATATTTAAGGGAGCAATGGGCGGATAAAGAAGACCAAGCGTCTCATGCACTGCTCCCTCATTGCCACGATTCCGAGTGGCCGGTTCAAGTTTTCGGCAATTCCCAAAGGCCATTCTCTTCACGGGATGTTCCTCCACAGACTGAACCTAACATTTTTGAAAAAGCAAGAATTTAAAAAATGGCGGCTAAAATTTGACAAACATCGTAAAACGGATGACATTTGTTGTAATAACAATAATAATAAATTGATTTTTTTACATAGACGTCGGTTCATTTTGTGGAGAAAGTTGATATCGTCATTTAAAAAAAATCAAGGCGATATGGTCGATCGTTCTAGAGTTATCGCGGCAAAACTAGTAGAAAATGCTATTTCGAGAAAAGCGCGTTTAAGTTCTCGCGCAGTACTACGGCAGAACAATTGCAACTTACGTACGTTAATAATTGCTGGCGCTGCAGGAGAACTTCTCGAGTTCAGCTTTTTCTGGGGCAGCAATCGGGGAACGTCAGTTTTTTTCTACCCTAGCTTCTTTTTTTCGATGCTTGGGATCCCTTGTCTGCATCCAACGAGCGTTTCTGGTCACGTTGGTGGTCACCTGGCTAACCGTTAGCGGAATATTGGAATTTTATTCCTCCCCTCAGCTCGCAGTTCATGCAAATTTATCAGTTTTCTTTGCGCCAAAATGTTTGGAACAGATTGCAGTAACAACAGAATACAACAACAACAAAAACTCGAGATTTTCCGATGCCTAGTCCCGTTAATATTAATTAATGGTAATGATGAATAATGTCGTAACATAGATATAAATAGGCATAACTATAAATGACTAGGGGTCTTCTAACCGTTTTTTTACCGGTTTATATTATAGATATTGATAGAAAAGTTATTACACTTAACAAATACACTTCCGAAATACATTAAATTTTTTTTATTTATTTATTTAAGTCACTATTTATGAACGAAAATGGTGGTTAAAAAAATATCCTAAAAAAATTGTATGCCTGCGCTGTTGATAAAACTGTCGGAGATGGATAATCCGAAAAAAAAAAATCAAACGGTTTTAGATTCAGTATGTTAATGGCTATAGCGCATATCATACGACTTTTTATCTATGCAAAAATAACAAAATGGCGAACATTTTTCGCCAAAAAAAAAAAACAAAAGTTTTTTTTTCACCGTTTTTGGCAAAAAACGTAAATATCAAAATTAAACAAAAAAAAACATTAATATGCTCTGTAGCTATAGTTTTGAAGAATATGTGGTTGAAATTTTACAAGGATCGGTTCAGTAGTTTCGATGATTTTATCGACAAGCCGTCGAGAAACGTTGTTTCCAGAAAAACGCGTTAAAGTTTGTTTGGGTTACATATAAGTACATTAAATTTTTTTTAAATGTATTTCGAAAGGGTATTTATCAAGTGTAACAACTTTTATATCTACTTTTATATTAATTACATATTTTACGAAAAATTAGCATCTACAGATCAAAATGTATACCTCGTATGGATTTTCTTGAGGTTGAATGAAAAGAAAATTCACAAATCGTCATTCGACTTAACTTGACGGCGCCAACCTCCTTAACGGGGTATCCCTCTCTGGAAGCCCAATTTGAAAAGTCAGAATGATGCATTTTTTCCCAGCATGTTGTATACATGTTTGTGGTTACAATGTAATTTTTTCGGAAGAAAATCTTTCGAAGTGTTCGTGTTGCTACAGTTGGCGTTGCAGTCCTCCAGCGGCGAGGCCCGAAACGGCGCGATCTCTACCAAGCTCAAATGTACTCTGAAAGTGAGGAAGAAAAAAAAAATCTTCAAATATATCCAACTGGCTATGGATGTTCACGATCCACTTTTCGAAATTTCAAAAAATACGAAAAATGACAGCTTCTCCAAAGAAAACCTCATTTTTCTCTTGAAAAGCAGCATGCTGAAGTTATTGTTATTAGCAAATGGCTTATCCAATTAAAAAATGCGATCGTGAACCGAAAATGACTACTGTTTGAACGCTAACTGTGCAAATTCAAGTCAATAGTGTGTACTCAAGATATCAATCCCGCCGCGTCAAGATATGTAGTTTCGAGATAATCTTGGTCAATTGACTTGGTCAATTTTTAGAATTTCAGGATCCGGTTGGTCTTGAAATATTCTTGAAAGTTTACACTACAAAAAAAAAAAAAAACGATTTTTCGACGTTTCCAAAGAGGAATACCGCCTTAAGCTACTTTTTTATGTGCTTCGGATAATGCACACGAGCTTATCGGCTACACAGGCTGAATAAATGAATCGGTAGCTAGTAAAACTCTGACCAGCTACCGAGGACGTTCTACCTTACGTGAAACTTCCCTCCGCCTCTCCAATAACCCATATTAAAAAACATGGCTATCAAAAATCGATAATAGCAGAAAATTCGCGAGTCGACTAACAGAAAAACGTTGCTGCAGGTCCTCATGAAGCTAATGGAGATGTTGCAATCGGAGTCGGACTTCGTTGGCACCCTTACGAAGAAATTGGCCCCACCGTTGGTGACTCTTCTCAGCTCTGAGCCGGAAGTCCAATACGTGGCGTTACGAAACATAAATCTCATAGTGCAAAAGCGGCCGGACATACTGAAGCACGAGATGAAAGTCTTTTTCGTCAAGTACAATGATCCGATTTACGTGAAACTCGAGAAACTCGACATAATGATACGGCTCGCGTCCCAGGCGAACATTGCCCAAGTGCTCTCAGAATTGAAGGAATACGCGACCGAGGTCGACGTCGATTTCGTGAGGAAAGCCGTCCGGGCGATCGGTCGATGCGCCATCAAGGTCGAACCATCCGCCGAACGATGCGTCTCGACCCTTTTGGACCTCATTCAGACGAAGGTACGAGCCCTCTCGCTGCGATCGAAAAAACCACAGGTGGAAACGCGAGAACAGATGAAAACTACGAGAAAGCTTTCAATCTCCGTCGAGCTTTTCAGCAAGGGTTTTTTCTTCTTTTTGTTTTTTGTTTTTTCATTTTCTTCATTTTTTTCATTTTTTTTTTGTTCAGGTCAACTACGTCGTGCAGGAAGCGATAGTCGTGATAAAGGACATCTTCCGTAAATATCCGAACAAGTACGAGAGCATAATATCGACGCTGTGCGAAAATCTCGACACGCTGGACGAGCCCGAGGCGCGTGCCTCGATGATTTGGATAATCGGCGAGTACGCGGAGCGCATCGACAACGCGGACGAGTTGCTCGAAAGCTTCCTCGAGGGTTTTCACGACGAGAACACGCAGGTGCAACTGCAGCTGCTCACTGCAATCGTAAAGCTCTTCCTTAAACGTCCGACGGACACCCAAGAGTTGGTACAGCAAGTTCTCAGCCTCGCGACCCAAGACTCCGACAATCCGGATCTGCGCGATCGTGGCTTCATCTATTGGAGACTACTTAGCACCGACCCGGCCGCCGCTAAGGAAGTCGTACTCGCTGAAAAACCGTTGATCTCTGAGGAAACGGATCTCCTCGAGCCGACACTATTGGACGAGCTCATCTGTCACATCTCTAGCCTCGCCTCGGTCTATCACAAACCACCGACCGCTTTCGTCGAGGGACGATCCGCCGGCGCACGGAAATCACTACCTGCGAGGAGCAACTCCAACGAGGAAGCCGTACAGAGAAACGCCGCCACGCCGCAGGCTCAAGTCATTCCCGCACAGGATTCCCTCATTGGCGATCTTCTCAGCATGGATATCGGTGAGATTTCTTCCCCTCGTAGGCGGTTTCGATCGGGCGGTTTTATAGAGAAAATCCATCTTCGAGAAATATCCTTGAGAAATGATCGGCTTAACAAAAATTCACGAATTCTTCAAGAAATATTCCATTTTTTTCGCAACATTCTATTTGTTTAGAAAAAAAAAGGCTTTTCTCTCCTTTATTTTTCTCATTAAGGGGCTACCTAGAGGCCCGAAAAAAATTACCAATTTTCGATTTTTTTTCTTCTGGCTAACGGTTCGTGAAAAAGAAACGCATTTTTTTTAACGCAAAGGTACATATGCTGAGAGTCTTTGAAAAAATCACTGAAGAATCAGAAAAACAACAAATACATGGACGCCGGTGGGTGAATTTTTTTCGCGTCTTTAACAATCAATTGGAGTCATTGACAGTCGACGATTTTTAAGATCATTTTTTTAAATAACTTTGCGACGAAGTGAAACTCGAACATACAAAATCTATGCAAAGTTGTAATTTTAACGTAACTATTAGAAAATCAAGATCGATTTAAAAAATTTACATGTAAAAAAAATATTTAGAAAAAACAAGCTTTTATTTGGTGTACTAAAAAGTAGAAAATAATTTTTTTTTACCAAGTCACCTATATGTGACTATAAATAAAAGCTTGGGGCGCTTAACTCTTTAAAGGTTTAATAAATTTGATCGATTCAGTTTCATTGACCGTATTCAATTTGGCACAATGGTAATTAGAGAAATTATTGTCACACGTTTATATTCAGTTTCAGGATTTCTATTTGAGAAATCTAAGCTTGTTTTACAGTAAATTACATACAGTTGATATGTCGACGGATGTATGTAAATTAAAGATGATATGTCTACATTTTGAGCGCCCCAAGCTTTTATTTAGAGTCACATATAGGTGGCTTGGTAAAAAAAAAATTATTTTCTACTTTTTGTACATTAAATAAAAGCTTATTTTTTAAAAATATTTTTGTTTACATATAAATTATTTTCTACTTATTAGTCTTTAATTGATTTGACTAGTTAGTTATTACTAGTAATTTACTAGTTTACGAGTTTGTACGTTAGGAACATGGAATGCGCTTGTGAAAAGTAACAAGGACTGTAATTGCGATTGAACTTACGACTAATTGCTGCATATAAACGTTTCACATACAAACACAGTCGGCGACAAATTTGTTTGCATGTGTTGGCGAGATTTTATATGGATGATTAGATATCGCTAATTTTACATGAAAAGTTGAACATTTTATGGATATGTTCTTTTTTTAAGTTGATTCATGCATCGTCATCGTTTAGATGCATGTTTGCAAAGTTCTCTAGAGCTCTAGGTAGTCGGGAAGTGGGTGAAAGGTCGATTTTGCGTCTTGCATCTCACAGAAAGTCAAGTTAAATAAAAGCTTGTAAAAAGTGAGATCGTCAACGACCTTCAAATGTTTCTCATCGTACCTCCTGTAAAGTTGGAAATAATCCATCGAGTGGTTCTCGAGATATCATGTTCGCCGACTTTGAAAACAGTGTTTCGAGAAAAACGCGTGCAAAGCTTGAAGCATGGTGCTGCTATCGCTCGCTCGGCCGACTGCTAGAAACTGTAGCTTATTCAATTTTCGGAATATTTCAATGAAATTTTCAGGGAATACTATCGAATAAAAATATTTTTGGTTAATAGAATTTTTTTGACCCACCTAGGTGAATGTAGCATGTTAAAAGAAAACACACAGAAATTCATTTTTTCGTAAAATATTCCGTTTTTCACAAACATTCTGTTTGTTTTAAAAAAGACACAGTTTCTCATAAAAATTTGTTTTTTTCATTAAAATTCCATGTTTCATGAGTTTTATTTTTTTCATTAAAATTCCATTCCTTATAAAAGTTCCACGCTTTTGATTAACCCTTCGTCAAAAGACTTAGATTTGGCCACGATTTTGACACACCGAGACAATTTGACCCAAATAGTACTTGATCCATTTGCCATTAACGTTCAGTCGGTTCTTATTGAAGAAAAAAAAACAGGGATACACTTTAAATATTTCTCAATATGTCTGCATAATTAAAATTCGCAAAATTAAATCGTTGAAAAAAATTATAGAAAATTTTCAATTTTGGCAAATTGAGCGTTTTACTAAAAACTCATCCGCGTCAAAATGACCAAGTGTGTCAACGTAGGGTTAAAATTTCATTTAGCATAAAAGTTTAATTAATTCATTGAAATTCCATTCCTCGTAAGTTTAATTTTTTTAATTAAAATCCATTTTTCATAAAATGTTGGTTTTTTTGTAGGAAAAATCTCTTTTCGCACAGACATCTGTTTTTCTAAGAAAAATTTCGTTTGTTTATGAAAATTGATTTCCCTGCAGAGAAATTTCATTCGGAAAAAATTGAATTTCTCCAAACGTTGAGTTTACAATAGAATATTCATTTTTTTTCAAATAATATTTTCAAGACAAAGCTCACTTCAGCGAGAAATTCAGTGTTGAGATTTTAAAAAAAATCACTTTTGAACACATCCATTTTCGACAAGAAAAATTATTTTTTCGAACGTAAGTTGAATCCGCGAAAAAAAATCCAAAAACCTGCGATTGGAAATTGGATGGATAAGTAACGAAAAGTATTCGAAAATACGAGCAAAAAGGGGCTGGTTCAAATGTATCGCTTAGTTCAATGGACAAGTTTGTCATACGAAATCGCTCGAAAATATGAATTTGTTCCCAAGGTGGGCCGGTCGTCGTTCCACCCGCTGCGTCAGCTCCCGCGTCGATGGGTCTCGACCTTTTGGGCGGTGGGCTCGAGGGAATTCTCGGTGGTCCGGAGACGGCGAGTACAGGGGGGCCGCCGCCGCCGCCGCCGCCGCCGCCGCCGTCAGTCGTGTCGCAAAGCACGACGGGTCTTTTGGGCGACATATTCGGCTTCAGTTCCGGACCGACCGCCTACCTGCCGCCCAAGGTCAATTGGCTTCCCGCGGAAAAGGGCAAAGGCTTCGACATCTGGGGAACGTTTTCGCGAAAGTAAGGGCGTGTTCGACATTCCGCCACTTCCAACGATCCTTTCTTCGAGAAGGCTTCTCGTTGTTTGTAGTTCGATTTCCTCTCGCGATCGGAAGACAATTAATCGATCGGCATTTACCACGACGCAGGAACGGACAGATCAGCATGGACATGACCTTCACGAACAAGGCGATGCAACCGATGGGCGATTTCGCCATTCAACTGAACAAAAACAGTTTCGGCCTTACGTTGGCGGCGCCGTTACAGATCGCAGCGCCTCTCGCCCCGGGCGCCAGTATCGAGGTCAGCGTTGTTCTGTCGACCGCAGGCGCCGTCCAGCGTATGGACCCGCTCAACAATCTTCAAGTGGCCATCAAGAATAACATCGATGTTTTTTATTTCGCCTGCGTCGTCCCGATGAACGTATATTTCACCGACGACGGACAACTCGACAAGAGGGTCTTTCTATCGACGTGGAAAGACATCCCGGCGCAAAACGAAGTAAGAGCCGCCCAGCCCCCGCTGACGTTGCTTATCTGTTCTCCCATACTGACAGCTATGCATTTATGCTCCATCCGTACATCGCCGTAATAGGCTTTTGACTATGCAGTGAAACTTCGGTTATACGTTTTTCAAGGGGTACATCAAATATGTCGTATAAGTGAGAATAATGTAGAAGTGAAATGCAGTATGTATCTGAAAGTCTTGAAGGTAATCCCATCGCCAGGCTTCAATCCATAGGATTTTTCTTTTTCTTTTTTGAGCTTCACTAAATATATGAATAAATATATTGTCTCTGTAAAATTTCAGGGTCAGTTATCGACCTAATTACAGGCCAAAAATATTAAAATTTCGTATTTTTGTGAACAAAATTCCGAGACGAAATGCACAAACCCAATTTCCGGTCGCTACAAAAGTGTACATAGTAGTGGCAATCAGTCAGATTTTTTTAAATAATCAGATTTACATACCCATCACTCCTAGTTGTCCAATGCTCTTGGAAAAAATTACACTTTGTGACCTAATTTTTATGTAATATCAAGTTCAATTTGAACTTCCGGTATTGGATTTATTACGACTTGCTACTATAAAGAGACGTGACAGCAAGGCAACAGCAAATACTGTAGTCCTAACCTCATCTCACCCATTCGAATTTACTCAACACATATTTCATTTTTAACCGACATATTTCGCCGACACAAATTTTCCACGCTTTTTACCAATCGTGGCCCGAATACAATGTTTCTTTATATTTCCCGCGCCTGACATTGTTCTGACAGACCGACGTTGAAAAGCATGGAGGTTGAACTCGCCTGGTTGAGTACAAGGAGGCGGAGATAGAACCAATGTTGCCAAATATCAAACCTACAAAATGCCGCGCGAATCGTTGGAATAACAATTTTTTTCATTATTCTAATTCAATGTGAACATTCATTAAGCCGCTTAGACATGGACACAGCAAAAACTAAATTGTACAATTACCTTAAAGTATACCTACACTTTCATAGATGTAGATTGATTATTTCTTAGTTTAAAAATCCCTCAAAATTGCCTTAAATAGCAATCGAATTTGATCGGCCGCCTTCGAGGCTCGAGTGTCACACATCGCGTATATTAATCGAGTGTTCTCGACAATTCAGGTACAATACACTCTCAACGGGGTTATGCTGACAGCGGATCAGGTTGTACAGAAGATGCAGCAAAACAATGTTTTCACGATCGCAAAGAGAAACGTCGAGGGACAAGATATGCTTTATCAATCGCTGAAGCTCACGAATCACGTGTGGGTACTGAACGAGCTGAAGATTCAACCGGGAAATCCCGACGTAACGGTGAGACCCTCCTTCCATTAATTTGATCAACATAGTCAAGCACGCTTACACGACCATCAAAGCGCCCCTGAATTATTCTATTTTTTCCCCTAAATCCTACGAATAGTGCACGGAGAGACGCGCGTGTGTATGAAAAGTTAAGCAAGCATACCGACCATTTGCTTTTGATAAATTGATCCAAAGTCAATGGATCGAGCGCGCTTTCTTATCGAAAAGGCGTGACTCAGGCTCACGTAAAATGCTGCTCATTAGGAGAGACTGAAGACACTTGATCCTCGCTTTTGTCGTTTACCCCAAATTCCCGTAGTATAATAGTCCAAATGTCTTGGCACCAAAAGACGTGTAATTTCATTGGGAATAATCAGTATAATAACGACTAAGGTTAGTTTATAAATGTTGTAAATATATCCCACCAAAACTAGAGGAAGAGAAAAAGGTATCAAGTATTCCATATACATGGGTGACTTGACCCCCCGCCCCCATAGATTACTTGATCCGGCGGAAGCATATCTCCCATACATAGGGGACACATGATACCATTGCCTACATCAGTGAATTTCAACCGGTGTGCCGCGGCTCACTGGTGTGCCGTGAGTGTATTTCTTGTGTGCCGCCAAAAAATAGGCGGATGTATATATCACGTGATAATACCCAGGCACCGATCGTCACGAGTGTCGATTCGCGGGGCGGGCGGCGCGGGTCCAGGTCCAATATGAAGGTGCGCCGTAAAAATTTTACAGAGATTCAAGTGTGCCGCCTTATGAAAAATGTTGACAAACACTGGCCTACATCTTCAGAATCAGCAATGTAGATATGCAATAAGAGATGTTGAAATTGTTATAATCTCATTAAATGTTCATTAAGGGGTCTTCTCACTCGAGGCGCTAAAAAAGGCTATTTTTATGAATTTTTTTGATAGGTTTATATAACAAATATTGGTATAAAAGTTGTTACGCTTAATGAATACGCTTTCGAAATACATAAAAAAAAAACATTTTATGTATTTATGTAACCCAAACAAA
Organism: Ophion ellenae; assembly: GCA_963210295.1. Taxonomy (NCBI): domain Eukaryota; kingdom Metazoa; phylum Arthropoda; class Insecta; order Hymenoptera; family Ichneumonidae; genus Ophion; species Ophion ellenae. The sequence goes on from OY723387.1 coordinate 43,432, forward strand.
CTTTAAACGCGTTTTTCTCGAAACAACGTTTTTCGACGGCTTGTTGATAAAATCTTCGAAACTACTGAACCGATCCTTATGAAATTTTACCCACATATTCTTTACAATTATAGGCTATAGCGCATATCAAGGATTTTTTAAAATTTCGACATTTACTTTTTTTGCCAAAAACGAGAGAAAAAACACTTTTCTGGTTTTTTTTCCGAAAATGTCCGCCATTTTATTATTATTGCATATATAAAAAATCGTATGATATGCGCTATAGCCATTAACATACTAAATCTAAAACCGTTTGATTTTTTTGTTTCGGATGATCCATCTCAGAGATTTCATCAACAGCGCAGACCTACAATTTTATTGTAATAAAAACATTTTTTAAATGTATTTCGAAAGTGTATTTATTAAGTGTAACAACTTTTATATCAATATCTATAATATGAACGTATCAAAAAAAATGCATGAAAATAGCCTTTTTTAGCGTCTCAAGTGAGACGACCCCTTAACCCTTCGTTGTCACATTGTCTGGAGAAACATGCTTGTCACGCTGGGTCAGTTCGATCCAGTGTGACAATTCTATCAGTCGGACGACCATGAAAAAAATTCATGAACATACTGTAAAAATTGCATAATATGTGCTAAAAATCATTATACAAAAAATCAGATGGCAACATGCAAAAAAACCGTAAAGAGAAAAAGTCGCAAAAACAAAGTTGGCGACGATGGGTCGCTTATTCCCACAGTGACAACGAACGGTTAAACTGACTTTAATCAACAGTTTCATCGTAGTCAAATTACGTCCTTTTTCATAATCTAAATCAACAAATAATCTCTCGTCCTGCTTATTTTAGCTCCCTTTAATTTCGAATCTTCTCAAGGCTTTTCTTCTTATTTTAATTTAGTATTCTATTAACTTCAAGTTGCTAGCTTTACTTATGTCAAAACAATCAACATTTGTAGGTAGCACCTATGATAAAATGTGCTCAGTCAAAAACACATATGTATCTAAGAAATTAAACATAATAAATAAATTAAATCAAGCACTTTCTTTTCATGTTAGATTAATGATCTTTCTTAAAGTTATCTATCTCCTTTTCGTCTGCTTGTCAACTTTGAACTTTCTCGATCACTTCGGAAACTTAATGCTAATTTTTTTGTTTCAATGATGATTTTAGCTTAGCAACGGAGCAGGCAGTTTCTTCACAACTTAATATTTAGCGATTGCACTAATATCATCTTGAATAGGCCACTTGAAACGTTTTCTGAGAGAAAAGAAAAACATTAGCTAAGGGAAACTTGATCCCCCGGATCAAGTTTCCCTCGAGTTTCCCCTCCCCCATAAAAACGTGTACCAAGTGTCCCCTAGCCAGGTGGTAGTAAAAAAAAAGTTATATTCAGTAAAAAGCTCTTCGAATCCAAGTGTTTTTCTGTGCAAAACTGTAAACTACATCTATAATGCCTACATCTACAATACATACATCTACATCTATAATACATAATCACTTGTATCAAAGACTTGAATACCCTGAACAACTCCTTCAAATACCAGTATAGTCAAAATTGAAACACGAAAAATATTTATCTGCGGCCCCAAACACCAAGCCGTCCGCCATTTGCTGCAAGGCTGTCGAGTCTGACAGGCGGCGGCACATCTTTAGAAAGTTTCTGGGTACCATAGACTTGCCTAGTATTGCCAGTTAAAAGTAACGCAATGTTCATAGAAGTTTTGTAAATGTCGTGTACCGAGTCTCCGATAAGGATCAAGTGTTCTCAATCCCATCGCGATGCCACTTATACTTACACTGATTTTGCCCGATTAATCGTTCAAAACGTCATTTCGCAGCTCTCACTGAAGTCTCGCTCCGTCGAAGTTGCGTCCGGAGTATTCCAAGCCTACAACGCTATTCTGCACTCCTGAATCGCTCCGATCCCGAAAGTCTATTTTTATTTCGAATTATTTTATCCGAGTACTTTGTGCACGCGGATAAATGGTCAACGAATGGGAAGCGAAAGTTTTCGCCGGAAATGACGGAGTCCGCTTGGCGCATACGGCGAGTGTGCGGAGAGACGGCCAACGGCAGGAAGAAATTTCACGGGAGGACGCGTCCGCGTAACGTCAAATATATAATCCGTTGCGCGATTCGCCGACTTTGCCGCGGTGATTTCAATTATAGACACGTAAGAGTTGTAACATAAACGTGCTGTAATGAAATAAAACGAAGCACCGAAAAGCTGATTGCAACATATCCTTCGTGTTCTCCGGGCATACGAAAAATGCAAATGAAAAATGCGTTTGCTTGGGGGGGGGATCACTGCTGCGGTATTTATTCGTGATTACACTTATGACAACATGTACGAGACTATTGATACATTAGGTTGGCAAGAAAATCTTGCGACACTAAAGTGCTCGGCTAAATATATTTCCTAGCATTCCTAGCATTCTAGAGCTTCCGCCTACCGCTATAAATGTCGAGATCCACTCCACACAACTACAAAAGCTGTCTGAGATTATTAAACAAAAACGTCGCAAACGTCGACAAGTACGTCTTCTTTATAACGCTCAGCCCAAAAAACTATATCAGAATTAGAATGGGAAGTACTATCACATCCACTATACTCGCCGGACTAAGCCCCGTCAAATTTTAATTTATTTCGGGCTTTGAAAAACTAGGCGATAAGCAACTTGATAATCAAACTGATTTTACAAATTCCATTGAAGAGTTTTTCGATTCAGGACCCGAGGATTTCTGGCGGCTGGCCTCCAAAGTTAACCAGAGCGTTGGACACGATTTGTAGATGAAGAGGGAGACTATTATACGAGGTGTGTAAATAGAGGGGAGGGGTTTAAGTGATGCTGTTTAAGTATATGAAAAGTATATGAAAAAAACACCCGTTTATTGATGTTTATTATTTTTATTTTCTAGTGTAGAAATCTTTGAAACTTTTAAACGCGTTTTTCGCACACTTAGCATTTTCAAAGCCGGTGAACTCTCCAGCTCAAAATCTACTGCACCGAGTCTTTTGAAATTTTACACACTCTTTCTACACATAAATTACGAGGTAGCGATGTCGGGTTTTTCAAATTATTTTCTATCATTTTAATTTATTGTACAATAACAACATTTTCGATTTTTAAAACGGAAAATCGGTATTTTTACTTCTTGTGTAACCAAAAATTAAAAAATCAATTAAAAAAAATCCCCGACAGCGTTACCTTGAGGAACTTATCAACTAATGAAACCTTTTTGGTTTTTTAATTTCAGATGATCCAGTGATGAGTTATGCGGTTCACCGCAATGTAACTTTTTTTTCCGGCGTCTGCGAAGATTTGCCATTAATGGCTCATTTCTGCATAATTATTAATAAAAATTTTACAGAATGTTCTTCAAATGTCCTTTTATTATATACTAATTACATAAATAAATATATAATAACTGTGTCGTAAAAAAAAAGTATCGTAAATATGCTTTTTTATAGTGAATTAGCCCCCCCCCCCCCCCCTTGAGTAACGCGGCGGCAGGTGAGGATGTGATACGCTTTCAGGGCAGCATTACGATAGCTGTAGCTCCTAATTCCGATCACGCAGTCTTCGTATTTGACGCAAAATAAGACTTGTCAAGAGCGGTAAAAATGGAAATTCGCCCCTTAAGGGGGTTGAACGGGGGTTTTAAAGTTTATAAGAGGCAACAAATTTTTTGGTCAGATTTGCTTGAAACTTGGTATACACTCCAATACAAATAATTAAACATGTAGTTGTATCGTGTATTTACGCCAACTCAAACAAACACAGTTACGGGGTTAAAAGTACTACTTGACAGCCTACACGCACACCGAACAACGAGGAAAACATACAGTGTTATATATGAAATAAATTTCCAAACGGATGTGCTGGTCTAGTGGTTAGCGTGCTTGCCTCTGAAATCAGCACATCGGTAGGTCGCGGGTTCGCATCGCCGTCTCGTAGTTTCGGAGAAAAATACAAACACGGGCGTGACGTAACTCCAGTTGTACACGGATGTCGCGCACACGGACCGGTACGTCTGTGTGTCGTGTCAGTATGACTGTAGCAGCCTGTGAGTTATAGTGAAACAGTTTTTTCTAGTGCGTTCTGAAAATGAGTGATATCAATTTTGAGCAACGGTGTGCTATCAGGTTTTGCTTCAGACTTGAGCACAGTGCAACGGAAACTTTTGCACAAATCTTGGGTGTCGCAGCCTCCTTATTCGCCTGACTTGAGTCCTTGTGACCTTTTCCTCTTCCCGAGATTGATAAATCACCTCAAGGGACGCGTCATTTTGGAACACTCGGAAACATTGAAACGGCTGTAACCGACCAGCTGAAGGCTGTTCCAGAATCCGAGTTCCAGCACTGCTATGAGGATTGGAAGAACCGGCTCCAGCGCTGGGTGACTTCCAAAGAAAATTATTTTGAGCGAGACAATGTTGAATTGTATTTCTCTTTGAATAAGAACAATTAACAAAAAAAAAAACAGTCTACTTAATTTACACGCCTCGTAAATTAATCTTGTCTTAATAAAATGTTATGTTTATTTAGAAAAGGTGTCGTCTGTCGCAAGATTTTCTTGCCAACCTAATACAAGAATAGAGAACAGATATACAGTCGGATCTACGCGGTCAATGTACAATATGTAACTTAATCGAATTTATCAATGTACAACTGTATTCGCATACGCGGCAAACAATATAATCAACATACATTCTTTTTTCTCAATACCTCGCGCATTATGCATCATTCCCGCGTATGCGGGAATGATCAAACGGATCAAAGTGCTCGTTGCAACGCTCATTTTCGAATAATGATTCATTGAGAACGAGGCAAGCAGAGCAGGTCTCTAGGATCACAATAAAATGCACAACTCTTGTTTTTTTTTTCCGACCTCAAGTCTCAGAGGACCTCCGTACACGGAAGCCACAAAGGTGTGTACCAACAGGCTATCAGGAAGGAAAGAGCGCAATGTAATGAAAAATGCTTAAAAAATCCTTTGGCCTTGAGGATCAATGGCACTTAATTTGACCTTGGGTGTAATTGCCAAGGTCACGCGAAGGTCAAATTTGATATTTTTATCGAGAGCCCAAGTGTTTTATTGTATATTCTTGTGGATTTTCAGACCGATCAGTAACCATTTTGTTCACCGAGGACTTTCGAGTCTCTTAGCTCGATATGTATCCGACGAAAAATTACTCATTCACACAGTTTCGAAAATCTCTCGATGTAAGCGTGAAGAATCAACGACAAAATAATTGTGTAATATTTTCGGGTTGACCTTCACGTGACCTTGGCGATCGCGTCCAAGGTTGATACATTTTTATGCGAATGCGTACTTCCAGAGCAGCCTCTACTCTCTTCGCCTGCACGATTCAGTCCACCTTACCTTTGATATTTCTTCAACGGTACAAATTTTAAGGGGTTACACCCAGTTGGAATATTGAACAAAAACGATTTTTCGTTTTCGTCGGATTCTTATGATATAACCATTCAAAAGTATTCTCTGAAAATGTCAAGTCGGTCCGTTGAAAATTGGGGGAGTCATGAACGTAGGTCTATATGTAGGCCCGGCGCGGTCTGCGTATATACCTGACGTAAAACTTTAAATGCGTTTTTTTCGGAATGACTTTTTCAGAATTGATTACCAGAGTATCTCAAAAACAACTAAACCGATCTGCTTCAAATTTCACAGACATTCTTTTGTATATTTCACTGAGATTTTTTTCTCAGTGAAATACTTTTTTTTATATCAAGGAACATAGTGTTTTTTTTAACCAAACTTCGACCATCACTTTCGATGGGCGACCATATTTTCAAAAATCATTATTTTATTGAATCCTTCGATTAAGGAGTAGACAATACGGTACAAAAACTTCATTCATTCGGTTTTTTTATTTCAGATTATTTGCTCCCGAGCAGGAGTGGTAATCGCGAAGGACCTTTTTTGAACAGCGTTCTGTGCAATTCACTGTATCTCCGACGTTTATAAATATTTCATAATGAAAAAAAATTGTCAAAGATATTTGAAATGATAAGCCGCCCTTTACTATGAAAAAGAAATTTTTAACTTGCACCCATTTGCCAAAATCAAATTCACGGAAACACCTCTTTTTTCCGGCCGCGAACTAGGTGTAACCCCTTAAAGGATTTACAAGAGGACGTTACCAGTTTTAAAGCGCATCGGACGATAACCCGACCACCTTCGTGTTAAAGCGTTATCATTAGGCTTTAGTTTTCACTGCGTCTCATTTTGTCAAAGTGTAAACAGTTTTTTTTTTATTCCAAATATGTCGACTTTTGTGCCAACGAAACGCAATTTGCTGGAAGCTTTGCTTTTCTGCTTCCATTCGAAAAAGCAGCTGAAGGTCATCGTTTGCTGTGTGAAGTTTATGGGGACCATGCTTCGTCAATCTCAACTTGTGAGTACTGGTTTAGATGGTTCAAAAGTGGCGATTTTCGCACGGAGCATAAGGAACGTGAAGGAAGCAGGCCCCAAACGTTTCAAGATACAGAATTCGAGGCATTATTGAACGAAGACTCGTGTCAAAGGCAAGAACTTGCAGAATTGTTGGGAATTGAGAACTCAACGAGCAATTTTGTTACGCCTCAAAGCCATGTTAATGGTCCGAAAGCAAGGAAATTGGGTGCCGAACGAATTTCCCCAAAAAATCCTTCAAAACTTCTAGCCCTAATGAATAATTACAGAAAACTCCAATGGGAATTACGATTTTTCCGTTTTTGTTTTTCCGCTACAAAGAAAGCAAAACGTATTGATACAAGAGCCGAAAAAAGGGTATCTCTCGTTGCGCATAAGACGAAGGGCTTTTGTTGAAGAAAAAAAAACAAATTCAAATATCAATAGACAACCGGATCAGCGGTAGACGCGTGTGGAAAAGGTTTGAACGAATTGTGTTCAACGTCGTCGCACAACATTTGCATATCAGTTGGCGCGGCGGCGGCGACGGCGGCGGCGGCGGCGGCGGCGGCGGCATCGTCAGCGTTGGCCGTTTGATTATCAGCGATATTATAGAGAAAGTGTCCCATCGCTAGTTGGGCATTGTTATTATCGGCGTTGTATGTAACGGCCTCGTCGTTTTCATCCGCATCGTTGTGGAGATTGGGGGCGGCGGCTTGAGCGCGTCCGTGGGCGAGCAACTGGCGATTTTTGTGGGAGACAAAGTCGTTGGTGGTGAAGACGGCGCGATTGATGGGATAAAGGCCGGTGAGGCGAAAGCCGGTGATGGCCTTTGCGGGATCGGCAATCGAGGAATAAGCGCGATCGAAAACTTGGGCCAATTCGTACTGCGTTATGTTTTTGAGGGACTGGCTCGACATGAAAGCGTCGCACTCTTTCTTGAAGGCTTTTTTCAGCGGACCGAAGATGGCGACGTTGAGCGGCTGCAAGCGATGCGACGTGTGCGGCGGTACCGGAAGCAACACGATGCCGTGTTTGTTGCAAAAGTCAAAGGCTTTTAGGGACACATGACTGAGATGATTGTCGAGTATGAGCAAGCAAGGATTATCCTTGCTCGGCCTCGCGTGTTCCCTGAAGTGTACGAGCCACGTGACGAAAAGAGTCGAATTTATCGTACCGTCCTTGACGCAAGAATATATCGCATTGGACGGTCCTTTCTGCGACAATTGTTGGGACATACGTTGACGAGGGAAAATAAACATTGGCGGCACGTAATCACCGGCCGCGCTCATGCAGAGCACGACAGTCGCGTTTTTGCCACGATCCTCGCCGCCGCCGCCGCTGCCGCCGCCGCCGCCGCCGCCGCCGCCACCGCCCTTCGCCTTTGGCCTCTCGACTTGAGCACCCGGAATTCCCAGGGTACCCGCTTCCAGTATCGTCGTTATCACCGTCTCGTCGACCGCGTATATTCTCGACGGCCGGAAGTAACGCTTCCTCAGCGCGTTCTCCAACTTGTCGAAGAACAACGATACGTCCTGGTAATTGAAAGCGGCGATTTTTGCGCTCGATGTTGCCGCCGGCTCCGGCTTGCGCGTCCTCACCATTGGATTTCTCTTCAAAAAGCCGTCCAACCAGTCGCGACCGGCGCACGCCTTCTCCCGATTGAAATTGTGCATTATACTCTGCCTCTCGGCGAACTCGTAAGCCAAATAACGTATCTGCTGACAATTCAAACCGTAAAACAACTCGCCGAGTAAGTCGATCGAACCGACCATGACTTTCTCCTGCGCCGGACTCAGGACAGCCTTTCGGCCCATCGACGGACCCGACGCTACTACCGTCTCCGAGTCCATCTTCATTCTTCTCTGAAGCGTCGCGAACGGTATCCCGTATTTCTTCGACGCTACACGCATCGAACACTTCGATTCGACTATCGACTTTCGCGCGTTCGCCAGATCCTCCTTCGTCCATCTACCCTTGTTCGTCGTTCTCTCACGATGACGAGGCATCTGCGATGAAAAACATGGCGTTTGTTAGTTCGACGATAAGTATGGAGAAGTCTGTACACTAGTTTCGTCATTTAAGTGGCGTTCCGACCGGGGCCTTGCTCGCGTAGACTTGCGTTCAATGCTTCTCAATGAAATGTGTTCCTCAAATGTTTCATTAAGGCGGGAGCCTGAATTGGAAGGTCCAAAAAAGCGGTTTTTCGGCAATTTTTTTCGAAGGGAAGAAAACAAGTGAGCCTAGTAAACATTGAGGTATTTTTTCGTGTATATTTGAAATGTATTAAAAAAGAGTTTCAGCATGAAACAATAAATGACTGCAGATTTATCAGCCTATTCCATGCGCGTCTTGCAACTGCAGTCCCTAATTGGCGGGAAAGATGCAGCTCGTAATTCTTGGCTGAACGAAATGAACCAATAACATTTTCAATTGTCATATATTTTTCTTCTGGGTGAATTAAGAAAAAGCCGAAACAATCGTGATATAACTTTTCTCAAGTTTCAAAAGAAATGTGTTAAAAACACACACGCACACACACTTTAACGTGCTATAAAAATGATTTCAAAAGACTTTTTCAACGACTTTTTAAATTCACTTAGAAGAGATTTTCATACTGAAGAAAATAAACTTTGGTTTGGTGATCAATGAGTCGTTTGGCTATCTTTTGCTATCACGCCCGCCAATTTGGAAAAATCGTGAAAATAAAAACTGAAGAAAACGCGCTTCAAAGTTTTCAATAGGAGGAAATAGGAATATCAAATATCAATCGCTTCGCTGCTCTTGGCCTTGTGTCTTCGAAAATATTTAAAATATTGGCCTCCGTAACTTTGTAAATATATTCTTGGATAGTTTATCTATCGATTCAAGCATTAAAAATTTTTTAAAATAAAATATTTTTCGGCCCTTCTAACTCAGGATCCCGCCTTAAGGAACACGTACAATGGTGCCAAAGAGCATTAATACTAAGTTCCAAGTGAATCTGAAGAGATATTTATTTTACCGTACAAACGTTGCTGCCCCCTTTTGCCCTTGAGGTTTGAATTTCCAAAAACGCTCAAGTTTCATTAATTGTGTCTAGGAGCAGTGTTACAAAGTTTCGAGTAAATTTGACCCGATTTTTTCAATTTTCCGTACAAACTTTGTCACCCCCTTTCGTTTCAGGGTTGAATTTCGGAAAACGCTAAAATACGCGTTTCATTAATTGTGTTGAAGAGCTTTAATACTAAGTTTCAAATGAATCTTCCGACCTGATTCTTTTTATTTTACATACAAACTTTGCCACCCTTTTTTCCCCTCAGGGGTTGTATATCTAAAAACGCTGAAATACGGATTTCATTAATTGTGTCAAGAAGCACGAATACGAAATTTCAAGTAAATCCGACCAGATTTTTTTTAATTTCCATACAAACTTTGCCACCCCTTTTATCCCCTCAAGGGTTGAATTTGGAAAAATCCCTTCTTAGCGGGTGCTTACATCACAAAAGCAACCTACTGCACAAATTTCATGTAATTACATGACATTATGAAAATTAGTGAAATTACTAATATCGGGGGGTTTTACTAAGAAGGGAATTAAGAAAATTAGTAAATTTCTTAGACGAGATTTTTCGAAATTCAACCGATAAAGCATTAAATTCAAACACAACCGTTTGAAGCCAGCCAATGAGCTTCAGCTATTTTGGCTCCGCGTTGATCAATCAGTCAGGACATGTTATTTTATATGTATAGAAGAAGATTGATACGTTGCTGCCGTGCGCCATCGTCGATGAAGCAATTTCCCCTGCTGTGAAATTGACAATTCAGATACAGTACATTCTTAAGGGGTTATGCCTAGTTTTGAAAGTCGAAAAATCACGTTTTTCAAAACCAATGGATTTCAACGGTAAATCATTTTAAAAGTGTTATCTGAAAATTTCAATGTACTCAGATCGAAATTGACATATTTACAAGCTGTTTTATGTTGACGCCCGTCGGAACGCTCGAGGCGTTGTTCGAAACTTTAAACGCTTTTTTTCTCTCTCGAAAGTACGTTTTCAAAGTCGCTGAGCAAAATATCTTAAAAACAACGGCATCGATCTTACGGAAATTTTTAGGGCCCTCTTCTGGATGTGAAAATATAGTAATTCTCGAAGGATATTTCCTTTACGATGTATACTTTCGATTAGATGAACGAAAAATGCCCATTTTTTTGCAAAAATAAAGCATCACTTTGAACACGCGCCATTTTGTTTAATTTGATGTCTTCTTCGGAAGTTCCTTCGATTAATCATAGGGTAAAGTAATATACTAATGATATCTGTGTGATTTTTTTATATTAGGTAACCTGGCTCAGAAAGGCATTGCTCAGCGCAAAATACGTTTTCGAGAGGTGCTTCTCGGACATCGGCTATAAATCGATTATAAGTAAATATTTTTAGAAAACAAAAAAAATTGCACAGACTTCTCCAGATGATACTTTTTCAAATACCTAGTTTTTGTGTAAATTAATCATCACGATTTTCTATTGAAAAATCCCAAAAACGAGCTGTTTTCGACTGTTACAACCAAGGCATAACCCGTTAACGCGCTTATGCCGACAGCGGCTCGAGCTGTACAAAAGATGCAGCAAAACAATATTTCCATTATCGCAAAAAGAAACGTCGATGGACATGTTGTGCTTTATCAATCGCTGTAGCTGAACTGTAGAACTGTAGAAATTTTGCAAACATGCATCTAAAAGATAAAAGACACAATGCATGATTCAACTTAGAAAAAAACAATCCTCAAAATGTTCAACTGTTCATGTAAACTTAGCCATATCTAATCATCCATATAGAATCTCACTAACATATACAAACAAATTCGTAGCCGGCTGTGTTTGTATGTGAAAAGTTTATATGCAGCAATTAGTCGTAAGTTCAATCCCCATTACAGCATTCATTATTTTTTACAAGCATTCCATGTTCCTAACGTACAAACTCGTAAACAAGTAAGCTACTGGTAGCAACTAACTAGTAAAACCAATTAAAGTTTAAAAGGTAGAAAATAATTTATACGTAATGCAACATATTTTCTAAAAATAAGCTTCTGTTTAATGTACTAAAAAGTAAAAAATAATTTTTTTTACCAAGTCACCTATCTACGAGGTTAAATAAAAGTTCGGGGCGCTTATAATTTAGGCATATAATCTTTAATTTACATAAATCCGTTGACATATCGACATTATTTAATTAACTGTGAAACAGCCTTAGATTTCTTAAATAACAATCCTGCAACTGAATATAAACGTGTGACAATAATTTCTCTAATTACTATCGTGCCAAATTGAATACGGTCAATGAAACTGAATCGATTAAATTTATTAAACCTTTAAAGAGTTAAGCGCCCCAAGCTTTTATTCATAGTCACATATAGGTGACTTGGAAAAAAAAAAAAAATTTCTTTCACTTTTTAGTACATTAAATAAAAGCTTGTGTTTTTTTAAATATTTTTCTTACACATAATTTGCCAAAATCCTGCGAATAATGCACAAGGACTCATGTGTATACAAACTCGACCGAGCATACCGGCTATTTGGTTTTGATAAATTGGTCCAAAGTCACCGGATTGAGCGTGCTTTCTTATCGAAAAGGCTTTACTCACGCTCGCGTAAAATGCTGCTCGTTACTTTTTTCTTCCCATACATTAGAAAGGGGCTCCAATCCTGTGGCAATAGCGCTCTCATTCCACCGGCTACTCCATGCTCGTGCCGCATCGCCAAATTCTCATACCGATTTTGTCCGATCGATCGTTTAGACCATCAAATACGGCTCGGCGCGCTCGACTATTGCATCGGCACTGAAATTTGTTTGCATCGATCGATCCAAAGGCATTGAGCACGCTTTCTCACCGAGGAGTTTTCCTCAGTTCCACTGTGCCCGTGGCACAGGCGGCGATGCAGCGGTGCCTCGGAAAGGCGTTACCATCGGCGAGACTGCGAGGGACTGTCCGAGGAACTGGAAGTAGCCAAGCAACGATGGTCAACCAATGCACCAAACAGTAAATGCCCACCAGTGGCTTACAACGCAACATTGGAAATGGAAAAAGAATCGAGCCGTCGCCGAAGTAACGGACGATGGCTTGTAATACACCGCATCGGCGGAGCGATAAAGAAGAGGAAAAAAAACGAAGCATCAAGTACATCATTGGCGATTCCTAACCAAACTCAAACAAACGGAAACAGGAAAAATCGTCAAAATTTGCCATTTTGTTCTGCTGACACCCAAACAAAGCCACCGAATATGTGGCTCAACCAAATCCAAACAAAGCCACCGGATGTGTGACCTAACCAAACCCAAACATATCCAAAGACGAGAAATCGTGAAACATTGCCATTTTGTTCTCCTGACAGCCAAACAAAGCCGCCACCCGTACGCGAATCTACAGACTCGTCATAAATACCCAAACAAAGCCACCGGTACGCGAATCTACAGACCCGTCAGAGATACCATCAAATTGATGCAAAAAACATCGATTTCAAATTTATATACACAAGCACTAACCTCGCTGCGTCATCGAACGATCGAACGTCTTCATGAACGCGAAGAGCCGCACTGCCTGTTTCTTCTCTACGCGCTTCAGAATCGCCGCTTCGTGCGATATACCGAGGACTGAGTGGGCGACAAAAGAAAATAAACGAGTACAACGGGCAAAGTTCGCGCGGCGGGTATAAAATCAAAGAACGGCGAGGTATAAATTGTGTATTATTTTAGTTGCGGGCGCCGCTGACCGCCATTGCCCCCTCGCGAGCTCACCAGTGACGAGATAAGATGACGAAAAGAGCATTTTTTCTTTTTTGTTTTACTAATGTGTGCAAATGTCACAACAAAGCGGCGCGCCGATAATAACTCATCGGTGCGGCGCGCTCTCGCGGATGAAACTGCGACATAACAGAGAGAGACCTTGCCGCGGCGGAAAAATAACTTACCGACCGAGATACATAATTGCTCGATCAGCTGCTGCCGCCGCGCGACAATACCTGGCTTGCTTCACGCGCGCGTGACGCACGTGGCTGTCATTTCGTCGTATTCGCTCGGAATCGTCGGAATTCAACGAGAAGTGACAATCGGGCTCTCAATAGCGTCCGTCTTTTCATTTTCTTCACTTGTACGAGAATATTGTCTTCCGAAGCGGAACGATGTCGAAGGAGATGAAAAGTTTCGCCGATCTGGGCTTAAATTCCTGGCTCGTTGATCAGTGCACCAACATAGGCAAGTATCGCGTTTACTTTCTAACCTCCACGATGAAGGGGCAGGGGGGGGGGGGGGGGCACGTTCCTCAACATAACCTCACAAATTTTCGAAACGAGTTTTCTCTTGAATGCTCAACTTTTTAAAGAAAAACATAGAATCGGGCTCTGGAGAGTTCCCGGAAGCGGAGCTTTATCATTTACTTTTACCCTTACTATAATTCATCTCTGAAAAATGTGTGTTCGAAATTTTCAGCTATCTCTCACTCGCGTATGTCGCGTTGTATACTCTCTTTTAGTCTGTCTTAATTATGAAATACTTCATCACGATGCCCAAGTCCTCCTCGCCTGCTGCGCAATGAAAAATTGGTTTCCATCAACATTCTAGGCGTGAAGAGCCCAACGCCTGTACAGCGCAATTGCATCCCTCGGATATTGAAGGGAGACGATTGCATAGGCTGCGCGAAGACCGGTAGTGGCAAGACCCTAGCGTTTGCGCTGCCAATACTCCAAAGACTGTGCGAAGATCCTTACGGAATATTCGCTCTAATTTTGACACCGACCAGAGAGTTGGCCTTCCAGGTACGTAATGGAATAGCTCCATAGTCAAGGAGAATATCATACAAGCGAAGAAAGCAAATTCGTTTTATCATCCGCTGTCTTTAAGGTATTCCTTTCAAGAACCTGAATATTCAACAATTAACTGATTTTCGTCTATAAAAGAGGCAAAATACATTCCAGTATACTGGTAAAATTTCCAGCCATGTTAGCAAACTTTTAAGGAAAAATGACGACGCCAAAAATCGTCTTAATTATACACCGCTTTATGGAGATGATGACACCATTATTTATACACTCAATAACTCTAGATGCCCGACATAAACTGCTCACGCGTGTAAAATAATCTAAAGATTCCGTAACGGCGATAAAAACAGGGGGTCACTGAATGTTTGTAGAAAATATCAACGATAGACTTGGAGAAAATGTGTACTAGCAGAAGAATTATCGTAGGCGCGACTTCTCAGAGAAAATGTCGAAATCTACCAAATTTGCGCAAAATGGTTAATTCCAGTAGTTGGATATAATAATTCAGTGTGACTTATATTTATTAAGGGCTTACACCACTGTGAACGTCGAAAATTAAGCGTTTTTTGTTTCGGGTGGAAGGACAAGCGAGAGGATAATAATATACGAGGATGTTATTAGTCATATCTTCAAGTGAACGAAAAAAAAATTATATTGAAAAGTTACACAAAATGGTGACGCCGGAGTCATTCTCGTGAGGCATGTTGAATTTTCAGACGCTCTGCGGCATGCGGTATAAATGACGCAAATTTGAATTCGAAATTTTTTTTTTTAATTCTATTGATTTACATGAGTATAGCTAGAGAAAAACGCTGGGGATTTTGAAAATACATTTTTTTTTGCAATTGGCAAACATTTAAAGTAAAAACTCAATTTTCGACAGAAAAAAAAGGACAATCATTTGTTAATGACTAATGTTATAATTAACTCATGGAAAATCCCGTACGTAGTTCTCTTCGGAATGTTATTTTGAAGATGTGCTCAAGATTTGGTGTGAAAAGAATGATAGTTGTTGGAGTTATGCTGTGTGCCGTATTGAAAAATAGTGTTTCGACAAAAACGGTCGACGTCTCGCACACGGGCCTGCGCACCTTTGTTTTACAGGTACCGAGCTCTTTCCCCCTTATTCTAGATGGTTCAAGGCATCTCTTGAGCCAATTTTTTTTTAAATTTGACAGTGGCGTTACCCCTTAAGCGCCTCTGTAATTTACCAATGCATCCAATAATCAAGGGGAAGATAGGGGGTAGGCGAGGAAAAAATGGCTGATTTTCATGTTTTTTTTAAGGAAATATTTTTGAGACTTAGTGTCTGTTTTATTACTACTGTTGGCTGTTACATGGTATTTTCGTTGTTAAAAATCTTAAAAAATGGCGGAGGTATGGCGCGGTCTTCTAAACGGATTGCGGCGGATGTTGTCAGACCGCGTGACACGTAGCATCGGCGGGATTAATTTGGAAAAACTCAACCAAGATTTTTCTTTCATTAACACGCACTAACACGCAGAATATTGACCAAGAAAAAGTGATAAACATTGAAAATTGATGAAATGGTACGCTTTGAAACAAAGATATTGAATATTCCGAAGAAAAAAAACGGCTACATTTTGCAATAAAAAAATACGTTCTTTTTACTTTCCAAAAACATTTAGGGTCATGTTTTAGACAATAAGGTTAGAAAAAAATTTATACGAAACGTCATCAGAATCGGTGGATTAGTTTTTTAGCTTTACGTCACGCCAGTCTTGGAAGTACAGTTTAATTGACATTTTCAAGCGGTTTTAAAAAAATACCATTTAAAAACCCAAAGCAGTAATAAAACATAGCCCAAGTCTCTCAAAAAAGGAACAAATCTTTCGTTTAAAAAAAAAATCATGAAAATCGTGAAATTTTTCGTCGCCTCTCTAGGGGCGGGTGGAAAGGGTAGTAGAAGATACCTTTGTATCTCCCACCCTAAGGAGGCTTGAGCGATTGTCGTCCGTTTCGTAAAAGTTTCCGATAAAAACGCGATCTCTGCATAAATTTGGTAAATTGAACAAGAGCCCAGTCCGCGGAACAATTAGTTCTTTGATTTTATTTCGACTGTATTTTTCCCCAGATCGGCGAGCAATTCGCGGCGCTCGGTAAGCCGATAAATCTGAAAAGATGCGTAGTCGTTGGTGGAATGGACATGATGACGCAGGGCCAGGAATTGTCGCGGCGTCCGCACGTGGTGATAGCGACGCCTGGGAGGCTGGCTGACCATTTGGAGAGCTGCGACACCTTCGATCTCGGCAGAATAAAGTTTTTGGTATTGGACGAGGCGGATCAGTTGTTGGGTGGTCGTTTCGACGCGCAGATCGCAACGATATTTCGTGCTTTACCGAAGAGACGTCAGTCGCTGCTGTTCAGCGCGACGATCACCGACACCCTCGACAAGGTAAAGCGAGTCGCGAGTAAGCAAGTTTTCGAGTTCGCGGCCGAGGACGAGACGGGCACGGCGACCGTCGCCGAATTGGAGCAACGCTACGTTCTTTGTCCGATGGACGCACGCGACGCTTTTCTCGTTGAGGTCATAAGAACGTTTCGTGCCGGCAACGAGAACGGCTCGATCGTCATATTCACGGACACGTGCAAGTTTTGCCAATTACTTTCCATGACGCTGAACGAGGTTGGCTTCGAGAACGCGGCGCTTCACGCGATGATGAAACAACGCGATCGTCTAGCCGCGCTCAATCGTTTCAAATCGAATCACACGAAAATTCTCATCGCAACGGACGTCGCGGCGCGCGGTTTGGACATTCCACTGGTCGAATTGGTCATCAACCATTCGGTGCCGAATGTGCCAAAAGAGTACGTACATCGCGTGGGTAGGACAGCGCGCGCTGGACGGGGCGGCTTAGCCATCAGCCTCGTTACGCCCCACGACATCAAACTGCTGCACGCAATCGAGGCGGACGTCGGCGCCAAATTCTCCGAGTACAAGATAGACGGTGGGTTTCACATCATAATCATGTCGCTCGGTGTAATTATGACGTTTTAAGGCCATGTGTCACGTCGACCGAGCGGCCACTATTCCGAGAGAGCGAGAGATTGCTCATTTACAGATTCCCAGTGCTCTCCTAAATGGTTGATATTTTGGAAAAAAAAAAAAAACGAAAAGAAACCCCTTCCGCTCTGTTGAACGACGAACAACGTCTTTCTCTTCGTTTGCCCGAAATGTGATCCGTCTAAGAGAGAGAACTTGGCAGTAGGATTCTTACCGACCGGACGTGTCAGCCATGCCCTTAAGGTTTTGTTATGGGGGTTTAGCCGTAGGGCGTGAAGTTCGAGGGGAGCGCTCGATGCTTATGCACTAAGCCGATTGACTCTTACGAACTCTTAGCTTTCAAATAATCGCCATATTAAACGTGCGTTTTCCAACAATTTTCCTACATCTATTTGTAAAAATATGCATTTTTGAACATTCGGTGATTACATTAACTTGTGTTTTCATTACTTTGTATAATTATTTGTAGATTTGAAATTTTCAAAGAATATTGTTAAAATGTTATATTTTGAGAATCCGTCGAAAGCGAAAAATCGACATTTTCAAAAAATTTCAACTAGACGTAAGCCCTGAAAATGTCGCCACTCCAACTTTCTCTTATCTCCGTTATTTCTCCGTTCACAGACAGAGAGATCGTGAGGATTTTCACGCAAATATCCGTGACCAAACGGGAGGCCGAGATCAAGCTCGACGAGACGGACTTTTACGAGAAGAAGATGATAAATAAGCGAAAGAAGCTCATCATGGAGGGCAAGGACGAGGACGAGATCGAGGAGATTCTCGGCACAAGGAGGAAACGAAAGAAACCAAACAAGACTAATGCCCACGTGACGAATGCGAATATTTCCAGTGGCAGAAGTAGAAAGTATCTACCGTTGCAAAGGACTGCTAAGACCCAACGATAGCGGAGAAAATATACTCTCATATGTTGCTCGTCGATGACGTTGAAATTTGTCATTTTATTTATGATCAAGTCGCAACTGACCGTAAATTATAATCGATCGAAATTGTACAAAATTTGAAGATCCCTTCCCCTTTCCTTATGTAATCTCTTCAACCTCCTTTTTCTATTCGATAGAGTACATATATCTAAACACGCGCGCGCGCGCCTGTAGCTACATAAATCATTTGCGGAAAATTCTTCGGAAACAATTGCCCAAATGACAATTTCTCTAATACAATTTCCCGAAATAATTAGTTCCCGAATTGTACTTTTAAGTACTTTAAGTAGTACTTTTAACCCCTTAACTGTGTTTCTTTGTTTGGCATAAATACACCAAACAAATACACGTTTAATTATTTGTATTAAAGTGTATACCAAGTTTCAAGCAAATCTGACCAAAAAATATGTTGTCTCATATAAACTTTAAAGCCCCCGTTTCACCCCCTTAAGGGTCGAATTTCGATTGTTACCACTCTTGAAAAGTATTATTTTGGGTCAAACATGAAGACTGCGTGGTCAGAATTAGGGGCCACCGATATCGTGTAATACTGCCCCTATACAAATGTATAAGTGTCCGTTTGTTTGATTACGTATGTGTAAGCGCGCGCGTGTGTGTCGAAGGCATCAACGGCGTCGTTTTCACAAAGCATTTTTTCCCCAACAGCCACACATCTCATGAATTTCGTCCGGCAAAAATGTCCCACAAGAATGTCTTTTTTTCCCTATTTTTTTTCGCTTATTTGCCTCCATTCTCCCCCAATTTCTTGCCGCGTTTTACGCGCAACCGCGGACCAACGAGAAAGAAACAACAAAGTAGCGAATGACTCACGCAAACGTGTGCGGATTACAGTATTGAAAAAAAAAAACGAACAATACGTTTTTATAGATATACACTCTCACACGGACGCGCGTGACTTTTTCCATTCGAATAAGCTTACGATTCGCACTTGTTCGAGATAGTGCGAAGAATACAAATACAACGGATTGCATTGTCGACAAGGTAAGTAACAGCACGTTCGATAAGTGCTTATGTTTTTCTACATATCGTTTCGAGCGTCGCTAAATCGACGACATTTTAGTATCAATTTTCTGTTTTTTAAATGCTCGCTCGAAAAGAACGTAGCGGAACGGAACCGGAAAGTTTGGACCTTGGAGACTAAATACAGGACTCCAAACTCGGCATTTCAACTCGTCCCGAAAAATTTGAACGTCAAGGGTGGCGCTGCGGTTTTTCGAAGGTAATATGCTACACATATTTCGTGTGTATATGAAATATCGGCTCCGATTGTAGGACAATCTAACCTTGAGTAAGTGTCAGCGTGACAAACAAAAAAATTAAGTTAAGGGATCGGTGTAAAATTTTCAAAAAATCTATTTTTTCCATCATCCGATAGTATAGACGGTTATAAACATGGTGTTCAATTGTTGGAGCAAAATTCGAATTATTCCGGTTGCTACAGCCTTTCTCAGATAAAGGAATTCGACCAGGTACGTGAGAAGACCTGGCGCGGACGGACGCGTTCTTCTCGAAATGTCGTTTTTCAAAACGGTGTACACTCTCAAAGGAAGAGTTTTCAAGCTATCCGTCTCAAATTTTGACACACCTTTCGTCACGCCATTCTTTAATCTTGCTATGGAAGCTTTTTTTTCATCTTGATATTTCTTAACGAACAATTGTCGCAAAGGTAGGCGAAATTCGATACTTATTTTCCAAACCACGGCCATTTTGTCAATTTTTATTCAAAAAAACCTTAGCAAGATGGCGGCTTTCATACTGATTAATAATCTTTTTACAAATTTTCTTTCAGATAATATTTACGGGCACAACCGTGTATACCGTGAGGATTCCTTTTTTTTCGAAGACGTTTTCAACCGTTGAAAAAAATGTTAAAAAAATAAAAATAAACGTTTAAAAATTGATTTTCCGTTCTTTAGGAGTGCTTTGATTTGGCATTGAAAAATCAGACTGATTAGCGTATCTTACCCATCGGAAAAAAATCGCGAAAATCAGCTATTTTTCGACTCGTTACACTGTGATGATCCCTTAAGATTAAGCGATACGCTGATTGGTACGAGTACAGTATTGATGAAGGAGTATAATTTTTCCAGTGACTGCACACAGATGCCTGGTTGTTTATGTTGAAAAATTAATGTTTTTTTTTGTTGTTCACGTAGGTTATCGATCGGAGTACGAAAATGAGTATGTATTACAAAACGTGAGTCTGTAGATATAATTAAATATCCAGAGGCTCACTTTTTATGCTTTTGAAATAGTTTTTCTCAAAATTTTCATGCGCGACGTTTTGAAAGCAACGAATAAAGTCGTTCAAAGTAGTGTGCTCTGATGACCGATGATCTGTTGTGAGGTTGGAAACTCGTCCGATCACTTTCGCCTCGTCGAGCGATATATTACCATGCAGGGTGTTAGGAAGGTCGATGCAAAGCCTTAAGGGGGTGATAGGCCACCTCGTTAGGAACATATCTAACCTAGGTTACCTTAGTCCAAAGTCTAAGGATTTCAAGTTATCATGGTAAGTATGATTTTTTGGAAAAGTTCCCAAAATTAGGTACTAACTCGTTTATCGCTTACGGTGATGCTACTTAAAAAAAAATAGCATTAACATAGGAGGTATTCTCATTTTTTGACAAGGTTTTAATTTTTCAACACGTCCCATTTAGTTAGTTGTGTAGATACGGATGATTGTATTGGTGTCTGTCGATTGAATACACATTAAGCTAAGACGCAAATAAGTTTTTAGGTACGAATTATTGCCTGTTTGAACATTGTGAACGAGTGAGTACCTAATTTTGGGAAATTTTCCAAAGATAATACTCACCGTGATAACTCGAAATCCTTAGACTTTGGACTAAGGTAACCTAGGTTGGATATGTTCCTAACGAGGTGGCCTATCACCCCCTCAAGAGGTCTTCTCATTTTGTTGTTACACCTTCGAAATACACAACAAACATTTTTTAAATGTATTTATGTAACTCAAACAAACTCACAACGTTTTTCGACGGGGCTTGTTGATAAAATCTTCGAAACTACTGAACCGATCCTTATGAAATGTTAACCACATATTCTTTACAACTATACCCATTGCGCATATCAAGGATTTTCTGACATTTTGATATTTACAATTTTTTTCACAAAAAAAAAAACAGTGAAAAAACGGTTTGGTTTTTTTTCGAAAAATGTCCGCCATTTTGTTATTTTTGCATATATAAAAAATCGTATGATATGCGCTATAGCCATTAAGATACTGAATCTAAAACCGTTCGATTTTTTTGTTTCCGATGATCCATCTCCGAGATTTCGCCAACAGCGCAGACCTACAAGTTTTTTAGGAAATTTTTTTAACTATCATTCTTGTTTATAAATAGTGACTTAAATAAATAAATAGTTTAAAAAAATGTATTTCGAAAGTGTATTTATTAAGAGTAACAACTTTCATATCAATATCTATTATATAAACCTATCGAAAAAATCATGAAAATATACTTTTTTAGCGTCTAAAGAGAGAAGACCCCTGAAGGCTTTGCATCGACCTTCCCAACACCCTGTATATATATGGGTGGTCGATTAGATCGACGCGCCATTCCTATTATTCGCACTTTCGGGTACACTTTATTCACTGTTTCCCCATTGGAGAGTTTGGTCTCCTGCATCTAGTCTCCATGGTCACCTTCGGCCCTCGATAGGGTCGTACGCGTATGACGAATTCCGCGCGCTCGAGTCGTTCCGAGGATCCCAGGCGGGGGTGGCTCATTACGATGAATATTATTCCGCGCCGAGTGAGCTGCGTTGCCGAGACCAAGTTCGCCCGCTCGTAGAACCGATCGTCCAAAATTGATCGGGTTTCTTTCTCGTATCGCCTGATTAGGTTTTTCTTCTTTCACGAGCGCTCGTCGCCACGTCATTTTATTTTGCTGTTTTTCTCACCGCCGCTTTCCTCGTATCAGAGGCGCGCGCGAATTTTCTCCTCGTTCCTTATCATGTTGAGCTTGTCGAGGAATGTGTACAGCTCGTGGACGTATTCTTTGGGATACTTTAAGAAGTGTCCGACGTGCGGAGACTTGTCGAATATTTTCACGTACGTCTGACAAGGGACACGAAAAAGAAGGAAGCAACATTACTTTCGGAGCTGCGAATCGCGAGATTCGTGAGGAAATACGATTCTATTGTTGGTCCGAATACACACACACACACACGCACACACATGTACAGGGTGATTTACAACTATAGGGGTCTCTTTTTCGAGCAAACTGCTTCTTTTTAACGCACCTTTCGACGAGAGAATTTTTATTTCTTGTAGGGGTTAGGCTACTCTGAAAATAGCAAAAACTCGCTCGTCGCTTGAGGCAACTAAAGTTCTCATAAGTAATCATAAATAATAATTGAATAATAAGTAATAAGTTTATGTTAGGAAACTTAACATAAGTAATCATTTTTATCATAAGTAATAAGTTTAATAATCATAATGGGTAGTCGTAAGTTTGCTAGTAAAACTTGAAACGCGTTTTTGTCGAAACTATGTTTTTTTAAACGGTGTACATGATTTATCGTCATCGAACGAACGGATTGACTTGAAATTTGGTACACTTATTCAGTGCAACAGTAGTTTAGTCTCGACCGACGTTCTTTTATCTGAACAGTTTGTTTTTTTTTCATTAGTCGTTAACAATTTCATTTTTCCTCGTAAATCGAAATAAAAGTATCGAAATTTGTGTTTCGGTGATTGAAACACGATAACAAGAAAATGCTCGGTCAAGTTTTAGCCAAGATTATCTGTTTTGAGAGATAAAACAATCGTTTTTTTCTCTTAGATCAACCGGCAGGCGGAAATCAAGTACACCGTTGGGGTCCTTACGTTCAAAGGTCCTCCACGGGATTGTTTATAACTTCTGTGATTATTAATATTTTTTAAATGAAATTCGGCACACAACTTCGTTAATGTAAATACAAATGAATGTCCAAACGATTTTTCTGTCATCTTACTTATTCCTACAAAAATAAAAAATTAACAAATTTTCTATATAGTTGAAGAAAAAAAACCCATGTCTATGTGCATACATACATACTTATAATCGAAACGGCTTCTTCAATGTATTATTTCCAGTTTATTATTCAGGGTAATCCTATCGCCAGGCTTCAATACCTAGGATTTTCATTTTTTTTTCAGCTTCACTCAATATACAAAAAAGAAGCGTTTTGCTGGCAATGACACACTCTATATGCTCAGCAAACAAACCCTAGTAGTTGTGAATCACCCTGTATAGTGAGTCACTAGAGATTAGACACTCCCAAACGAGGTGTAGCTAAGAATCTGCGCATAATTCGGAAACCGTGCCGAGAAATGGTGTACGCTCGGTGAGTTTCATTACCAACGCGTTATTCAATGAGGATTATTACTTGCTTCCAGATTTACACCATTATTGCCAGGCTCCGAGCTAAACCTCTTTTTCAATGATTTTTCTTTCTTCCATAAGTCAAAGTCATCCCATAGCCGTGATAGATCATCGGTGCTGTTTTGTGCAAAAAAATGCAAGGGACTTTGAGGAGGCTGGAGCGTTAGCCACAATCCAAGATTGAATTTGAAAAAAAAATATATGTTATTGTCCAGTCTATACTGAGTCTCCACGAATTTTTCATATATATTCTACGACAAATCGCCAGAGATAAAAAAAGAGTTCAATGCATGTAATGTTACGTGAGGTTAGATGGGCAAGACGTTCACGCTACGGGTGGGGTAATTTTTTGGCAATTTGGCACCAAGATAAACCATTTATAACAACAAATTTAAAACAACAACAACCCCATCTTGCCCATCGTTAACCATATATATTCAATATTGAACCATCAAGGTTTGGTGAAAGATTACGAATCTTGGCTGGCGAATGAAGAGCATTGCTGCCAACCTCAATGTCCGCGAAGTTGCCGTATTTCGGCAACACTTGATATTAATTGATGGTAATAATAAATAATCTCGTGACATAAATATAAATAGGCATCACTACAAATTACTCAAAATGTCATTCTGAGTTGTATAAAAAATTTGCAGACGCAGTTTTTTCATAATAATTATCGATAATGTTATAGTTTTCCAAGTTGTTAGTAACACCAAAGTTTTTCTTATTTGCGTAATAAAAATATAAAAATGTATAATATTTACATTTAATGATAGATATCATGAAAAATTAGCATGTACAGAATAAATTTATAACTCGTAGGCATTTTTTTGAGGTTCATTGAAATTTCATAAACCGTCATTTGACGCTTCAACTGGACCGCTCCAACCACCTTAAAAAGAAGAGGTTTCTATTTTTTAGAGTGGACTTCGCCTTAAAATCACCTTGAAGCGTCAGCTTTAAAAAAATGAGCCCATCGAAGAGAAGATCTTGACAAGCCGAGTCGAGTCGAGTTTGACTTGTTTTTATGTAAAATCAATATTTACAGGAATTTTCGGGCGTCTAATTTCTGATGACTCAACCTGTGTGTGTGTGTGTGTGTGTGTGTGCGCGCACGCGCGCTACCGCTCAAAAGATAATTGGATAATTGCCACTGGATAATTGCCAAATGTTAGAATATGGATAATGTTAGATACACTGGATAATCGCGAAATGTTAGAATAATATATTAATTTTATTTATTCTTTTGCGAAGATACTATGTAGCTCTATTTAATAGAATTATATTATTCTAATATACTTTTGCAATTATCTGCAGTGTCCGAAAACTTTTGATCGGTAGTGTGTGTGTGTGTGTGTGTGTGTGTGTGTGTGTGTGTGTGTGTGTGTGCGCGCGCGCGTGCGTATGTGTGTGCATCATGCATTACCTCTGTCCCAAGAGAGTCCCAGGAATCGCGGACCCGCATGTTACTCGGCACTGCTCCAACCGGATCCGTATTGCTCAGCAAAAAAAGAGCCGGGGTACGTACGAGATTTGTGTGAAACTGCTGGCTCGAACGTATGTAATACTGAGTCGCAGAATTGTAAAATGTCTTCATATGATACCTGCGATAGGAAGAAACGACGTGTTTACGAATTAAGGAGTGCTCTGCCATACGAAAACAAAATCTGTGACAATAATCACTTTTGTGCCGTCATATAGAAGAAGGCGGCATCTACGAAAAAAATCGAAAATGCGTTTTTGGTTCCGTTGGAATCAGTACAAAGTTTCCCATCTTTCTGTATAGCAAAACGCATTTTCGATTTTTACGTAGATGCCGCCTTCTTCCATATGACGGCAGTTTTGTGCTCCTCTCTCTCTCTCTCTCTCTCTCTCTCTCTCGATTTAAAATCGATTTTTTTACCGGCAAAAATCCCTCGCGTTTTTTCTCGAAACGACTTTGCTAGAGCTGGCCGGAATCATAACTCTAGCTATAATTGTCCGATTTTTTATTTTGAAAAAATAAACCAAAATGTCCGTAATTACAGTAATTATCGTTGTACACCGGCGTTTTTTTTCAGCATTTTGTAAGCCCCCGAATATAAGTAAACATTTCGCAAAAATTACACTTTTTTCATTACCCGCCATTTTGTGATTTTTTTTCTCGAAAAAACGGCCACGTGCGACGACGCTACACTCATATAGATTATAAAACTTTATTTTTATTTTTCAGACCAACCATTGTCAAGTTATCGATCCGGCCGTTGGACCACATTTTTTTTATACTGTGGACCTATTGAACCTCAATAATGTTGATTTTTATTTCATTCTTTCAAAATTACAATAAATGTTGAAATTCAAAGATTTTTTTTTCAAAAATTCAAAAAAATGGAATTTTCAAAACAGTGATTTTTTTATTGGCTTGAGATATGCTTTGAACCATCTAGAATAAGGGGAAAAATTTTGATCGCGGTAAAAAAAAGGC
Organism: Ophion ellenae; assembly: GCA_963210295.1. Classification (NCBI taxonomy): domain Eukaryota; kingdom Metazoa; phylum Arthropoda; class Insecta; order Hymenoptera; family Ichneumonidae; genus Ophion; species Ophion ellenae. Next base: position 69,486 of record OY723387.1, read on the forward strand.
CGGAGGCCCGTGTGGGTTTTTACCAAACTACCATTTTTACCATTTTGAATAATTTTTTAATATATTTTTTTTTCCCTTCATTTGAATATATGACTTGAATATCCTCTTGTCCTTCTACCCAAAAAAAGTCGCGAAAAATTGCTTTAGTTTAGACGTTTACAGTGGTGTTACCCCTTAATGATCAACTATGTCCCAAGTTCCAACGTCCATCCAGTGTCGGTATGAAATTTTAATGCAATATTCAACGTAATCACGTACTCCAAGTATCTGGCCAGCAATTTCTGCATAACTTCGTTGTTGGGAAAAACGGCTCGCGGCGTGCCGATGGTGAGTTCACTGATATCAGCTGCGCTGTCCCAAACTTGGCCGACAATTCGTTCGACAACCGGATCGTACTTCAATCGATCTTGCTGTATCAGGTCCAAAACCTCGCCCCACATGTAACCGCCGACCGAGAAACCGTGCAACATTATTTGCTCGTAGTGCTTATTCTGGTCGAGAAAAGTCAGCAAATCCTGGGCTATCACCTGCGAAATAAAAAAATCGATTTCTTTTATCGCTGATTATTGTCAACTAGACCTAAACGCGTCGCCGGAAAAAGGAATTATGAACTAGATAACTTGATGACTTGAATATTGAACGGCAATATTTTTTAATGCAGTTTTTTTTTAAATCTTCGGAATAGATTTCCGATTTGTCGAACGATATTTTTTCACTTTGTTTTGTTAGAATATATTTTTTAATATTTGAAGCGCGGAATTCAACAGAAAGAAAAATATTTTCGTTTCTGAATTTAGTAACTTGTTTTTTTTTTCGAGATTCAGAAATTTGTCTCGACAGACAGTTACAGTGAAGTCTCCCTAACTCATGCAAGGTCCTGAGCGACGGACGTTTGGCGGGATATAGTTAGGGTAGGACAAATGTTTCCTGTCACATGTTATTTTTACTAGGATATTTCAGATTAGAATATTTCTCAATAGGGAACCTTACGCAATGCTCAGCGCAGATGGCGCCACGTAAACATAACGTAAACAAAAGAAGCTGTCAACGCGCGCGTGGTACATTTTCACGGTGTCTGTTTTGTACTAAAATTATATGAATCGACATAATGGATAATAATTACGGATATTCGACTTTACCGGAATTGAAAAATCGGCTCCTACTCTCTTCCTTCTCTGTTCATTCTTTGAAGTTTCTTTTTTGCTCCAAACAAATAGGGAAGGTATAACCCCTTTTTTCAATATTTTCCGGTACATTTTCATCCCCGTATATAATGAAAATGAGCGAGGTAAGTATTAGGTAATAAAATAATACCAGAAGATTCAAAAAATGCGAATATTTCAAATATAAATTTTTAGGTTATGATAATTAAGGAATCATCAGTGTAAAATATCAAAAAAATCGTTTTTTTTTTCGCATTATCCGATAGTATACACGGTTATAAACTTTCTGTCCAATTTTTAGATCGAACTTCGAATCATTTCGCTCGCTACCCTAGCAGATTGGGTGCCTCGATAAATGCCAATGAAAGTCGTTTGATATGCCTATTAAAGTGACTGGCTGAATGCCGTGCCTATTGTAGGCATTTATAATTACTTTGGCAGGCATTCTGGTTCAAATAGTGACGGTAAGTGCTGAAGAGTGACCAAACCAGAATTTTGTTTCCGAAGTACCGGCATTTTTTTGGTCATTCACCGGCTTTGTTAGGCACTCACTGGCATTGCATTTTTTTAGGCATTCACCGGCATTTTTTGATATTCACCGGCATTACAATTTCTTCTGACAGCTGCGGTATACCCAAAGCCGAACGTACGAATAAATAACCAGCCAACTAAGAAGGAGCACTTCATATGATAATATACTGGTTGTAGTATCCAAGATGTATGCTCATTCCATCCCAACCAAAATTGAGTTCCAGTTACAACTTAACGCCTTCGTCACGAAATAAAATTGTTTGAAAAAAATCAAACAAATTGACATCATGATAATCTTGAATATGATTGATTTTTTCCAGACTTGTATGCTCAAGTACTTCGCCACACGAAGTACTTGAAAATCTTACCGAAATGTATTTTGGTTAGGAATGTAAGTGCAAAACATTCTTGCCGAGACTCAACAGCCACTCGCACCAGTATTTCCATAGACATTCTTACCGGCATTCGCATCAGTATTTCCATAGACATTTTAACAGGCACTCGAAAGGCATTCTCTGTGCGCTCATAAAATTTAACGTTCGTCATTCATCGGCATTTGCCGGCACTTTTTGGACTAATATGCCTACCAAAGTGCCTTGGGCATTCTTATAGTAAATTGATAGGCACCCAATCTGCTAGGGTACAGCCTTTCTTAGAAAAAGTTAAGCCTTTCTTAGAACTTTAAATGCATTTTTCTCGGAATGGTGTTGTTCAAAATGGTCGCCACTCTCAAAGGAAGAGTTTTCAAGCTATCCGTTTGAAATTTTGAGGGGTGAGATGCAGTCAGAATTTGAAAAAAAGATTAAAGAACATATTTTCTTGAAGTATGATGTTTCGAAAATATTCCCTGAAAATTTCAAGTCAATTCGATGAATAGTTTCCGGGATATCCCACAATTAGTGAAGGGGCGTCGGGTCCCCATGGCAGGTAGCGGACGGCAGCTGCAAGCAACCGGTTTCGAAACCCCCCCAAGCTAATGGGGAACTCGATTCTTACGAGCAAGATTATCGCCCTTTACCTCCAATTGTTATGAATGCCATAAATGCCATCTCAATTTATGAAGATCTGAGTAATGATAATTCACTCTCTAGGTGTATCGGTGGCACAATCAAAACAATAACGAAAGCTTCAATCAGCTAATTTGGAAAATAAGCCCAAAAAAGTGTGTAGTAGCAGTACTATTGTAGAAATTGCTGCATATGTTGCTGCTTGTGTATTCAATCAAGGTGTACACACACACACACACACACACACGCACGCACGCACGCACGCACGCAATTGTGGACCCAATTCTCACCGGTATACAACGTATAGATGTGGTTGACAAACGCGCAAACAATAATACCCGGGAAGGCAGAATGCTTCGAAGACAACAACAAATTGATATTTTGGAAGCTTCCACATCGGCAGAAGCCCTATTGTATGGGCCAGGAATTGATAACTCGATGTAAGTAATTTTTTAATTAGTATTTCTATATATAAATCAAGTGTGAAATTGGAAAACTTTCGAAAATTGTCAAAAATGTATTACTCAAAAACTATGAACTTTAGCAACATTTTATAAGGAATAATTTCGTTTTAAAATTGCCCAAAATGTTTTAAAAAAATAATCCATCCGGAAAAACTTTCATTCTTGAAAAATTGTTTTAACAACTGAATACTCGACTTTTCGGCAAAAATTGTGATATTCGGATTCAGCGGATCAAAATACATGAAAAACGTTCAGCTTCGTCCATCGAGCTGAAAATTTTACGAACATATGATACCGCATCCACATCGAAAAACTTTAAACGCGTTTTTCTCGAAACTATGTTTTTCAAGTCGGTGACCACTATAATTCAAAAACCACTCAATGGATTTTGATGAAATTTGTCGTGCTTATCGATAGCATTAAAAACTAGTCCTCAGTCGAAGGATTTTCATTTTTGTTGAAAATTTCTATTTTTTTTAAACAATAAACTAGCGATTTTTTGGTCGAAAATCGAAAGTCATCTGTCTCAAGCCGCCATTTTGTTAATTTTTGAAAAAAAAAGAAGCATCGATTAAGGACTAGATTTATTATTAAACCAGGGATTTTTTTTGGTTTTTTTTTTACTTCGGATGATCCAGTAAAATGTTACGATTGTCATCGCAAAGCACTACATGCCGAAGGGGGTCCCAGACAAACATGGCGATATTTTTATAAATAATCAATATTTTTCTTTGAAAATTTGTACAAGTCAAGTTGAAATAGAGCATAAAAAGTCTGTGAAACTACTTTTGTGAAACAAACTTAATGACTAAAAAAAATGGAAAATCCTCGTTTTAACACGCCTCTGACTGCATCTCACCCCTTAACGTAACATTATTCACGTCATTCCTTATGTTGCTATGGAAGCTTTTTTTGTTTGAAATCTTCTTATTTTGTTACGAAAAACTGTCGAAAAAAGGGCTAAATTCGATGCTTTATGTTGAAACCGCCGCCATTTTTTCAAAATTCACTAAAAAAAACCCCCCATAGGAACATAGCGGCTTTCCTACAGATCAATAATCATTATGAAATTTTTGTTGCAGATAAAATTTGCGGCCGCAATCCTGGCCACCATGGGACACTATTTTCTTCCACGCAATTTTCCGCAAATAAAAACAACGTTAAACAATAAATAAATATATATATATTTTTTTATAATTTAGTATTTTTTATCGGTGCTTGAATTTCTAGAAACAAAATAGACCGATTAGCTTCTTCTATTCGCCTAAAGAAAAATCGCGAGAATCGGCTATTTTTCGGGCGGTCACAGTGTGATGATTCCTTAACTCCTTTACAATATACTTTTAGAAGTAAACAGCGTCAAAAATATTATGTTTATACACTGGGCTGTAACAAATCCTTCATTTCTATAGTCTGCAGATCTAAAATGATCCGAATATAGCCTTGAATGTTTTGTGGCTGTAAAGTGCTTGCGACGTATAGCAATTTCCCGTTGCTTGCCAAGTTTATCGTTTTTAGGAAATAAATGAATGCCTTCGTGTCTGCATTCGATTGCACAATATCTTCACAATTTATTCACGACAAGCGGATTATTCAAAGAAAATTCATCAGTAATCGTAGAAACACGGGCAAAGCCAAAGAGAATCTCACTAAACGTCATGTTCTGTTTTCGTTATAATACAATATCCCTCTAGCAGGAGAAATTGGCAGTAAGGTTCTCCATTAAAAGCGGTACTCTTTTCGCTTTTCTAATTTCGTTCATGTTCTTTATGACTTTTTTAATTACGAAGTGGAAAGTTTAATACTGAAATTGAGGTTAGGATTGCACCCCTCGCGCCTTTCCATAAATAAAGAGAAGCGATGGTAACGCTTCTCCGCTCGTTGTGTTGCCACCAGAGAGAAATGAAGGGCAATGGCCGAAAACAGAGCGTTGAGTCTGGGAGTATTTACTGTGCATTACTTTAGAACATGGATCGCCAAGATTTTGTTGCAAGAGAGGCAAACATTTTACATGGGGATTAGCGCGGGTCGCACATTAGCCATTTGTCATAACAAGATGTGTGTGTATATATCGTAGGTATATCATACACTGTACGATATCATCCATCACATGCAGGGTTGCCGGACGTCCTTTATTTCAAAGGACGTCCCCATTTTCAGACTCGAAAATGGATCTTGTCGCCTATTCTGAAATCGGGTATAGAGAACAATACTTCGTCGTTTATTCTGGAAAAAATGAACGCATGCATACGGCAAATACGTTGAATCGCGTCAGCGGCTGCGTATGCATGAAGAGTTCTATACATTAAAGTCTCTCTTGACGAAATAATAGAAGAAAGTGAAAATGTTCTTGAAAAATAGATTCAGATTCTAAAATCAACGGATGAAAACAAGTATCTGCTGAAAACAATACAATACGTATTTTCCATCCCAGTGTCGAACGCCCGGGCCGAAAGGATGTTTTCCTTGTGTACGAATATGTGGACCGAAAACGAAAATACGTTAGATACTGACACTGCAAAAGCGGAACTACAAATAAAATCGAACTTCAACATGCAATGTAAAGAATTTTATAATTTCATTATAAAAAACGAAGAAGCTCTTAAAGCAGCAAAAAGTAATACTTAGTATACTGTCGAAAAAAAAGTAATTTTGTATTTGTTTTTGTGATAGGTATTTTTTACTTTTGTTTATTATTAAATAACTAAGTACTTACTATTGGCTTCAATTAACGACTACGATACGTTGAAAATTAAAATTTTGGAAAACATTCTCATAAAAATTCACGTTTATCCCCCCCCCATTCTTGTGTAAAATCTTTTTTTGTAAATTTAGACCGCAAGTCTCCAATAAGAATCCTGAAAAATGTTTAGGAAATTTTTGTAGCCCAAATTTCAGGTACGATACAAACTTCATGGCGTCGAAGCCTGCATCGTTGGAATGCAGCGAAAATTAATTTTTTCACATCAACTTATGATTTTCTTAAAATGGCTCTGTCAGCTCACGGGTATCACCTTAGCGTTTTCAAGGATTTTTATATGACGGGTTGAATAATTGTGCGCACCCTCGTTCCTTTGACAGGCCACACGAGCTGCCAGGGATGCACGGAGACCGTGACGACGTCGAAGCCCTGCTCCATGTAGAGATTCGCAAATTTCATGAGATGCTTCCTCTTGGACAGGAGCCACGACAGCATAATGAGAAGGGGAGGATTGGACGAGGACCCTCGGCCGTCGTTTTTTTCAAGTTTCACAAGCGTCTCCTTGCTGTCCTGAGTTATCAGCTCTATATTCTTGGTTATGTGGTGGGTAGCGACGAATCGGCAAGTCACGAATCCCAGGACCTGCGCGCCGAATTCCCACGATCAGATTAATACGGTAATTGGCTAAGTATTCTGCGTCGAGCAGCTGAGGCGGTCGAGTTAAACAAGGCCATATTCGTAGGCAGACGATCGAGCGTGCACGGAACTCACGAAACTGCGTTTGTTGCCGAACAACGGGGACGGACTAGTCTTGGCGTAGCGCGACGACGTCCTCGCGACTATGGACACCAATCTTCGTGCCGCAATCATCTTGGATAACTGCTTGCCTCGTCTGACGGAAACACTAAGAGGCAAAAAAACACAGCGACAACAATCAAATTTTGAATACATAAAGATTCGAAACGTCAAAATATTGTTTTTTTTTACTCGAAATTCAAATGTCAATATTCGAGAATTCAAAATATGCGGAAAAGTCGACATTGAAACGTAAATATTCGAAAACTTGAAATATTAAAAACTGGAAACATTAACAAACTACTCGAAATATAAGAAGACGCAATTCACACGTAGATTTTTTAAAACTCGTCATTGACACGCAGATATACGAACACTCGAAATTCAATCGTGAATATTAAAAAACTTGAAATATTCGAAAACTCGAAACATTAACAAACTCGAAATATCTGAAAACTCGGAATTCGAACGTAAATACTGGAAAATTCGAAACTCAAGCGTGAATTTTTCAAAACTCAAAATTTAAACGTGTATATTCGAAAAATTGCAACATTCAAAAACTGGAAAATCAAACATAAATATTCGAAAATTCGAAATTCAAACGTGAATATTCGAAAACTCGATAACTCGGAATTCAATCGTTTAATTTTTTCCTCTTCCATTCTAGTAAGCGCAATAACGACATGCTCAGAGATTATACAAATTTTTTTATTCAGCCTACTGGAAGCTGAGATATGCCCAAAAAACGGCGTTCTTATTTAATAAACCACTAAAACCCTAAATGTCCTATGCCAGATGGTTTTCGAGAAAATCATTTTCAAAGAACGACTCTGTTTCTCCATCTTCACACTAGACGACTGCCTTAAGAAACAAAAAGGATCGACTTTATCGCAACGATATACACTTCAATGTCGTGGCAATAGTGCTAATTGGTCCCAGCGTGTGTGTGTGTGTGTGTACATCTCCATCTACACGTTGCATTAGTACACGAAAAATTGGCCAAAGTTCAATTCCGCGTTGTAAAAATCGACGGCTATTTTCGCTGAAATAATCTCTCAGCCCGGGCAAACGATAAGAGAAAGTTTCGTACTTTGAGCCCATGAGTTCGTAACGAGCTGAATTATTCACGTATCCGTGTTTATGTCTCCTTGTGTGGGTGGATTCGAAAAAAATTGACGAGCAGCCCATAACGATGGGTGGATTCGAAAGAATTGACGAGCAGCCCATAAACGAGTGGGTACAATGTTTTTTCCGTCTGACAATATCATATGAACTTCGAACACGCATGTACACACACATCGAGTTTTTCAGCCTTCGGAGGAAGTGTCAATTACTATGTGGCCAGTTGTGTGACGAAATGAGCGTGAGAATCGCAAATTTCCATTCAAATGATCGATACTTTTTTTTTATCTATTTTACCCAGTTACTGGAAACACTTGTTCGTCATGACAAACTTCACCCTCGTTTATTTTTGCAACTGCACGGTCAACAAACGCAAGGTAACAATTATGTGTGTGCGTGTGTGTGTGTGAGTGAGAGAGAGAGAGAGAGAAAAGTTGAAGTTTGCATCGGTGGAATGCAACGAGGATTCTTCATTTCCCACTTCTATTGTTATCCAAAATCATCTTTTGCAGAATCCGGTTATAGATCGCTAAATAAGCATCAAAAAAAAAGTTTCTCTGCTTTTCGTAGCATAGATCTGTTACAGAAAATTTAGGAAGATAAAAATACGTTTCATTCCAAGGATGTAAAGCTCAACGTCTTACTATATTCGCCATATTTTTAAACCATTTATATTTTGATTTTTCTTTCGCGCGTCCTCCGGATGATTTATTTCGCCTCTTTCCCCTCTTATTTCTAGCTCGATGCGAAACGCATTCTCTTTGTCTCTTTTGCTCGGCGGTCAGCGTCTGCTACGGCCGCCTCTCTCGCACACTCGTGTACGTCTCGCAATAATCTCAACGGTTAACACGGGTCGTGCTATTTATAACGTATCTGGCCTGTGGTTCGATTGACATAGGACGTCGTATGGTAATTTGGCGTTATTGGTTTTCCCGGTACGGAGGCGGGATAAAAAAAAAGCTTCGGCGTTCAGAGAGGATATGGCCCTTGGTGAAGCGGTCCGATCGCTAAACAAACAGCCGTACGGATTTACATCGACAATAACACTCACTGCTGTGATGTCGAAACACTTAAAGGAACAAAAAAACAACGCGAGAACCACACGCACAACGCATACGACGCGAAATGTTGTATACCTTTTGCGAAAAAAAATAATTAGCTAGTACGACTCGTTGGTCACGACAATAAGGATGAGAAGATCCGGACACGTCGGCCGATCCGACGCTCGCGGGGTCTCATGAGCGAATGGACTGTGAACTCTCCAGTGTTGCCAGATGGTTCTGGCGGGTTGCCACTAGACCATCGCTGGTTTCCCCTAAAAATCTCCTAAATAGCCCCCACCGAGCCACTGGCCTGAACAGTGCTGTAAATGAAGGGTAATTTTCGCGATCGGTCAAATGTCATCAAATGCTGTTGTTATTTGAAATGCATTTCCTACTTGTGTATTGAGTATTTCGTTTTGAAACTTAATTAGGGGCCATTCATAAAACACGTGACGCAAACTTTATCAATATTCGACCCCCCCCCCCCCCCTCTGTGACGTTTCGTGACGGGTGCAGGTGCCCCCGCCCCTTCCGCTCCTGAAAATTACGTGACATGGAGCCCGACTCCCCCCCTTCCACTCTCGTTTTTCTTTCAACAAAAAGAAGCAAGTAAAATACTAAAACGATTTTAATAAGCTATTTCAGAACGAAAAATGTATATTGTTTACTTTAAGTAAATATATATGTAATATTTTTTTTTTTTTTTTAGGTTTTTTCCTTAGGTACACGCTTTTCGCGTTTGTTACCTATTCTTTCCCATCATTATACCGTTCTTTCCTCTACTGTTTACTCCTTTTTGTCTCCATCCTTCTCCCTGTTCCCCCCTGTTGCGGCCGCAGCCGACTTCCCCCTCCGTATTATATTCATCATGACATTTCTGTCATGGGTATAGGGAAACTGCGGAAAACCTATACCAATACAGCCGGTCATCGAGTTCGCCCCCCAGTCGTGGAACTAGTCTTATTTCGCCGCGAAATGCCGAAGAAAAACATTTCGCGACGGAATGTACGCGACTGGGATTCGGACCCGGGACCTCCCGGTCCGCTGGTTTAGTGGCGAGCACGCTAACCACTAGACCATCGCACCAGTTATATATATGTAATATATAAAAACGTATAATTTATACGTGGGGTCGTCCATTAAGGCCTTAGGCCACTCTAGAGGCCGAACTATAGCCTTTTTGGGGGTTTTTTTTTCAGAAAAACTACAAAATAAATTAAGATTACAAAAAAGGGTGTTTATCATACATATCCGTGACTGTATACAATAATTTTTTTGAAGCGATTAATTTCAAAACGGCGGCTGTGCAGCGTTTATCTCAAAACTGCATTTTTTAAGTTGGCCAGAAACATAACTCAGACAATTTTCAACCGATTCACTTGAAATGTTGAATATATCTTGAAAAATACATTGTTTATGGAAGTACGTAGGATTTTTTTTATATTGCATAGTTCGTTTGTTATTAACAATTATCTGACGAAATTTTACACTTCCCAAAAATTTGCCTAAAAAATCGTCAGATAATTTTTAATAACAAATGAATTATGCAATATAAAAAAAATCCTACGTACTTCCATAAACAATGTATATTTCAAGATATATTCAACATTTCAAGTGAATCGGTTGAAAATTGTCTGAGTTATGTTTCCGGCCAACTTAAAAAATGCAGTTTCGAGATAAACGCTGCACAGCCGCCATTTTGAAATTAATCGCATCAAAAAAATTATTGTATATACTGTAAAAAAAGTCATTAAATTTACTATACTTTTATAATTGAAAATTTCTAAACTCGGAATATGAAACACAAATTCGCACTTCAGTAATGGAAACTTCAGTAATGGAAATGAATTTTCATAAATGCGTATACATTTTAATATATGGGACATTGAATATTAGTATGCTGCATATGAGTTTTTCAACGCTCATCACAATAATAAAAATATTTGTTTGATTAGTGCAACAAACGTATATAATTTCATTATTTATACAAAAAGTTTAAAAATCGCAATATGACTATTATTTTTAACTTCATTCTGTTGAAAAGTACAATACCTTGTACATTGAATATCTCAAAACGCTGTTTAAAGAAATATGAAATTTAAAATACTATGGCAAATGAAATTTCAAAACTTCGTATATGAATGAATATTTAGGCTTCGGTGTTGTAAAATTCAATACCGGACCTACATTTCATACGGTTTTACATTTCGTAATACGTACGAATTGAATATTAATACACTATCTACAATTTTTCAAGGCGTCTAATAGAAAAATAAATATTCTTAGTTGAAAAATACAACAAGCGTTTTGAATATATACAATGTAGACGAAGTAAGAATATTACAAACTGACTCTTAATTTTTACAATACTTGGTTCAGGAGTGTACAATTTTTTGGGCACTGAATATTCTGATAGACGAGAATATTGAGAAAACGAATAGGACATTTACAATACGAAGGCACGTACATTTTCTGATTTACAACGAGACTGCTGAGCTTGGATGTCGCGAATCGGGTTCTCCTTTCGCGGGGTGAAGGTTGAAGACCTCCGAATTAACGGCGTTTTTTATTTTTGTTCCAATAGGCCTTAGTTGCTGAGATATCGCGATTTGAAAATTTGGGAATTTCGGACGGAGCCAAGCCGGTTTCAGCTCGCGCGTGGAGTACGTTGAGCGTTGATACTCTGAAAGTTCACGGTTCGCGTCCCCATTCTTTTTTTTAATTCAATTTTTTTTTCTTTCAAATCTCTTATAAGACTTTGCATGTGCAGGTATAAATAAGAAATTTCGAAAATATGTATTACTAGTTTTATTTATCTATTATATTTAAATAATTAATCCAATAATAAAGTCACAATTACAAAGCAAAATAATATGGTATAAAAAATAAATAATTAATCTAATTCACACTTGCAAATTTCGCGGCAGGTAATTATTCTGATTCTTCTTCTATCAGACCGGTATGCTGACAAATTGGAGGGAGGAAACCATCGTAAAAGCAAGGGAAGCCCAAAGGCTTACGTCACCACGAACATAAGATTAACGCAATACAACCGCAACCACATTAATTATTTTAATATAATAGATAAATAAAACTAGTAATACATATTTTCGAATTTTCTTATTTACCTGCCCATGCAGTCATGAGAGATTATAAAATAAAATAAAAATTGAATTAAAAAACAAAGCACGGGGACGCGAACCGTGACTTTTCAAGTGCCAGTCCGTCGTCTTACCGTATTAGCTACGGCCGCTCTTGTCTCAAGCATTAACGCTCATCGTACTCTACGCGCCAGCCGAAACCTGCTTGGCTCCATCGGAAACTCCCAAATTTTCAAATCGCGATATCTCAGCAACTAAGGCCCATTGGAACAAAAATAAAAAACGCCGTTAATTCAGAGGTCTTCAACTTTCACCACGCGAAAGGAGAAACCGATTCGCGACATCCAGGCTCTGCCTTCTCCTTGTTAGCATGTGTTTATTCAGATAGTCTGATTTAATATATAATTCAGTGCAGAAAACTTCAAATTCGTGCTTTGGTCAGCATGTTAAATCAAATCATAAAAAAACGTATCGAGTAACACCAAATCTAAAGTAAATGATGAACAGCTGGTGCGATGGTCTAGTGGTTAGCGTGCTCGCCACAAACCAGCGGACAGAAGATCCCGGGTTCGAATCCTAGTCGCGTACATTTCGTCGTGAAATGTTTTTCTTCGGCATTTCACGGCGAAATAAAACTATGTTAGAAATACGAATTGTAGTCATGATGAATATAATACAGAGGGGCGGGGGGGGGGCGGGTCAGCTGGGCCGCAGGGGAACAGGGAGAAAGTAGAGGAAAGTAACGGTCACAATGAGGGGAAGGATAGGAACAAACGCGAAAAGCTGAGGAAAAAACAAATAAGTGGTGAATTAACGAAACAAAGCAGCAAGTGTAATTTAACCCAAATTTTGATTCGCATTAATTTTTATATATCCACAACTGATACTTTTGAATAGGTATATGATTTTTCCAGGACTTTGGTATTACAGTATTACTACACATTAGCCATTCAAAACGTAGTGTATTAATTTAAAAATAACGATTATTAGTTTTCACAGACAGAATCAGTAAAAGAATTCCGGAATTTGTATATTAAAATTCATACAGAGTTTATTAAAGACGCAGAAAGTAAATAACAACAATTACACTAACCTAACACCGTAAAATTAATACACTTTTCTATGCCAATTTTACTTTTTTTAAATTTAAAAATGCAATCTGTGCGTATTAATTTTAATACGCTCCTTGCGATACGTATATGATTTTTCCAGTACTTAAGTGTTGGGATATTACTGAACGATTATTAGACATTCGAAAAGCAGCGCATTGATTTTCAAATGACAATATTAAAATTCATAAACGGTATCTGTAAAAAGACTTCCTACACTTTTATATTAATTTTAATACAGATTTTTTTTACAGTGTACAGTCACCGATATGTATGATAAACACCGTTTTTTCTAATCTCGATTTATTTTGTAGTTTTTCTGAAAAAAAATCCCCAAAAAGCCTATTTTTCGGCCTCTAGAGTGGCCTGAGGCCTTAATGGACGACCCCATGGACATTAATAATAAATAATTTGATAATATTTTATCACGATGCACCTAGAATGCAATGTGTTCACGCGGATGTTTCCGGTGAGTCTCAATCGATATCAGGGAAGTTGCGACTTGCTCGTAGTCGGAAATTTGGGTGGGCAGTACAGAAAATTTTCAGCGTCTCAGTATCACCCTTTTCCAGATTTAATATGCATATAACGTCTCGTGACTTTTGCTCGACCCCCCTCCCACCCCCCTGTGACAAAGTGTGACGATTTGCCTGACCCCCCCCCCCCTCCCCCCTCACTGCGCGACGTGTTTTATGAATGGCCCCTTACTGCGATCTGTGTGAATTATAGATGAAGATGAATACTTTTTGTTTATGGAAATAATTTTTGTAGTTAGGTGAAACGTACGGTCGGTAAAGACATTTATCGTGATATGGCAATCTATCTTTGAGCCTTGGAGGGGATTTATTTCTTTTTGAATCTGCACATTACAAGAATCCCACTTTTATATTTGTCTATATATTTGTTTATTATTATAATTTGTTTTACTTATTAGCCGAGTGTATACGTTATACTATAGTTTAACCTATCATTATTGACGACGGCCCATTCTAAGTCCATTTTACGTATTCTTTTCCCCCTGAATACAAATTCACTATTAATTCCCCCAGGATCGTCAATTTTTATTGAAAAAGTGTGGAAAAATTTGCTAAAATCGATGAAATTCTGCCAAAAATCGAAAAATAACCGCAGCACGTTGGACGAAGCGGCATTTTAAAACGAAAACGATAACGAACAGAATGAGCACAGAGTGAATTTCCCATCGGATTGATACTTATTGCAATGAAGAATTCACTGATGCATGAAAAGCTTAATTTCGGCCCTAATTGTCAGAAAATATATCGAAGGTTCCAACATCGCTGTCATCTATAGTATTATAAATATTCTCAGAGCTGAAACGCTTCAACATACGAGCTGTCGGCTTAAAGTCACAGCAATCAACGTTGAGCGTGAGTCGAACGTCCATTATAACCTCGACCATTGCGACCGACATTTTGTTTCTCAGCTTGTATCGGTTGGGTTTGAATGATTGTTACTCGTTTGTTTCGGTTTACTTGTATGTTTGCGTTCGATCGGAATTGGTGCACTTGTTGGTTTTTTAAAACTTGTTTTGAGAGAAAAAAACCTCGGAACTTTGTAATCCCCTAAAAATACCCTCACGCTGCAAAATTCTCCGGAAAAATCTCCTACAATTTTTCCCCCCTATTTCTCTCCTAACCCAGGTAAAATACCCCCAAATCTAGGAGGGAATCTAACCTGGCAACACTGGAACTCCCCCTTCCACGCTGTGCGGTGCGCAGCGTGGAATACGGTCTTATACGAACGTATAAGACCGTATCCGCATCGAAAAACTTTAACCGCGTTTTTCTCGAAACTATGTTTTTCAAGTCGGTGGCCACTATAATTCAAAAACCACTCGATGGATTTTGATGAAATTTGGTGTGCTTATTGATAGCATTAAAAACTAGTCCTTAATCGAAGGATTTTCATTTTTGTTGAAAATTTATATTTTTTTTAAAACAATAAACGAGCGATTTTTTTGTCGAAAATCGTAAGTTATCTGTCGGAAGCCGCCGTTTTGTTTATTTTTGAAAAAAAAGCTTCGATTAAGGACTAGATTTATTATTAAACTAATGATTTTTTTGGTTTTTTGATTTCAGATGATCCAGTAAAATTTTATGATGGTCACCGCAAAGCAAGACATGCCGAAGCGAAAATTTGTACCAGTCTAGTTAAAATATATCATAAAAAGTCTGTGTAACCACTTTTGTAAAACAAACTTATTCACTATAAAAAAACATTATTGAAAATGCTCGTTTTTTCACGCCTCTGACTGCATCTCACCCCTTAACGTACGTAATTTGTACGTTACGTACCTTGAGGCTGTATTCTGGACTCCGACGATCGCGCGACCTAGTGGGCGCAACGCGAACCAAAATCGCCGCCGGAAATCGTAGTTTTTCCTGGACACGCAACCGCAACGCTCAAGAGTGTTAAATAAAAACGATAAAAACAATCTAAATGTAATACTCATCATTTTTAACCAATAGAGTAAAGATGATTTTGTATTTCTCTTTCCGATTTTTGTCTCATCGAATCACCCCCCCCCCCCCCCCTGCCGCTGTACTGAAAAATCTTGACTCTCGTGAAATCTTTTTACCCAAATTTTACAATCGAAGATGACAATTTTTCTTTTTCTTGAGGGAAAAAAAGTAGATCGGCTTAAGCCAATCTACGTTTCTTTCCTCAAATTCAGGAAATTTGAGGGGCAGACAGCTGTTTGTCTATATATTTGACGCCGTTTGGCAAAGTTTCGACGGCATCTGAAGAGCCGTTTCAGAAATTCTTGGGTATCTGTAATTGTACTACCATACCGACCGCGATGAGGTGTCATTCCGTCTTAATACGCTGCTCGCGTGGCTGTCATTTCTGTCACGCCTCACAGCTTATTCTTGCACCGTAATAATCGAAAACTCCTCAGGGGACGAGGAATGATGCGCATAATCGAACAAGTAAGGTAAACACAAGTGAGATTTTTGCGATACGAAAGTATACATGCTACGAGGCCGATTGTGTTACCGCGAGTGTCAGTGACAATTAAGCGGTCCGAGAGGACACGTACCGAACAACGAATGCGTGTGTGTTTCGATCGTTCCCTCACCGCTCGTCGGTAATAATAAACGCATCGAATATTATCCGCACGCAACTTGTCGCGTGATCGGCAGTAATGATCCGTTAGTTATCTCTACACACGCGTACGACGTATGGATACGTAATGAATATCTTCGTTTCTACGGACACTACACACGCCACTCTCGGGCGCATTAGCGTTGATTTTTAAAGACCGACACGAACATTTCTCAAACGGAAATAACAACTGTAATAATTTAATACCTTTTTAAAAAATGGCGTAGAAAAATGGTAAAAAAATAATTTCCTCGTGTTCGAAGTTATGCTCGTAGGCGAATGCCAAAAAGAACAGAACGAGGCCACAATCCAACATTAAATTCGAAAAAATATATCTTACTGTCCAGACTATAGTGAGTCGTTCAATTTTTTTATTTATTATTTCCCTACCAAACACCAGAGATAAAAAATAGTTCAATGTACGTAATTTTCCGTGCGGTTAAATTGACAAAACGTTCACGCTACGGGTGATGTAATTTTTTTTGGCTATTTAGCACCAAGATAAACGATTTCTAACAACGGATTAACGCAAACCTTTGTGAATATTTCGAAAAAAAACCCATTTTGCCCATCGTAAACCATATGCATGCAGATTACGAATCTTGGCTGGCGAATGAAGGGCATTGCTGCCAACCTCAATGTACGCGAAGTTGCTGTATTTCGGCGAAACTTAATACTAATTAATCGCAACAATAAATAATCGCGTGACATAAATACATTGGTTGACGCAGTTTTTTTTTCGTAATAATTACAGATAATGTTTTACTTTTTCAAGTTGGTAGTAAGACAACAGTTTTTCTTACTTACGCAATAAAAATATGAAAATGCATAATTTTGACCTTTAATTATACATTGTATGAAAAATTAGCATCTACAGAATAAATCTATACCTCGTAAGCTTTTTTTTGAGGTTCATTGAAAAAAAAATTCATGAATCGTCATTTGACTCAACTGTATCGCTCTAACCTCCTTAAGGCGGTAAACCAGTTTAGATTGCTGAAAAAATCGACTTTTTTAAATTCTATAAATTGTTAGTAAAACTATTAAAGAATGTGTTCCCAAAGTAGTATAAGTAAGTCATTACTGCATTGAATTTTGTGTTTTCGGTATTTTTTTTATACGCGTTTTTCTCGGAACGACTTTTTCCAATTTGTGTGCGCTCCAGCGTCAAAAAGTTTCTAACCTATAATTTCATAAAGTGACAGTTTCTTTACATAAAAACGCTCTCTATGAACCTAAATTTGGGGTAATATCATTGTTTGAAGTATATTTTATATAGCAAAAAAGGTTATAAAATAATGCCAAAAATGATATCCTTTTGTTCGAACACCTCTAAAAAATGCAAGTTTTAATTTTTTTGGTCAGAGTGAGGTTCATGTAGAAGGAAACACGTTTTTAAAGTAATCTTCAAACCGTATTGATTTCCGATTAAAAATGTGTTGAAGGTCATACTGTGTTACATGGTGAAATTTGTTTGGATGCCGGCTATAATGTGCAAGGGGGAGGAATATGTAATTCCATTTAGAAAAACACGTTTGTGACCTTCAGAAACGGAAAAGAATGAAAAAAAAAGAAGTTATTATGATAATCATGTGCGTTCTTTCAAACCATTCAAATTCCGATATGTACATACTTTGTATTTTCAAATCCAACAGAGATGATCAGGTGTTCTGTTTCTCGTGACTCACCCTGTACATACACAGTCCCGCATACACTTGTTAATTTCCATCAAACATTTATCCACGCAATGTTTATTCCAATCCGTCTTAAGTTCATCGGTGTCCTATACAGGGTGCCCCTCTTATCTCTGCCACTCGAAATAACTCGGTAATTATGGATGTCACAAAAAAATGTTCCAGCCAAAAGTTGTACGGTGTGAAGGGGGCCATCAAATGCGACTAACTTTTTTTTCGATGGAATGGTATATTTTCGTTCGGCCACTTTGTGGAGCACCTCAAGCCGCATAAAAAAACATTGGGGCTCGAAGTCGTTCAAGGTCATTCAAGGTCAGTATCGATGATACAAATCTAAATATCACCGATCACTACTAAATATTTGGTAGCGATACGACATATTTAGATTTGTATTTCATTTTAATAGGTGACCTTGAATGACTTTGACCCCCCAATGTTTTTTATGCGGCTTGAGGTGCTTCACAAGATGGTAGAAAAAATGTAACATTCCATTAAAAAAAGTTGAGGTGACCTTCACTATGCGTCAGCGCCTCCGCCGAAATAAAAAAATTGGTCGCATTTGATGCCCCCCTTCACACCGTACCGCTTTTGGGTGGAACTTTTTTTTGTGACGTCGATAATTACCGAGTTGTTTCGGGTGGCAGATATAAGAGGGGCACCCTGTGTATATATATATTTGGCACATAGATCAACACAATTTTTTGGGGTATTGACGGGTCATTTCCTACTTTTTTCACCCTCAGACCCTATGCCCTAAGTGCCACGGCAATTAAGCACATGTTTTTTTGTTTTGTTTTTTTTTCATTACCCTAAATTTCGCCTTCAAGTCGTCATAACTTTTTTGTTAGTGGTTCCAATAACACGAAATAACTTTTGTTGTATTCTGCAATGTATGTTTATTATAAATAAATCATTAATTGATACAAGTGGCTTCAAGAAAATGTCTCATGAGCTTCCAAAGTCTTAAAAATGCATATGTATGAAAATGTCAACTTCTAAATTCATTATAAAAAAAAACTAAAAGCTATTTTGAACTGAGGTTTGTTTAAGGCGTTACCCTCACTTGTAGCGCAAAAAAGGCCTTTTTCATGAATCTTTTTAAAGAAAACTACAAAACTTTTTTAATCGATCGATATACCATCTTAAAAAACACATCTTGAAGAAGTTTCAGTAATTTTTTTATTGAAAAATATTACATCGTTTAGTGGCAAATGGCCGTCAATGAAATAATGTTTTTATATACACGGTTTGCGGTGACCAACGTTGCGGCGAAGTGGATCATCTGAAGAAAAAAAATGCGGATGGATTTGGTCAAATATAAGTATAAACTAGTCTTTAATCAAAGGATTTTAAAAAATATTCATTTTTCACAAAATGGCGGACAGTCAAAGTTAATGGTTCGATTTTAACGAAAAAAAACGGCCGTTTTTTGGCTATAAAACGCCCATTTTTTTCGAAAAAAAAATCGAACGATTAAAGACTACATTTTCATGTATTAAATAAGCCTGCAAAATTTCAAGAAGATCGGTTCATTAGTGTTCAAGTAATCTTGGTCACCGACTTCAGAAATGCCATTTTGAGAAAAACGCGTTTAAAGTGTCTCTTTCAACGCGGATTCTTCTCTTTCAACGCTCATATCTCAGTCAATTTTGTTCGGATCGACTTGAAACTTTCAGGACATATTCTCAGATACGTATACTTCAAAAAAATGCAATAAAAAAAATCGATTTTTTCAAAATCGCAAGTGCAGGTAACCCCTTAAAAAAGTTCTCTAGCTTATACTCTTTCCAACGGTATGCTACATGTCATAGAAATCATTCATTATGTGGTAAAAATAAAGAGAATAAGTTTTTTTTTTATAATGAATTTAGGAGTTGAAATTTTTCATACATTTACACATTTTCAAGACCGGAAGCTCAAGAGTCACTTTCTTGAAACCAATTGTATTAAATAATGATTTATTTATAATACACATAAATTGTAGGATACAACAAAAGTTATTTGGTGCCATTGCAACCAATTAAAAAGTTATGACGATTAAAAGACGAAATGTCGGGTAGTTAAAAAACGAAGAAGAAAAAATCATATCTCAATTACCGTGACACTTATTACATAGGATCTAAGGGTAAAAAGAGTAGCAAATGACCCCCATTGCCCCAAAAAATTGTGTCGGTCCATGTGTCACACACCCTGTATACACACACACACACACACACACACACGCACGCACACACACACACACACACACACACACACACACACACACACACACACACACACACACACACACATTTATATACACATGGACATAAATAAATGTTGAACTAAATACGATAGAACTCGTTTTACCATTCCGCGAAATACCGATGTTTTCTTCAAGCGCGTACCCCGGAAGTGCGGATACCCGTTCTATTTTCGCTTTCGCTCTTGCATATGCGGCAAACTCCCACGATGCACCGCGTACGCGCACACACTGCATCGACTGTTGTTTAATGCCGCCAGGTCGCCGTTCGGCCTTGAATGAATAATATACTCTGCTAACATAGGCGGACGGGAAAATAACAGTTCGTAAACATTTTTCAATGTGCGCCTAATGCGCATGTCGTGCGCACGCGCACTCTATTTGAATATCTTCTCTCCAATGTGATAAAGGACACGTCATGTTTTTTGCGGTAAAGCGAAGAAAAAATGTTCCGGTCGCTTAAAGAAAAAGCCCGTGGGAGAAGTAGGAGCAAAGGCGAGAACGCTAAGGTCATGTTGAAATAAAACAATGCGTATGAATCAGTCAATATTAATTATTCTTTTAAACTAATCAACATTGAGAGGAAAGGTGTACGAGATGGTCCCCTTAAAGGAGAATGCTCATAATTTCAAAGATATTCAACATAATTAAGATCTGAAAGCGTTTACTACTGGAATATTTATTTACCTTACGATTAGCATATTCGAAATATTTAATCTATTAGCGTTTCAATAAAAAGATTTCCTTTTTTTAAAACCTTACATAAGGATCATCTTGCACAGCCTGGTGTTCAAGATGATCCCCCGGATCATCTTGTCCCTATGTGGGGATTTTTTCATTTTAGACAAATTAGTCAAATATAAATAAAAATTTGCCTGAGTTTACAACACCTTTATATACGGGATGTCCCTCTTATCTTTGCCACTCGAAATAACTCGGCAATTATCGCCGTCACTAAAAAATGTTCCAGACAAAAGTTGTACGGTGTGAAGGGGGCCATCAAATGCGACCAATTTTTTTTTAATTTCGTTTGAGGCGGTAACGCACGGTAAAAGGTCACCTCCACTTTTTTAAATGGAATGGTACGTTTTTTCAACCATCTTGTGGAGCACCTCAAGACGCATAAAAAACATTAGGGGGTCAAAGTCGGTCAAGGTCATTCAAGGTCAGTATCGATGATACAAATATAAATATCTCGGATCACTACCGAATATTTGGTAGTGATCCGAAATATTTAGATTTGTACTTCCTTTTAATAGGTGTTCGAAATTAGCTTGAAATGAGAGATATCGAAGATCGTAGTCATCGACAACACTTCGAATACCTTCCGTTTATTTACCAACCCGCATTAATCTGTATCGTATGTAGCTCAATCGAGGTTATCGTTCAGTTTGATTTCGAATTTGGATGAGAGCTATTCATAATTTAAAAATGTGTACCGGCAATTCGAAAACGTAGACATGATACTGTGTTACGGTGAAGTACGAAAAACATTCCACAAGAGCGCGTTTGTTGTATGCTGAATAATTTCCAGATCGACAGTGTCCAAGCCGGCGAACGTTTGACGCGGTAGTCACATCATTTCGCGCGACGGGTAGTGTTCACATTGCTGCTGAGAAAAACCGTACTAAAACGCGAACCACGGAAGATGCAGAAACTGATATCTTGTGGGTGCCGTTGCTGTAAACCCTCGTGTTAGTTGTACGACTCTAACAAAACAATATCCGATTTCGAAATCAAGTGTGTGGAGAATCCTCAATCGTCGTCGTTTCCATCCATACCGAATGTGGCTGCATCAGGCTCTCGAATCGAAAGATGTTCAAAATCGCGTCAACTTCTGTCAGTGTACACAGCAGCAATTGCTGATGGGCGCACAAATGTTTTCCCAAAGATGACATCCAACGGATCACTTTTATCCATAGTGCGAATGTAGTGTGTCATATTTCATTTCACCGGCAAAAAATTGTGTGTAACAACAAGTTGTTGAAAAAATAAAGCTGTTTATATACACACACACGCGCACACGCGCACACACACCCACACACACACACACACACACACACACACACATATACGTGAGTGCCTTTTATCCCATTATTCTTTTTGCCTCGGTGAGTACGAATATATATTTAATATACTGTCATTTCATTCGAAAAGAGTATGTCTGGTTTTTAGGTTATCCAAGGGATCGTTTGGAGCATGGGGGCTAGAGTGGGAGGAGGCCGATCTGTGCATTTCAAAGTGGCTACAAAATGTGGTCAAAAAGGGATGGCGCCACTATCTCTAAGACCTCGATAAGTAAGCTGAGTATCGATGTCGTGTAAGAGGGATGGAAGAGGATCGAATACGCATCCCAGCAAGCAGTGCAGCGAGATCGCTAGCGCGCAAAAGTTACCCCCTAGAGAGGGGGTAACTTTTGCGCGCTAGTTACATCTTCGGAAAGAGCCGAGCGCGCCGAAGTTTCCCGACCGCGCCTTCGGCAGCTACACCAATGCATGGACGCTGAGCACGTTCATGTGCGGCTAAGCCGAAACGATGGCTTCGGGGGAAAAAGCAATCTGAGCACGACTCGCGCGTGACGTCACCCGACGGAATGCGCGAGGCTTTTAGATGATTTCAATGCTTATTTAGCTCTTGATTCTCTGCGTTATCAATGTATACAACAAAATGTATCGCGCACCCTGATCGCTTATTTTTTCAGTTTATACGTTAATTTAAATATAATTATGAATCCAAATTACAACTTATTTATCTTCTAAAAAATTGTTTATGCTTTACTCACACCCGTCCTTATGCCAAATAAATTATAATTCATAAAAGTAAGCGGAAATATATTTATATTCGTATTATTATATTAATTCTCATACTTTCATCAAGCGATAAAGCATTATCCCCAAATACAAGCCAATCATCCATCCGGCCGCGAATCGTAACTTACGAGAATGAATATAATAATACGACTATAAATATATTTCCGCTTTGGATTGGAACCATTTAAAAGCGTGACGGTAACGGGGTAGAAGTCCAATAACGACTGTACCGTTTTTATAATATTAAATTATATTTCACTTATAATGAATTCGTTGATGTTACATTTATAATGACCTACCGCACTTCGAAACCGATATAACAAGATCTTATCAATTTCTTTATCATAAAAGATAGCTTATTAACAGTCTAGAATATTTAATATAGCTTAATATTACACATTCTTTTATTATAATATGGTAAGCACAGTTGATGAAAGTTTTGTCGCAATACGAACGAGTATATGTATACACACGTTCGTATTGAAAGTAACAAAAAATGTTATCATCTATGCTTATCATATAATAATTAAACATCGGTAATATTGAGCTATATTAAATGTTCTAGACTATTATTAAGTTAATTTTTATAAACAAATGGATATGATATATATATATATATATATATATATATATATATATATATATATATATGCATCCACAAAAAAAAGGTGAATTAAGGTAAAAAAAAAGGAGAATCCTCGAAGGAACGATCAAATCAAAATTGTTCCTACGAACAATTAGCTTAGAACAACCGTTCAAGTGGTATCGCTGTCTGAAATTAAATTTTATTATTTAAGCGACGTGCGCGCCATAGCGTGGTGGCAGCATGCGGTAGCTCGTAGTGCAAAATTACAAGCTTCACACTAGCGCCACGAACGGGAAACCGCGACGTTTTTCCCCCATTTTGGCCCCAAATTAAGATCTGTCACTGCTACAAAATTTCATTCGTTATTGCGAAGTGAATCCTGTAGTAGGGGAGGCTGCCTCGAAAAAATTAGCTAGACACTTGTGGTACTTTAACGAGAAAATTGTTGCTTTGTCGTTTTTCGACAATGCTGTGCCGATAAGTGTGAAGGTTAACATGGTACAAGCTCTGCAATCTCGAGAAAAATCCAAAAATCCTTCCGAGTGAGTAATTGTTAAAAAAAATGATTGGGAAATGTTGCTGAAAAAAGACATAAGCAATTTCGTTACTCAAGAATCCTTATTTCTTTTCCAGCAATTCAATTTACCTCATGATTTTTTGAGAGTAAATATTGAATTATGGCCGGAAAATGCCACTTATTTGAGTTGCTTAGATTTTTTTTTAATCCAAAATTCGTTAATAACGTAGCCGAACGTGGTGTCACTTTGATAGAAGCATATAACGGTTCATTAACAAAAAACGAAGAGCAGCTACAATATTTATTGGGCGTAGTGCAAAATCATCGACAGAAATACCCTAATTGCAACAAACAGATTTTTAAAAAAAGGAACGATGATTATCAAGCATTATAATTTAAAAACAAATTATTTTATCTTATTAAACCAAATTCATTAAATAAAGCTTTTCGAAAGACGATCAATGATGGACGTCGTTTCTTTGATATTTCTTGTTGTACTTGATTCTTTTTTGTATCAGAGAAATATTTTGAGAACGATTCCATGCAAATTGCATGTTAGAGCGGAACATTCTCTACAAAAAAAAAACCCCAAAAAGTTTTTTCGTAAAGCGAAAAATTCGATTTTTACAGCCTTTTGAATTATTTTTTTTCTATCAATTCAATTTCAGATAGCGATTCCACTTGAACGGTTTTTCTGAGCTAATTTTTCGTAAAAACTTTTTTGTTGGAAATTCGATTCTCCACGAGAATATGTTAATGACATCTTTGGGTGATTTTTTTTTGACTAGTTGCCCTACCACATTCAGAAATTGCAATATTTTCCTGGGTTATTCTTATGGAAAATATTCAAATGCAATGCGCCATTCGAAATAAATTTTTTTTGAGCTCTCCTTCGAGGATTCCCCATGTTTTACCTTAATTCACCTTTTTTGGTGGATGCAACCGAAAAAAAAAAATCGATTTTTTTCAGCACACCCTAATATGTGTGTGTGTGTGTGTGTATCGTTACTTTTTTCAAATTAATCCCGCCGACGCTACGTGTCACGCCGTCTGACAACATCCGCCGCAACCCGTTGAGAAGACCGTGACATACCTCCGTCATTTTGAAAGATTAATAGAAAAAATACCATGCAACAGCCAAAAGTAGTAATAAAACATACCCTAGGTCTAAAAAATGGTGAAGAAATCTTTCCTTTAAAAGAAATCATAAAAATAACCATTTTTTTCCTCGCCACCTCAACGAAAGGAAAAACATCCCGCGCAAAATAGAAATACACGATAGGTGAAAAAGTATCGTAAGCAAGCCTTCGCATACGTTGCATACGTATCCGTTCTTTATTACATTGGTTTTGCAGATTATTTAAATATAGACAATACTACGTGTGTAAATTACGCGCTGCGCAGCACAACATCGAGAGAATCAGATGCGGAAATATTTCTTCTTGTTTTTTCCTCTTTCTTCTTTGCGGGTTTCGTATATCTATTTTAATGGAAATCGATATTATATTATCATCGATTTATACTTCTCTTGTAAGGGCGCTCTTTATCGCATTATATCGCATCGTAAAACGCGCTTGCAATGGACAATATAAATTCGCTTTTTTCAGATTCGGGGCGGTAAGTGTTTCTTCTTTGTGCACTCCGGAAGTCATCCGGAATAATGAGTGTGTGTATGTGTGTATTTAGGTGTACATATAGCATACGTCTGAACACACACACACGTGTGTGTGTGTGCGACAACGATTCTTCGATACAATTGGAATCCATGCTGCACGATTTATGCTCCCGTTTTCACACTTTCGTTTTATACAATGCAGTGAGAGACTTTTTTTTCTAAAGGTAATTGGTTAAATCGTATACCGCAAGTTACACGACGCAGCGCAAATACTTTATTTCTTCTATGTATGTCATGTGTATGTCTATAAATGTGTGTGTGTGTGTGTGTGTGTGTGTGTGTGTGTGTGTGTGTGTGCGTGCGTGCGTGCGTGCGTGCGCATATATACATATACACATATGCGCGCCCGAGCGCGCGCGCACACACACACACACACACACACATTCTTCTCCTGTATTAATTGAACGGTCATACAGGGGAAAAAAAAACGTACGGCAGTAATAGACAATGTGAACATTATTTTCCGCTCGTTCTTTTCTTTCGTGTGTCGCGAATAGGGCGAGTAAAAGTTCGGCATCAACATTGCGACAAGTTCCAATACGTGTATACGTATATGTATATGTTACACATAAAATTAATTTCAGTTTAAGGGCTTACACCAGATTGAAATTTTTGAACATATAGATTTTTGGTTTACGAGTGATTCTCAAAATATAACATGTGAAAAAGATTATCTGAAAATTTAACGTCGATCGGTTGAAAATTGTGGGAGTGTGGGCGTTTATAGGTAGGTTTCACGTACCGGCGAACTTTAAACGCGTTTTTCCCGAAACGACTTTTCTTCAATTTGTGTACACTCTAGCTCAAAAAGTTTCTGACCTATCATTTTACAAAGTGATAGTTTCTTTATATAATTACGCACGATGTGAACCTAAATTTGGGGTAATCTTATTGTTCGGAGTATATTTTTCATAGCAAAAAAGGTTATAAAATTATGGCAGAAATCATATACCCTTTTGTTTAAACACCTCTAAAAAATGCAATTTTCAATTTTTTGGTCAGAGTTAGGTTCATATAGAAGGAAAATATATTGTTAAAGTAATCTTCACACCGTATTGATTTGCGATGAAAACTGTGGCCTCCAGAGTGTACACAAACAGAAAAGTCTGATGGCGACCTTTGATGAGCGGCAGGTTATATGTTCCATATTTTTAGAGGAAATGCTTCGAAAACATTTAGAAATATTTGTTTGCAAATATGTATAAAATATTCCCAAAGTTTGAATAAATTCTTTTCATTCATTCCTTGTAAAAAAACATCGTGAATATCACTTAAAAAACGTACTCACAAACTGTTTTTCCGTCTTAAAGAGGGGAAAAAAGATCAGAATTGTTGGCCTCTTAAAACGTAACAATTTTCAACTGAAACATTTTTCATTACTATCCGTACCGGATTACAGTCTAGTAACACTTTATCCAACTAACCATGTACACAAATCCAGGCATATTTAAAAATTCGTCAACTCGGCACAATTTCGTAGCCCCTAAACCGGAAGTTCCCTAGCCCCGCACATGTGGGCCTCGTAATTTCGCAACGTCCTTCCATATCCGTTATCGAAATTTTCAATTCAATCTATATATATAAAAGGCAATGTCCTGACTGACTCATCATCGCCCAGCCCAAATCGCTGAAGGTAGAAACTTGGAATTTGGAGAGGGTGTTGATTTTATATTGGAGGCATCGTTTAAGAAGGGATTTCTCGAAATTCAACCCCTAAGGGGGTGAAAGGGGGGTGGCAAAGTTTGTATGGGAAATAATATTTGTATGGTCAAATTTACTTGAAAGCTGGTATTACTGCTCTGTGACACAATTGATGAAACACGTATTTCGACGTTTTTTTTTTTTTTTTTTTTTTTTTTCTTTCAAAATTCAACCCCTAATGTCAAACACCACTCTAGGATTTAGGAAAAAATCGTTTTTTTTTTTGCTTAAAAAAATACTTCAGGCTTATAAAGACCATATGCAGGTGGTCCTGTAGCGAAAACATTTTTTTTAAGGTTCAATTATCGATTTTGCCGCCGCGCCTCGGACTTCTTTCAGGCGCCTCGTACAACTTTAAACGCGTTTTTCTCGAAAGCACTTTTTTCAAACTGGGAGGATGGATGACTCGAATACCTTTGCATGGATCGATTTGAAATTTTGATAGTAGCTTCACAATTACAACCTGTATGGGAGTACGTGGCCGTTTTAAAAAAATTAAATGTAAACATTTTTTATAAACAATTTACTGCTTATTTTTTAGGCAAAAAATCAATTTATTTCTTTCAAAGTACGCCATTTTTTCAAAATTTGATAAAGAAAATCCCTATGGGACGTAGTCCCATAGCTAATAATATATAGATTATAATTTTGTTTGGTTTTGGTTCCAGGTTTTATACTTTACGAGAAAACCGTCCTTCCGTGAAGCCATTTGTAAAAAAGGCGGTTTTCAAGATGGGCTCTCTCTGTCACCGTCATTTTGTATGAAAATTATCATACACGTTTTTCATACTACTTGATACGTGTTAAATAAACCCTCTCAAAAGAAATCCTATTCCTCTTTTCATACTCCCAAAATAAATGGTCAAAGTTAGGCCTTATTTTCTGCCGCTAGAGTGGTGGTGTTATCCGTTAAGGGGAGAGCAAAGTTTGTATGGTAAAATAAAAATATCTGGTCGGATTTACTTGAAAGTTAGTATCAATGCTCTTCAACACAATTCTACGTGTTCCTTAATGAAACACTTCAGGAGCACATTTCATTAAGGAGCATTCGACACAAATATGTGCGAGCGAAGCCGCGGGTGGACAGCTAGTAGATTATAATTGCCTCGCTACTTGTCTCTATGGACGAAATAAATTTTTCGAAACTTGCAGAAACTTCGACGCCGAACTTTGATTCGCGGGGTTTGCGACGGCGGAAAAGAAAGAAAAAATAGTCGTTAACACATACGAATAAATAATTGGTGTGATGCCGTTCCGAGAGAAGTACGCGAGGCTGCGCATGGAAAAAATTAAAATGAAATGAAAAGGAGACGTACACGATTCGCCATACAACGTAATACTGTTGCTTTGAGGGAAAAAAAAGAAAGAAAAAAAAAAATCAGTACTCTCGATCGCCACATCTCGGCCGTCGAGATAAAACAATCGTATGATAAACGCAAATCTCTCTTTCTCTCTCTCTCTCTCTCCCGTGGCATTCTTATTCTCCTTCGAAACTTTATATAATTGCTTATCTTTATAGTAATACGTGACTTAAGAAACTACGGTCATAGAAAAAACGCGACTTCAAGTATAAATATTATTCGGCTGCATAATCAGCGGGTGAATTCGCCCGGTTGAGTCCTTTCAATTATTTCGAATAGTATCGTCGTTGGTGGGCCGGAAGAGACTGCGAGACAAAATTGCGCCCAGCCTCCATTTTTCTCATTTTTTTCTTCCTTTTCCCTTAACGAAGAACACACAACTGGGAAAGTCTTTGAATTGCGTCGATTTCTTTCTTAACCAGCGCGCAAGTTGCGCTTGGGGAAAAAAAAAAAACAAAACAAATGTTAATCTCAATGAGGTCTCTCCAACAACGGACGAGGACGACTATACGAGACCTGCGGTGCTCTTATTTCGTTCTTAAACAATTATTTTTCGTTCTCGTTGCGAGATCATTTACATGCACAATTATTTATATAAACTTTCGCTCGTTCCTTTCATCTACAAGGTTCCTATCTAAACGACGATTATTATTTTAGTCGCGGATCCGCAGCCCGGCGATCTCCCGGTCAGTTTAAGGGAGGAGATACCATTGGGCGAGGAAAAAAATGGCTGATTTTCATGATTTTTTTTCAAAATGAAAGATTTCTTCACCCCCTTTTTTAGACTTAGTGTATGTTTCGCTACTACTTTTTAATGCTACATGGTATTGTTTTATTAACCTTTAAAAATGGTGGATATCTAAAACTGCATTTTCAAAACTGGAGTGACGTTAGCTAAAAAACTAATCGACCGATTCTGATGAAATTTTCTATAAATCTTTCTAACCTTCTTGTCTACAACGGGCCCTACATTTTTTTGAAAATAAAAAAAAAAGTATTTTTTTATTGCAATATGTAGCCATTTTTTTCGGAAAATATATTTTTATGTTCATACCTCCGTGCCGTACGTCCGCCATTTTTAAAGATTACTAAACAAATATACCATGTAACAACCAAAAGTAGTAATAAAACATAGCCTAAGTCTCAAAACTGGCGGAGAAATCTTTTCGTTAAAAAAAAAATCATGAAAATCACCCATTTTTTCCTCGCCTAAAGGTATCTCCCCCTTAAACGTCGTAACGAATGCGTGACAGAGCGAGTGTTCAGGTATTTTACCGTGCGATGATAACTGTGAAGTGAAAAAATCGACAGCGTGCAAGACGCCGAGCATATTTATTATTAATAATAATAATAATAATAACGATAGTGGTTCGAGAAAGTTATCAACGAACTGTTTGAAAAAAGTAAATTTAGCATTATTTTGGCTACAATTATAATAGTAGGGAAAAAGTTATTGCGAAACTGTAAAAAAAAACAAAGCCGACGGTTTGATTTTGATTTGGTAATAATTATACAAGTTTTTTTACGTTTGCTGGGGCACTAATCATAGCGAAGAAAAAGTAAATGAGATTTTTTTTAAGCACTTTCTTCGAGACGTTTAATAATAATAATAATACTAATAGTAATAATAACGATAAAAAGATCGAGCTGAATCTGTCAATAACGATAAAATGAGAAGAAAAAAGTTGTGACCAAATTGTTGAATCGACGGAGTGCTCGGGTTTGGCCGTATAGTAATAATAATAATAGCATAAAAACCTGCAAGGGTGTACCATGGAACTCGGGAAATAAAAAAAAAACAATATAATAATACGAAAAAATTGAGAATTTGTGATAAAAAATGTAATTTGTTTGCATAATAGTACGAAATGATATAAGGTTTATTTGGGTAATCATTAAAAAAATAATAGGGAAAAGGTTTTGTAGAAATTCTCGAGCAGTCATTTTTTTAGATTTTTGCAGGTAGCAATAATAATAAAGGAAAAACAATTTTTCAACAATTTGCCCATCTTTTAAAACAATACTCAATATTGCTTAGTATTATTGCCCATTGATATTATTATTATGCGAAGTGAAACCAATATTGATCTGACAAACAGAAAAATCAAATTTGCTGCCCATTTGACCAGCAGATGCGTTTAAAAACAAATTACTTTATAACTTCTTGACATTATTATTATTATCAATATGCTAGCAACGTTTTCGAGAACGTTGCGTTATTGTGGTTCGTTCATTTTTTTTGTCGCATCGCCAACTACCAAAATTACCACCGAATAACAGGTTTGGGCACGACTGTACATACAGGAAATCGACAAGCTTATGCGGATCCTTCATTGAACACTCTCGTCGCGGAGGAGCGGAGCTACCACCAACTCCCCTACTTTTGCACTTCGCAAAAAAAATCTCCACGCCTAATACCGACGCTCCATAATTTACAAAGCAACGCGTTCGATATTCTTTCGGAGGGGAAAAAAAGAATTTGGCAGCACTCGAAGCATGCGATTATACGACGGTCGCAAAAAAAAGGGATTTTTTCGCGATGTCCTGTACACGTTGGATAAATTGGAACACGAGGATCGACGGCGGTAGAAAAAAATTCGGAGAATTTTTTTTTTAATTGAAAATCAAAAGTGGCACGTCTTGAGTACGGGGCCGCAGCTCAAAGCAGTCCAAACACATTTTGAGACACGTCGAATGATTATGGGAATGTTTTTTATCGTGCTCCAACTCGTATATTCAACGGCGCTTCGAACGGCCTCGCGGACTTCTGAGATTTTTTTACGGTCTGATTGAGTGCCGGTAATTTTGGAAAGTAGTCCGGGCAACAAGCATGACAGTAAGCACTTTTTAGATATATATATATCCGCAAAATTGATCTAAGGGTAATGGGATGTCGCTGAATCGAATGACGATAATAATTTTGCAATCAACCCCCGAGAAAATGTGTAAAAAGTTTTAAAAACCGTTCAATCCGGAACCTAATAATTTTATCGAAAAATATGTCAAACAAAAGTTGTTCGGGACATAAAAGTACGCAAAAAGGTATTGAACATTCATCTTTGTTGTTGTTCATAAATAAGGGAGAAAAAAAACGAAAAACCATTCAATTGGGGGACGAAAGCCTCGAAGTTAAAAAAAAACATCAAATACGTAAATATCTCGGGTTTTTTGTTACACATTGCTTTAGTAATAATTAATCTAACTTTCTAGAGATTTAAAAAAAATGTTATGTATTGTATAAGTATTCAATAATGATGAGTAAACATTGACAAACGTACTGGTTGAGGATCACTGTCAGAAAGAGACGGACTATATGGCTATGGCTATACGCGCATGCACGCATCGCGCTCCAACCAGTATCTTGCGTCCCTTACACTCCCAGTGGTGCTTGCAACCAAATTTTCATTAGTTTTTTTCCCCTCTTTTTGAAGATACGAAGACGAACGTTTAATACTTCTTTAGGTAATTTTATGTCAACTATACAACTTTTGGTTGACATATTTTTCGATAAAATGATTAGGGTCCAAATTAAACGGTTTTTAAACATTTAAACAATATTTTTATACATTTTCTCGGCGGCTGATTGCAAAATTATTATCGCCATTTAATTCAGCGTTATCCAATTACCCTTGGATCGATGTTGCGTATTTATATCTAAAAAGTGCTTATTTTCGAAATTTTTGCTAGACTAAAGTATACATTTTCCCCAGGCTCATTTATTGGTTTTCGACTCCTGCAGAAACCGCGACTGGATTCGTCGTGTCACTGCCAGAAACCCATTTTTTTTTAATTAAAAGGTGTATTAAAAAAACAGGAAGAGATGGATCCGTTGCTATTAGTTATTCCCAACATGACTTGAAAAATCGCGTGATGAAAATTGTGACAGATTCATTTTTTCAGGGCTGCATAATCGTTTTTTTTTCCTCCTTCACGAAAGGAATATTGCGATTCGTTATGACAATTAAATAAATAAAAGCGTACGAGCGCTTGTACGTGGACGTAAAAATTGTGTCCCGTATACGTTACAACGTTCCGAGGGCCGGAGACGTTTCCGGTCTATTATCCATTTAGGGGAGAAAATGGTGTGTGTGTGTGTGTGTGTGCGTGTGCGTGTGCGTGCGTGTGTGTGCGCGCGCGCGTGTGTGTGTTTGTGGATATATGTTACAGTTAAAACGCGTTTTTCCCTAGTAAAAACTAGTTCTGACCGAACGCCTTCGTTACAACTAGTTTTTCCTACTTGGAACTTGAATTGGCTGATAAACAAATTTGAATGTTAGTCAAAACTCTTCGTTTTACGAACAAATCCAAACAAACTCGTCTTAACTAGGAAAAACTAGTTCCAATGGAATTGATCAGTTAAGATAGTACATGCAAAAAATGATGTGAGACGAAAAGTTTTGTGATTCAATACTAATGTTGTCCAGGGTACCCTGCATACGTTCGTGAAATATAAAATACGTTGACCATACCGTTATCGAGATATTCGCTCTTGAAATTGGCATTTCTAACACACGCGGCATAGGACGAGTCCCGCAAAACATTGTATTTCTGATCATAATAAAACTATCCCATTTAAGGGATCAGTGTAAAATTTTGAAAAAAAAAACCATTTTTTTAGCATCATGTGATAGTATAGACGGTTATAAACATGAACCTGGCATCGCCGATCGAACGTAAGTAGACAATTTATATAAAAATTCCGCACGCGAAACTTTAAACACGTTTTTCTCGAAATCTCGTTTCTCAAAATGGTGTAAACTCTCAAAGGAAGAGTTTTCAAGCTATTCCTCTCAAATTTTGACGCAACATTCTTCACGCCATTCTTTACCTTGCTATGGAAGCTTTTATTGTTTTATTTTTTTTTAAATGAAAAACTGTCGAAAAAATACGCTAAATTCGATATTTTTTTTTAACCGCCGACATTTTGTCAATTTTGATTTTCAAAAACCTCCATACTAAGATAGCTTCATACTTTCAGACTGATTAATAATCCTTTGACAATCTTTGACTTTCGTTTCAGATAATATTTACGGCCACAACCGTGTACACCGTGAGGACTCCTTTTTTTCGAAGACATTTTCAACCGTTAAAAAATGTAAAATAAAAATAAACGTTTCAAAAATTATTTTCTGTTCTTCACGAGTGCTTTGATTTCACAATAAAAAAATCAGATTGATTAGCGTATTTAAACCATCGATTAAAAAATCGCGAAAATCTGCTATTTCTCGACCCGTAACACTGTGACGATCCCTTAAGGGATAACACCACTCTAGAATTTTGGAAAAATCGTTTTTGTTTTGCTTGAAGATACTTTGGGGTCATAAAGACAATATGCAATTGGTCCTGTAGGGATTTTTTCTTTTTTAACGTTGAATTATCGATTTTGCCGCAGCGTTTCGTACAACTTTAAACGCGTTTTTCTCGAAACCACTTTTTTTCAAACTGGAAGGACGGATTACTCGAACACCTTCGCATGGATCGATTTGAAATTTTGATAGTAGCTTCACAATTACATTCTCTATGGGAGTACGAATCCATTTTTTGATTGAATGTAAACTTTTTTTTATAAACAATTTACTGCTTATTTTTGGGCAAAAAATCGATTGATTTCTTTCAAAGTTCGTCATTTTTTTCAAAATTTGATGAAAAAAAAATCGGTTTCTTCCAGGTCTTATACTTTACGAGAAAACCGTCCTCCCGTGAAGCTGTTTGTAAAAAAAAACACGTTTTTCAATATGGGCTCTGTCGCCGCCATTTTGTATGAAAATTATAATCAATTTTTTTGAGTACTTTAATATGTGTCAAAAAAACCTCTCAAAAGAAATCCTATGCCTTTTTTCATACACCCAAAATAAATTGTCAAAGTTGGGCTTTATTTTCTGCCGCTAGAGTGGTGTTATCCCTTAACCATAAACTTTGAATTTATGAGTGCCCAAAGTATGAAATACGTGATGAAACGTGATCAGTTGAATGAGTTGATGCGGACGACATGGCGGCGCTGCGCGTTCCATGAACTGCTTTTGTAAAACTTTAGTCTTTACAAATCGTTCTTTATAGCGCAGCCGATTTTCCATTTGACTAAATCTCCGATTTGTACATTTCACGAGTTGCAAGAACTGCACTGTCAATAACGGCAATAAGTATAGTCAAGGTAAGGAATTGTTTGTGCTCGCCAGCGACGTTGCCACGTGCACGGACCGTATGTACGAATGTCCGTGTGCGAGCATGCGTATACGCAAATTTTCCAAGTGTTGGCATATGCCCCGGGCAAGCCATGCTCAAAGTT
The DNA here is from genome assembly GCA_963210295.1 of Ophion ellenae. Classification (NCBI taxonomy): domain Eukaryota; kingdom Metazoa; phylum Arthropoda; class Insecta; order Hymenoptera; family Ichneumonidae; genus Ophion; species Ophion ellenae. Next base: position 104,520 of record OY723387.1, read on the forward strand.
CGCTACCACAAACAAGTCGACCGCTCTGAAACTTATTGTCAATTAATTTTCTATGTCATTTCTCAACTTTCATATATAAACATATTCCTCGTATGTAATTTGGAAGTACGTCAATTCATTAATTTTCCAAAACAATTGCTCATTTATGAATTCGAACGAATGTTTGCTTTTGAATGGGGCTGCCTCGCGTGTTCTATCTTACAACTGCTTCTGAATGAGGTCAAAGTTTCGCTTTGTTTGGGTTTATGAACATGGATTCTAGTTTTCACCAGGAAAAACATTTTGCACGAAGGCGGTCAATCGAAACGCGTTTTTACTACGTAAACCGCGTTTGAACTGTAGTATATATAACTATAATAAATGTGAAAAATGTCGGTAAAACAAGTTTCGGTGGTACCTCGACGTACCCGACAAAAGAGCACGAACATATGTGCTAAGGAGATAAGTATGTATACAGGGTGTCCCAGAAGTAACGTACGCCCTTCTAGCATCTGGTAGGAACAAAAATTCTGAGACGAAAAGTCCTCAGTCATTTTTTGATCAGACGCATAGATAATTAATTATGAATGAAAATAAATAGCCAATCAGGTGCGCGCTACAGCGGAAAGGCAGCGTAGAGGGGAGGGATAGGAGAATGCGTCGTAATTGCGTGCGCCTGAAAATGTGTGCGGAGGGAAAATTCCGAAAGCATGTGTGCAAGTGTGTGCATACGTGTGTGTAATTGAGAGAGAGTGTGTGCATGCGTGTGTGTGTGTCCTAGTGTAAGTGTACGTGCGCACACACGCGCGTGTGTGTGTGTGCACTTGCACGCATGCTTTCGGACTTTTCCCTCCGCACACATTTTCAGGCGCACGCAATTACAACGCATTCCCCTATCCCTCCCCTCTACGCTGCCTTTCCGCTGTAGCGCGCACCTGATTGGCTATTTATTTTAATTCATAATTAATTATCTATGCGACTGATCAAAAAATGACTGAGGACTTTTCGTCTCAGAATTTTTTTTCCTACCAGATGCTAGTAGGGCGTACGTTACTTCTGGGACACCCTGTATATATATATATATATATACACACACACACATACACATTGGGTGACTCGTTTGAAGTGTAGCAGGCTGCTGAAGAGCTAAGAGAACTAGGAGGGAGCATACAGTGCTAAGCGAATTAGACGGAAATCGAGTCACAGAAAGTGTCATGAAGGCCATCACCGGCGCCCGATTTGACTGATTTTTCGGCATTGCAGGACGACGGAGATTTTAATTTTTAGCTACTTCTGTTATTCCACGAGCCTGGCAACCCACTATGGCTTTTTCAACTTTTTTACAATTTTCCAGCTTCGCTTTATTTCTATGAGGTGGCGCAAAGTGACCTGACATTTAAATTGATTAATAAAACGTATTATTTATTTGAAAAGTACGAATATTTTCATTTTAATCTAAGGTGCAAAAATGGAGGTTGTGTGGAACGCAATATTTGATAAACGGCGGCCTCGGCCATGTTTGCAAACGTTCACTCTTTTGACGAAATTTTCAATAACATTTTGGCATAATTGCGGACTAATTTCATCAATGGTGCGTTCAATTGCTTCCTTGAGCTCCGGAATGGTCTGTGGAGCATCGGCATACACTTTTCCTTTCGGAAAACCCCAAAGAAGGAAGTCCAATGGCGTCAAATCGCACGATCTTGGTGGCCAGTTGACATCGCCGCGGCGCGAAATAACACGACCATGAAACTTCGTCTGCAATAACTACATTCTTTCGCCCGCAGTGTGGTAGGATGCGCAATCTTGTTGAAAGAATATGGCTTCCAAGTCCATGCCGTTTATGCCATTTATCGGATATTGTGTTCGACACACAACCACCATATTTGTACCTCATATTGAAATAAAAATATTCGTACTTTTCTAATAAATAATACGTTTTATTGATAAATAAAAATGTCAGGTCATTTCGAGACGCCCTTCATCATGGGACACGTTTGAGGTAAACGTATCTGCAGGCTGCGAAAAGAAGCTGAAAAGTGCCGCCTCAAGATGGCTGGCATGACGCACTTCCTTCGCGGTTTCGCCTAGCCTTGAAAGATACGCCCAGAGTCAAACCCAGAGATCTTTTTTTCGCCCCGCGAAACCAAACAAACTTTGTTCGAAGTAAATTTAATGACGATGCCCAGTTTCCGGGTTAGCAGCTCATAAAACACTCCAAATTGAACACCCTGTATGTACACGTATGCAGGGCAATTCACGAGTACAAGGATTCCTGTAATAGGCAACACGTCATTGCGAGGCAAAATCCTTTTATTAAATGTCGTGCAACGAAAATTCGCCAAGATATTCGCGTTCAAAGTCTGACGCTGAGTGAACAATCGCACCGTTGCTCAAAGGCGATTTATTTTTCTTTGATCATCAAAAAATTAACGAAAATTATTTAATCATATCTATCGATGTGCAAAGCGAGTCTCCGTGTTCATTATTTTTTACCGGGGAAAAAAATGCCCTTGTCCTGGATTCGACGCCGCGCTCGACACTTGGACTTTGAACGAGAAACGTCAATTTTTGTCGCATTTAAAAAAAAGGCGTTTTGCTCGAATAACAGAGCCATGCCCACAAATGGAACTCCAGTAGTTGCGAATCAACCTGCGACTTACGAGACTGCGCTCATTCGCGATCTCTTTATTTTTCCCCGTCCGTAGGACTCTAACTACGTGAGTAAGAGCCCGAAGCGGAGAGAAGATGAGCGGAGCTAGGAAAGTGCACGAATTCGACGGTTGATTGGTTGCTTTTTTCTAGCTTCGCACAGCTCCTCTCCACTTTGGTAAATTGTCGCCCTGACTCAACTACAAATGGCGTATTAATTTGTAAGTGCTAAAACTCGTTCTTCGTTTCACTCGAGTAAAATCTTCGCGAACTTCGCGATCTCCCCATCGCAGGGCAGTGTTTAAGATTGCACGTATAAATATATAATTCGGCACTCGCGTAATACCCCCCCCCCCCCCCCCCCAAATTCGTAACACCGAGTGGTATCTTAGAGGTTATGAATGGCAGTACGCGTTCGCTCGTAGCGGAAAATTAATGAAATCCAAACGAATCGATCGCGCGAATAACGAAGATTAAAAGGACGCGAAATGTTCGTCATCTTTTTTTGTTGTTGATCGGCACCGTCGAGGAAGCGACGTCGGGCGTGTGACGCAGAGCGGACGGAGAGGGCCACGCATTGATTCATATGCAAGTCTCGAGGACGAAACGAGCGTGGCTCGTGTCTCAGAAAGCCTCGACGAAGCTCGCCGGAAAGAGGCCGGTGCGTCCGGTCCTCTGTTGGGTACCCTTGTACCAGCCGTCGTCCCGCTTCTTGTGCACGTAAATTATGTCGCCGACACGGAGTTCCAGCTCGAACTCACTGTTGGGTGGATACGGCACGATGCAACGAAATCTGTAGACACGTTCGCTGCGAACACAACGCGTGGGAAGAAGGATTGTTTTTGTTATCAGTTGCTCGTTTCGAGACATGGTTTTGGTTTTTCTTTGAAGGGTTGATATGAAGTTGTTCGGCGTGTGGAAAGCCTCGCGACTGACAAATTAAAATTGGAGTTTGTGACTGTGACTAGCAAAAATGATCTTTTTGTTTGGGTTTGTTTGGTTTGAAAAAGTTTGCTCTATTTAGATAATTGACGTAAACCTGACGTGTCGTATAGCTAAAAACTAATTGACTGATTATGATGAAATTTTGTATAAATCTTTCTAACCTTAATGTCACATGGCCCTAAATGTTTGTGATTTTATTTTAAGTATTTATTATCGCCAAATGTAGCCACTTTTTTGGAAAATTCAATATTTTTGTTTCAGAGCGTACGATTTAATCGATGTTCAACTTTTCTCACTTTTTCTTGAATCATATTCTGCGTATGAGTGTTAATGAAAGAAAGAACTTTGTTGGTTTTTTTTATGAATCCCCCCCCCCCCCCCCCCCGCCCCCCGACTTTGTGTCACGCCGTCTGACAACATTCGCCGCAACCCGTTTCAAAGATCGTGCCGTGCGTCCGCTATTTTTAAAAATCAATCTTTTTCAAAAACCATGTAACAGCCAAAAGTAGTAATAAAACATACCCTAAGTCTCAAAAATGGCGAAGGAATCTTTGTTAAAAAAAATGATGAAAATCATATTTTTTTCCTCGCCTCCCTTAAGGCCGGAGCCTCAATTAGAAGGTTCAAAAAATCGTTTTATTTTTTGCTTCAATCTATAGATAAACTATCAAAGAATATATTTACAAAGTTACAGAGGTCTGAAACATACAGAGAAATATTTTCAAAGATACAAGGCCAAAAGCAGAGAAACGATTGATATTTGATATTGATATTTCCTCCTATTGAAAACTATGACGTGCGTTTTTCCAGTTTTCATTTTCACGATTTTTCCAAATTGGCGGGCGTGCCATTTGCGGCGCCAATTGCGCCCAAATTGGCGGGCGTTTATTTGCGTTTTAGCAAATAAACTAAACGACCTATTGAATCAAACCAAAGTTTATTTTCTTCAGTATGAAAATCTCTTCTAAAGAAGCTTCAGTCAAGAATTGCTTCAGTCAAGAATTACGAGCTGCATCTTTCCCGCCGATTGGGGACTGCAGTGGCGAGACGCACATGAAATAGACTGATAAATCTGCAGTGATTAATTGTTTCATGTTGAAAACATTTTTTTATACATTGCAAATATACGTGAAAACATATGTTTACTGGGCTCACTTGTCCTTTTCCCGTATAAAAAAATGCCCGAAAAAACGCTTTTTTTCATCCTCTAATTCAGGCTCCCGCTTTAACTATTGTCAGTGAGCCTTCGAGAAACCTCTTAGCAATGTGACGAAAATAAGATTCTTGTGCCACTTTACCGTCCGAAAAAATATTTGATAGATTTATCCTATAATGTCCCGATCGCTACGGCGAACCACTCCGCTGCGATTAACCTTTTTTTCTTTTGCCTTTTGCGACCCCGTCATCACAATGCTCTTAGCAAACAAAAATATTTAAAATCGACCTGTGTTTTGAGCTCCAAGTTTACGCAGACCCGTTGACTCTTCTCTCCATTGGCTGAAAACTGTCAACCCTCCCAGCTATCAACCTATCAACGAAGAGCTAAAACTCTCATCGCGTCTCATTTTTTCCATCCCTCAAACTCACGAACGGATTGTTCCCGTATTTCGTCGGCGATTTCCAGGACTAAATCGGCATATTAATGGCAGCAGTTGCGAAAAAGTCAAATGATGTACCGTTCACGTGAGACTTGCTGCTTGCTCTCCTTTCCCATTCCCGCGTCCAGGGAGTTGCTCTTACGATGATGACTTCCGATCGTCGTTCCGACCACTCCTCCCGCCTCGCTGGATCTATCGAAAAATGCGCATTTCCACGGTCAGTGAGCGGCAAAAAAGGGAAAAAATAAAATTCAATAACCAACTGCCCATAGGCCATAACGAAATATCCAGTCGTCTCCGTACACAATGATCAAGTTTTGCAAGTTGTTTATTGTTTGGCTTTCCTGTAGAGGTATAGCGCGTCAATGAAGCGCCTTCAGAGTCAATAAAAGAAAATTCAGCAGATGAAAATTCCTTGATAATTCCAACGAGTTACTCAGCGGAGACGAAGATTTCGTTGAAAAAGATCGTTGAACGAGGCAACTTCCGTCGGGTTCTCAAGTTTATTTTTAATATTACGCTTGCTTTCCCGATACTTCGATGCTTCGAAAAAAATAAAAGAAAGTGAGCAAAGCATGCTAGAAATGCGATAGTGCACGAAAAATACTGTAAAAAAAGCTCTTGACCATTGGCCATTAGTTTGCGAGGGAACAGACAAAAAGTTCGCAATTTAGCACACAAAAAGCCATTACGAAAAATCATTTTTTTTTTGTCGAACCGCTCCTTCAACCAATCACAATCAAGGCTCATTTCTCTTTTTATTTTTCAATTTTCCTTTACAATTTTTTCACCTCTAATACTGACAGAGACGTGCGGTGGAAAAAAAATTGCGAGCATTGTCTAGCGCTCGATTACCGTGCAGTTGCCGCCGAAAAATATTAGCGTGCCAAACACATTATTAAAAGCTGAAGGGAAAAAAAACACCAACGAAACGGTGAAAGCGTAATTCGCCATCTTACGCAGATTTTAATGGCGATAAAGCACACGGCTGACTTTCCAGACGATGAGGGTCGATAAAGAGATTGAACATTCGAAAATTCATTTCTAAAATTAAACAAGGCATGTCCATTTTCGAGTGGATTTTTCAGTAAAAAAATCCACCAAGATCTTTTTTCATAATGGTTTTTTTTATTTAAAAACAACAGAACGTTAGGAATGTTTATTTCAATTAAATCAACGTATCGTGTATACTAGGGTGTGCGGATAAAAATCGATACTTTTTTTTTCCGTTGCATCCACCAAAAAAAAAGGTGAATTAAGGTAAAAAATGGAGAATCCTCGAAGGAGAGCTCAAAAAAAAATTATTCCGAACGGCGCATTGCATTTGAATAGGTATTTTCCATAAGAATAACCCAGGAAAATATTGGGATTTCTGAATGTGGTAGTGCAACTCGTCAGAAAAAAATCACACAAAGATGTCATTAACATATTCTCATGGAGAATCGAATTTCCGACAAAAAAGTTTTTACGAAAAATTAGCTCAGAACAACCGTTCAAGTGGAATCGCTATCTGAAATTGAATTGATAGAAAAAAAAATTCAAAAGTCTGTAAAAATCGAATTTTTCGCGTTACGAAAAAACTTTTTGGGTTTTTTTTTTGTAGAGAATGTTCCGCCCTAACATACAATTTGCATGGAATCGTTCTCAAAATATTTCTCTGATACAAAAAAGAATCAAGTACAACAAGAAATGTCAAAGAAACGACGTCCATCATTGATCGTGTTTCGTAAAGTTTTATTCAATGAATTTGGGTTAATAAGATAAAATAATTTGTTTTTACATTATAATGCTTGATAATCATCGATCCTTTTTTTAAAAGTCTGTTTGTTGCAATTAGGGTTTTTCTGTCGATGATTTTGCACTACGCTCAATAAATATTGTAGGTGCTCTTCGTTTTTTTGTGAACCGTCATATGCTTCTATCAAAGTGACACCACGTTCGGCTACGTTATTAACGACTTTTGGATAAAAAAAAAATCTAAGCAACTCAAATAAGTGGCATTTTCCGGCCATAATTCAATATTTACTCTCAAAAAATCATGAGGTAAATTGAATTGCTGGAAAAGAAATAAGGATTCTTGAGTAACGAAATCGCATATGTCCTTTTTCAGCAATATTTCCCAATCATTTTTTTTAACAATTACTCACTCGGAAGGATTTTTGGATTTTTCTCTAGATTGCAGAGCTTGTGCCATTTTTACCTTCACACTTATCGGCACAGCATTGTCGAAAAACGACAAAGCAACAATTTTCTCGTTAAAGTACCACAAGTGACTAGATAATTTTTTCGAGGCAGCCTCCCCTACTACAGGATTCACTTCGCAATAACGAATGAAATTTTGAAGCAGTGACAGATCTTGTTTTGGGGCCAAAATGGGGGAAAAACGGCGCGGTTTTTCGTTTGTGGCGCTAGTGTAAAGCTTGTAATTTTGCACTACTAGCTACCGCATGTTGCCGCCAGGTGGGAGCGTGTGCTATGGCGCGCACGTCACTTAAATAATAAAATTTCATTTCAGACAGCGGTACCACTTGAACGGTTGTTCTAAGCTAATTGTTCGTAGGAACTTTTTTTGTAGGGAATTCAACTCTCTATCAGAATATCTTAATGACATTTTTGTGAGTTCTTTTTCTGAATAGTTTTACCACGACATTCAGAAGTGCCAATATTTTCCTGTGTTATTCTTATGGAAAGTATTCAAATGCAATGCGCCGTTCGAAATAATTTTTTTTTTGAGCTCTCGTTCGAGGATTCTTCTTTTTTTTTTTCACCTTAATTCACCTTTTTTTTGGTGGATGCAACCGAAAAAAAACATCGATTTTTTTTTCGCACACCCTAGTGTATACTGTAGGTAATGTTCATGCAATGGAACAAATGAAATATCGATTTTTTGTATCAAATAATAATAAGATTACACAGGCCAACGGTAGGTTTGGTGCCGGCGGTATTTGGAGCTGATGTCATATGAATTTGATGCCCTGAATGCAAATACGGCATTAGTTTTTGTCTAGGAGCCCAAATTTCTATGATATAACATTTTAGTGAAATATACGTTACACTATTTCAAGTTAAAACCATGGATCAAATTTAAAAAAAACTAAATACCGAATTTTTATTATTATATTGAGGTTATCTTTCTAGCAACTCTCTCCTAAGCACAAATATCACCCGAGGCCAGGGGGGTGATACTCGTATACAGGGTGTCCCTCTTATCTATGTGTGAAGGTCACCTCCACTTTTAAAAATGGAATCGTACATTTCTTGTTCAACCATCTTGTGGAGCACCTCAAGCCCAATGAAAAAACATTAGGGGGTCAAAGTCGTTCAAGGTCATTCAAGGTCACCTATTGAAATGCAATACAAATCCAAATATCTCGGTTCACTACCAAATGACCTTGAATGGCCTTGAACGACTTTGACCCCCTAATGTTTTTATGCGGCTTCAGGTTATTTCGGGTGGCAGAGATAAGAGGGACACCCTGTATATTCCCTTAACATTCGGTGGCCCCGTTATTGAGACCACGGAGAGCAGCCCACCATGCGGCGCTAGTAGTCACCCGCGTTACTCGCACTCAACAAAACGCCTCTTCGCATTATTTCATCATTTCTAACCTCCGCAACCTTGACACTTACTTTGGTTTCCTCCGTTTTCTCGATATCCATTTTCTATTGGAAAGTGTCAGAATTTTACAAGTTGTACTGCAGTTTGGTGTAAAAACAAGTCGATTTGGTGTAAAGAAAAAGTAATTAAATAAAAAAAACACTTTCTGTGCCTTTCGTTTTTATCTTTAACAATGCCTGCGTGCATCGTTCGTGGCTGCACTATTGAGCAATGTTCATCAGCACGAAAAGCTCTCTTTTCCGTGTAAGGAACACGCCGATAATGTTCTTGCATTTCCGCGTAATTTAATGTTACGTAACGATGCTGAGCCAAAAAACGATAATGTGGATAAGAAAAAATTATCCAAGTAGTGTTTGACGCAATGAAAAATTGATTTTGAATTACATAATTGTTATTTGTTTACATTCGATAAATATTTTTATAATACAATAATACTTTGATATGGTAAATATCCTGTCCCTTCCCTTGTGAAAATGTACTCTGGAATTGTAATGTATTAATAATGAATAATCGAAATGCGTCGTATACGCCGAATGCAGACGCTGCACGACTGGAGTAGGGAGTAACGAGGGTGACTACTAGCGCCCCTCGCGGAGAAGGTCAATCAGGGGGACACGATATTCGAGGAGTGTCACCCCTGTGCGCGAAGCCAACTTCGATCTACCCTGCACGGTGAGAGCTCACAAACTAACCTCAACTTTAGTTGAAGCGTTAAGGGTCACTTAAGTCACGGAATGCTTACGCGATCTGGTGGATTTTCATGGAACTAACTGGACGTCAGACTGATAGTAGGGCAAATATAAGAGAATCAATCCTTGTATAGGTGATTTAGAACTGCACAATTTGTGTCAACTGGCACGTTAAAAAAAACACTGATCAAAAAAAGTAGAGTGCATAGAGAAAAACTGATTTCATATTTAGTTTCAGCGCCCCAAATATAGCTAGAGTCAGTTCTAAAATCGTAGGCACAAAAAACGTATTTCTCGTAGGCCTGTGTTATTAAAAGAATATTTATATATCGATTTTTCACTTTAAAAAAGTTTAATGAAAATAAAAACAAAAATATCTAAATCTCGACACCATTTTCACGTAAAATGCACAAAAAGATCAACGTTTCTTCATTAATATGATAAATGAATTCTTAAACATTCAACCTCTCGAAATATATAAATTTGTAAAAATCATTTGAAACAATAATCCGCTGAGGGCGAGGACGGCTGCATACTTTACCTCTGGACAAAGGACACCGGCAACGAGGGTCGTTCCTTGTTCTTAATTCTCTGTGAGGTCGTAACGTGGCCCTGTACAGTGCCTGGATACAAACGTTGATGATTCGTCAGGCTATTTAAATCCTGGCTCGGTCCGACCTGTAGCAATTGACTCGGGCAAGATCCCGATCTGATCGAAGGGCCCGTTAAAAAGACCCGGGACATTAGAAGCGCGATACAGCATTGCTTCTGGCTCTACTTTTCCCCTCCTTACTTTTCTTTCATCTCCTTTGGTATCACGTTTTTTCTTTTTTTTCCCCCCTCGCTTCTCGACTAGACGACGTTACCCGCGAATGTCTCATTTTGTTTTGAGGTCAAATTAGACTGGCTGTTTTTAGACTTGCCAAAAAATAGTGATAAAATAATGATAAAATAGAATAAGATCATCGATAAGGGTAAAAAAAAACACACACACACACACATACAAGCACAGTGTTAGGCACGACGAGGGTGACACACGTGCGTTTTTTTGTTTGTTCTTTTTTGGGATACGAACATTCAAGACACTACAGCACACGAGCGGCCCCCCTCCCACGGTCTCTAGTGCCCTTACCGTACGTGCACAGTGTCCATCGAGGCGACGAAGTTACCGTCGTCGAACACCGGATTGTCCATCGAGTACGGTGTGGGCGGGGGAGATTTGGACTTTTTGTTGATGTTGGTGAGCCGGCGCATCAGCGAAACGCCCTTCTCCTTCTTCTCCTTGGGCTTGTGGAAAACGAAGGCAGAGTTCGAGTCAATTTCGCTCGAGTAGGGTATCAACCCTGGTCGTTGAGGGAGAAAAAAAAGTTTCTCAAGTGAGAAAAAACCTACGGTGATGGGATCTTACTTTTTCGCAAGTTTTGGCGTTCGTGGAATTTGGAGAGGCAGCTGACGCAGTTGGCGCCGCTGAGCTCGAGACTCGCAGAGTGCTGTTGGGACTTCTGTTCATGTCGGAAGAGGCCAATGTGGCCGCTGGAGAGTTCGGCGTTGCCGGCGGCGGGAGCATCGTTTTTCCGGGCGAGGCTGCGCGGGAACAAATGATATGCACGGTAAACGGCATGGCGATATTCGGACAATTTTTCGTCAATAGCGGAGCCAGGTTTTGGAAAGGTTTGCTTCGAGTATCAAATTATTGGATTTCGGATCGCGATCTCGCTCCCTTAATTTTCTTTTATTAACTATCAACTAAAGGGTGTCTCAATACGACCCGACATTTTAAACCGCGCGCAATTTTTTTTGTTGTGGCGTACATAGAGAACTAATCTTTGACAACTGGCATCGGAAAGTATTGCGGTTTAGTCATGGAGAATTGCAACACCGAGCAATGCATAGAAATTGTGAAAAGTCACTACGAAAATGGTGAACATTTTACAGAGACGGTTCGATAAGTTCGCACCGCGGGCGAAACAATGCAGTTGTATTGCAGACGAAGTTTCATGGTCGTGTTATCCCGCGCCCCCGCGATGTGAATTGGCCACCAAAATCGTGCGTTTTGACGCCATTGGATTTCTTTCTTTGGGCTTTTCTTGAAGGAAAAGTGTATGCCAATGATCCAGAGACGATTCCGGAGCTCAAGGAAGCAACTAGACGCACCAATGTTATTGGAAATTTCGTCAAAAGGGTGAACGTTTGCAAACAGGGACGAGGCTATCATTTATCGGATATTGTGTTCCACACATAACCTCCATGTTTGTACCTTATATTAAAATAAAAGCATTCGTACTTTTCTAATAAATAATACGTTTCATTGATAAATAGAAATGTCAGTTGATTTTAAGACACCCTTCATTATCATGAAATCTTCTATTAACGTTTCCCCATTTTACTCCCATTCATTTTGTGACTCCTTTATCTTAAAGCCGTTGTCTAGTGTAATGGGTCGAATTTTGTTTTAACTTGAATTTTCTGAAAGTATAATTTCTATCGAATATTTTTGTTTTGAGCCATTGAAAAAACGAAATTTACACAAGTAATGGACATGCGAGGCGCGCACGACCTTTTTCGAGCGCCCTATCCGCCTGTTGTCTATTGAGATTTATTATTATTAATCGGGGTACCTGGAAAAGGCCGAATGAGTGCCCGAAAATCGCAATCCTCAAATATTAATGAGCTCTTTGAGCGAGAAGTTGTGATGTATGGTCCTGGAATCGCAGATTGCGTGATATTTCGAAAACTAATCGGCCGATTCACTTCAAATTTAAACCACATGTAGTGTATACTGGCGTCTAATACGTATACTAGAATCAACTCGATAAAAATATATTGACTATTTTTAACATGCGTCATAATTCATAATTATTGCATGAAAAATCGTTATGTTCGGTTACACCGTCGCCGTACTTTTAAAACATTTTTTTCTTGTTCATTCTAGTAAGCGTAATAGCGACATGCTTACAGATTATAAATTTTTCGAATTTTTTGTTTCAGGCCACTAGACGCTGAGATATGCCTAAAAACGGCGGCATCAATTTTTCCTAGCCATATTTGATATACGTGTGACTTTGTTAATAATAAACATCTTTCAATCCGCAAAAACGTATGTTCTTCATTTCTTGTTTAATAAACCCTAAAAACTCGAAATGTCATGTTTGATAGTTTCCGAGGAAAAAAAAGCTTCCAAGAATGATTACGTTTCTCTGTCTTCACACTAGGCGACGGCCTTGACGGGCTGCATCTAGGTGGGTCAAAAAATTGAATTTTCCAAAAATATTTCTATCCGATAGTATCACCTTTTAGCTATATTCTTCACTATATCGCTATAGCGACAGCTATATCGCTTCACACTAGTCATACCACTGATCATACTTGAGGCTTGTACAATTCATATTTTTAATATGTGCAAAAAAAATAGTAATAAGAACAATTTTCCATGTGTAAACTGTTGGATGAATGTTCACATTTAATTCGAAAAGTGATAAAATAGTTATTCCAACCATACGCGCAGTATTCCTAGGTTTGATATTTGGCAACATTGGTTCTATCTCCGTCGCTTTTGACTTAACCAGGCGAGTTTAACCTCCATACTTTTCAACGTCGATCTGTCAAAACAATGTCTGGTGCAGGAAACATAGAGCATTGTATTCGGGTCACGACTGGTAAAAAGCGTGGAAAACGCTTGTGTCGGCGAAATATGTCGGTTAAAAATGAAATATGTGTGGAAATTCGAATGAGTGAGTTGATATTAGGACTACAGTCAACTGTTGCCTTGCTGTCACGTCTCTTTATCGTAGCAAGTGATAATAAATTCAATACCGGAAGTTCAAATCAAACTTGATATTACATAAAAATTAGGTCAATAAGCGTAACTTTTTCATTGGAAAACTACAAGCATTGGATTATTACAAGTATTAAATATGTCAATCGGATTATTTTTAAGAATCTGAAGGATTCCTACTATTATATACACTTTCGTAGCTACCGGAAATTGGGTTTTTGCATGTCGTCTCGAAATTCCTTCACAAAAATACGCTATTTTAATGTTTTTTTTCTTCTCTATAATAGGTCGATAACCTTCCCTGAAATTTGACACAGACGATTATTAATATATTTAGTAAAGCTCAAAAAAAAAATGATAATCCCACGGATTGAAGCCTGGCGATGGGATGACCTTGACGTGATTCTCTCGAAACACTGTTTTCTAAGTAGGTGGACATGATATCTCGAGAACCACTTGATGGATTGTTTCCAAATTTACAGGAGATATGATGAAAAACACGGAAAAGTCGTTGACTATCTCACTTTTTTCAAACCGATTTTCATTTTTTAATAGTTACGTAAAAATTACGGCTTTTTTTCCCGTAAACTTCGTATGCTCGAGGTTCAATTCGTCGCCACGATGTTTGAAAAACAATTTAAAAAATCGACGATCGTCAACGACTCGTATTTCTCGTTAAGTTGAATAACCCGTTTGGGTTTTACATCTCCGATGAACCGTTTGAGCTGGAAAGTGTGCACCGCCAAACATTTCGAACAAAATTTCGTCATCCGTGAGCGGTCATGTTTTTGTTTGTCTGTATGTTTTGGTGATTTTTTTTAAGGCTCTGCGATATCTGTACTTTAGTGTTAAAACAATGCGTTTTGTTGCGACAAAGCGTTGGCCTGAAAAAAATCGGAATTTGGCCATTTGTTGGGCCTTTAGGTAGATGTAACCAGATGTTAACCAGAAACTCTCAACTATAGCAATAGCCTGATAAAATGAGGACGAACCGATGCTGGCGCTGCTCATGACGGCGCTATGACTGCGTCCAAGAGGATTGGCCATGTGTTCGCCGAGCCTGGGTGGGCTCTGCCCCTGGGCCTGTCCGTGCCACGAGGTAGAGACCGCGGGTGCGGGGCTAACAGCCCGTGGCGGAAGTTCCGGCGGCGGTAGGGATCGCATGTTGTAACTTTGATGCGGCGGCCCGACGCCCGCGCCTCCTTTGACCTTCGTGTAGGTCACGGTGAGCCGCGGCTCCGTGCTCGTTTGAGAGGTCGAGAGCGGCAACGCGGTCGCGCTAGTTGTCCCCGTTCCACGGCAAACGCCGACGCCGCCGCCGCCGCCGCCACCGCCCCCCCGTTGACACTTGGCCGGCGCTACGTAATTGCCCGGAAAAACGCCGCACTTTTGCGTCCTGTTCGACGTACCCTTGAACCAGCCGTCCTGGCATCGCTCCGTCACCACGTACACACCGCCCTTTCGCAACTCCAACTCGTCCGCTTTTTGCGGCTTGTACGGATAAAGCGCTATGTAAGGCGCCGGCAAATGGTGATTGCTGCCGTTCGACGAGTTCGAGGAAACGCTCGACGACGGTTGACCGAGCACCATATCGCTGCTGCCGCTTCGCCTGTGTCGAAGCCCGTGATCCCCGCTCACGCTTGTCTGCCAATGAAAGAGTATTGAGTCTCAATACTTTTTCAACATGGTGAGCGTAATTTTTGAAATTTTCTTTTCCCGAAGTGCCTGTGTATACAGGGTGTCGTGTTATGAATGGGTAATCCTGCCACTGTCGATAGGTCAGACCATGTCCTACTATATGCCGGAATTTCACTTTAGTAAGAGTTCCCCACGGTTTTACAGATAAAAATCATCTGCTTTTGGATTTTCGCATGTCATTTCTACAAATTATAACTTTTTTTTATCTGTTTTTTTTCTTCAATACTCTTGGTTATTTGTTTTGTCTAGAAAAGTCTTCCTTAAATGTTAAGGAAACTTTATGAAAAAAGATCTTATGCAGAATTTCCATACAAATCAATTCGAACATCCAACTTTGATAGCCTGCGGTGTCAAAAAAATGTACCACCCATACCGTGCCAGTGACTTGAAAAAGTTGCTTAGTTATTGTCGACTCATATCATTTGTAGAAATGGCATGCGAAAAACCAGAAGCAGATGTTTTTTTTAAGTAACATAAGTACGAAAATCTCGAAAACCGTGGGACATTGACTGAACTGAAATTTCAGCATATAGTAGGACATGATCTGGCCTATCGACAGTTGCAGGATTATCCATTCATAACAGGACATCCTGTATATGTAAGAGAGTTGATCAACCCTAATAGAGACGTATGTTTCATGTTTATGAAATTCGATGAATATTATGAAATCTCAGGATTGAGTAGACGGATCGAAAAATGACCCAAAGAAAATCGATAGGAGAAAATCCCATTACATTGATAAAATGTCATTAGATTTCCGATTCGTCGCCGCGTTTTAGCGTTATGTCGATTCGAAGTTAAAAAATTTCCGCTAAAAGTCGATCTTACTGTGTAAATAGTCTCGCGGTGTGCTCGTCAATCCGTCAGTAGCGTTGAATTTTGCTATTTTTATTATTTGACGTCAAGACGCTGCCGCGTCTCTTGATACTAGCTTGCCCCCCCCCCCCCCCCCCCCCCCCCCCCACGTTGATACACGCAAGGAATACAATTTGCCATACAAACTTTTACACCCCTTTAAGAGTTGTCTTTTCTTAGTGCACCCCTTCTTTTACCACCCTCTTGAGAAATCCTTTCTTAGTGCACCTCTATACCTTCTACACCTTTTACATATCTTCCAAATTTCATATTTCTATCTTCAGAGGTTCAGGCTATGCGTTGTCTGTATGTCAGTCATTTAGTCACGGACCTGTTTCTTCTACATATGGACTAGTATTCCGCCCGCGGCTACGCTCGCGTAGACTTGTTTCGAATTCTCCAAAATGAAATGTGCTCCTGAAATATTTCATTAAGGAACACGTGGAATTGGGTCGAAGTGCTCTACTAAGTTTACTAAATCTAACTAAGTTTCAAGTAAATCCGACCAGATTTTTTTAAATTTCCATACAAAATTTGCCACCCCGTTTCTCCGCGGACCAAACTTGCCATTGTAAAGACAATTACGATGGATGACGCTCAGGCGTCCCACAAACGACATTTATGGCGTTTTAGCAGGACTCTACGGGCGGTCGATTTCATATGCAATCACCTAATACGAATATGTGTATACATAGAGAGAAAAAAGTGTCGTTGCTCACCTGCAATTGGGAGAAAGCGTCTCCCGTTGCAGTGCTGTTGGCCAAGTTGCTGCCGAGACTGGGATCGACGGCTGGACTGAGAATTTCGGCGCTGTGCCGATGATGCGGATGGGGCTGATGGCCGGTGTTGATCGCGGTAAAGCTGTGCCGCTTGGCGGTGTGTCGGCTGCCAACTGCGGGTGGCGACGTCGCCGGGCTGCTCGGGCTGCTCGGCGCTGTGCTCGAGCTACTCGAGGTGCTCGAGCTGTTGGGTGTGTTGGGTGTTGTAGTCGTTGAGCTTCCGCCCGACGAGACGGTCGATCCCGAGTCCGAGACTGGCAGAACTGCGGTCTGGAAATTTGTTTCTACGTACACAGGGTGTCCCGTTTGAACGAATCACATTCGTCATCGGTGTATCGTAATTTTATAAATTGCAAAACAAAAGAGCCGTATTATCGGCAAGGCAATGACTGACCGGTGGCATTTGTGGCCGCGGCTGACTGGTGGTTTGAACATTTTGCGAATGATCGGTGGGTATCAATGGCGTCGTCTCTTCGTTGGTCGGAGTCGGGGGCGCTACCCGCGAAGGTCCGGGCTGTACGCTATTGTATCAACAAACAAAAAAGAGTTTTCAAACCAACAGTTTTGTTCGTTCTCTCTCGTTTTTTTTTTCAAGCGTTAAATTAGGAGAAAAAAAAGTGACGCGATCTACTGACTTTGTAGAGAGTTTCATGAGGGCTCGGGCCACGCTGTTGAGCTCGACAAAAGCCAGAGGAAATATGCCAATTCTGTCCAGCAGTTTACCCTCCGCCCAATTCTCGTCGACCCGCCTAATGACGCTTATCACCTCGCCCTGCGGATCGAAATACTCAACACTCATCGCCATCGTTTCGTATTACGTAAAATTTCGCACTTACGCACGAATATATTTTCTTTTTTTATTCCTCAAGTTCCAACGAGGTTGTTACCCATTATTCACTCAATTCCCTGACTTTTCCAGATTTCCCACACAGATTTTGCAAATACTCCAGGGAGATGGCGGTAAAAAAAAGAGCACAATTTCTTTTGAGATAAAATATATTAAAAGGTTAAATATAATTTTTTTTTTAACTAAAGCGAAAAATTTTCTAAACACTGTGAAGTTAAAAAAAATACATTAAAAGCAAATATAGAACCCATTTTATTATTAACAGAAATTTGTATGTCTGTGCCAATAAATAACAAAAAAATATAAACACTTATCTACAATAATAATTGTGTCTCGACAATTCGAATGCAAATGTATAGAGCTTGAGAGTAAATAAGTTTTTTCAAGTTTTCAATGTTTGGCATTGCCATAACTTTTTCTTGTATATAACTAGCTTTCCGCCCGCGGCTGGGCTCGCGTAACTTGTGTTGAATGCTCCTTAATGAAATGTGCTCCTTAATGAAATGTGCTCCTGAAATGTTTCAGTAAGGAACACGTAGAATTGTGTTGGAGAGCATTATTACTAAGTTCCAAGTAAATCTGAACAGATATTTCTTTCACCTTTACTTAAACTTTGCTACCCCCTTTTCCCCTTGAGGATTGAATTTCCAAAAAACGGTGAAATTTCATTAATTGTGTCTACGAGCAGTAATACAATATTTCAAGTAAATTTGACACGATCTTTTTCATTTCCCGTACAAACTTTGGTACCCCCGTTCGTTTAGGGGTTGACTTTCGAAAAACGCTGAAATACGTGTTTTATTAATTGTATCAAGAAGCACGAATACCAAATTTCAAGTAAATCGGCCAGATTTTTTTTTATTACCATACAAACTTTGCCACCCCCTTTCTCCCCTTAGTGGTTGAATTTCGAAAAATCCCTTCTGAGTCGGTGGTAACGTCACATAAGCAACCTACTGTCCAAATTTCATGTAATCAGCTTTAGCAGCCTTGGCTCGTCGTTGATGAATCAGTCAGGAATTTTTCTTTTATATGTATAGATGAGGAATAATATAAATATTAAAAATATATGAAAATAGACGGTTAGACGGGGGGTTTGAAGTTTGTATGAGACAACACAGTTTTTTTTGTCAGATTTACTTGAAAATTGACATAAATACACTAAAATACAAATAATTACACATGTATTCCAGCAATTTCCAAAATTTAACCTTTAAAGGGGTTAAACGAGAGTGTTAACGTTTGTATGAGAAAACATATTTTTCCACCAGATTTACTTGAAACTTATCGAATTTATTTTATATATAACACGATATGTTTTCCTCGCCATTCGGTGCGTGGAGACAGTCAAGTAGTACTTGTAACCCCTCAACTGTGTTTGTTTGGGTTGGCATAAGTACACCCAAACAAACCCAAACAAATACATATTCAATTATTCGTATTGGAGTGTATTTATACCAAGTTTCAAGCAAAACTGACCAAAAAAATATGTCGTTTCATATAAACTTTAAAAGGCCCGTTTCAGACGGAATTTCGACACCCTTAAGGGTCGAATTTCCATTTCTACCACTCTTGAAAAGTCTTATTTTGGGTCAAATGCGAAGACCGTGTATTGAGAATTAGGGGCCACAGATATGTCATGGTATTGAAGTTTGCATCGTTGGACTGCAACAAACATATATTTTCTTCGGATTGCCGATTTTTTTGTCGCCACATTTAGACTACAAAAATTACTGAAACATTTTCGAAGATTCCTCCTAAAAATCTATTACCAAAAGCTGCAAAAAAATATTCTAGATAATAATGAAAATAAAAAAATGAATAAAATCAAGAAAAAATTTCGTTGCATTCCAACGATGCAAACTTCAGCACCATGTCATGTCAAATGTATGAAAAATATATATCTTAGAATACAGATATACGTATACTATTGTATACAATTAATATTTATTACCTTGTTAAAAGTGAGGCAACCGTCCTCTTCGTCATTCGTCATCCGGAAGTCGTAAAGTGCTTTGCACTGGGGAACATGAGGGGGAAGAGGAGTCATGACCTGTCAAACGATTGAAAAAAAAAAACAAAACGATAAGTCAGACCCGACAGAGATAGACAGTTATCGCAAAAATATGCTCCATTGACCCCGTTCCTTTATCATCGTCGCGTTTCAATGACCAAGATAAGAACGCAGAGAATTGGCGCGTTTACCTGAATATACGAGAGCGGAAAGACGCCGTGATTGGCGCCGCAGTCGCCGAAGTACCAATTGTTGTCTATCTTCTTACGCAATACAACGATGTCCCCTTTCTTGAAACTCAAGTCCCTGCGAAACACGTGGGGGATCGTAGAGGAAATGTAATTGACGTTGCCTTTCGTGATACAGTTATTCGGGATCATGTACTTTGCTCAGTCGGAACACAATGAAAATTGAGGGGGCTAAAAAAGTTTGCTTATTCATGATTTTTTTCAACAGGAAAGATTTCTTCGCCATTTTCTAGAGTTAGAGTATGTTTTATTACTACTTTCGGCAATTAAATGGTATTTGTATTTTTTTATTGTTGACCTTTCAAAATAGAGGTATGGCACGGCCTCCTAAACTGCATTGTCAAAATCGGCGTGACGTATAGCTAAAAAACTAATCGACTGAGACTTGTGAAATTTGGTATGAATTTTTCTAACCTCATTGTCGAAAATATGAAGAAGATACATTTTTGGAAAATTAAAAACTGTCGAAAAAATAGTCTAAATTCGAGACTTGTTTTTTCAAACCGCCGTCCTTTTGTCGATTTTGATTTAAAAAAAAAGCGAAAATCAGCTTTTCTTCGACCCGTCACACCGTGATGATCCCTTAAGGCGGTTACCCCATACGGCGTCCAAATAATCGAAAAAAATATTTTTGCACAAATTGCAAAAAATGTGTGCGTGTTATATGGACCCGGCATAGCAGACTCATGGTGAGTGAACATTTTCTCTGTGTAAATCGTACTTGAACTCTTAAACGCGTTCACCTCTAAACTGTATTTTTTCAAATTGACAATCCATATTTTTCACTATCGCAAAAATTATTAAACAGATTTCGCTAAAATTTTTATGGTAAGTCAGCACATCTGTATTTCTCACCCGAACTAGAATATTTCCGATAGCAGCCATAGTTTTTTTAAGCAGAAAAAGTCGAACCAGAAATTACGAAATTTGGAACTTGACTTGCAAAACCATGCCAAAAATTCAATTTTCGTAATTTTTATTTTACTCTAGTTGCGGCGACAGTCTCAGGACTACAAATTTCAATGCCGTTTGATTTTTTAATTTCAGATAAGCAAAAAAAAAGGTTAATAAATGTGCGGTAAAAAATCAAAAAAAGTGCTTTAATGGTTGACAAAAAAATCCCCAAAAAAGCGAATAAAATGGCTGTCACATAGAATGACCCTGATAAAAAAAATAATGGAAGTCAGCAAATTTTTCCCCTCGCCTAGAGGTATCTCCCGCCTTAAGGATGTATTGCACCTAGATTCCCTACCACCAAAAGTAAGTTTCGGTGAGAATTTTGAGTACTTTGCGATAACATTGAAAACTGAAGAAAATCAACCGTATCGTAGATGCTAAGAACATTGATTTTAAATAATAAGAATGCCAAAAATTTATAGATTAATTGTATAAGCAAAAATTTGTTTAAAAAATCTCCGGTAAACTTGATATTTTGTGACATTAAATGAATTATGATATTTTTCTGAATGCATAGGATTTTTCGGAATTTTTCAGAGGCTGTACCTATGACCCTGTTTGTTCTCTACCCCGGACACTTCTTGGATTTAATATGGAACATTGCTCCGAAAACATATTTAGAATTCGTGACTCGTCATTCTTTTTTTTTTAATTAAAAAAATTAAAATTAAAATAGGAAGAAAATTGTAAAAAAGTTATACCTATTGAGAAAAATCTACGAATTCATTTTGTAATATAAAAAAAGTAGTTCGGCGGACATTTGTTGAACAATTGATTTTTTTTCGCAACAATTTACTTATCACATTTTTGCATTATTATTACCTGAAATTAATGTTCTTAGCATCTTCAATGTGGTTGATTTTTTTATTATTCTAATCTCATCGCAAAGTACATCGTGAGTACGCAGAATTCTCGCGGAAACTCACTTTTGGTAGGGAATGTACGGGCTATACATCCTCAATTAGCTGTAAAAATGCGGACCTCGTCATCCAGTTACTCTCGTCAGAAAAAAAATATTAAAAATTGGCTTTTTCTCCTCCTCGCTTGCTTACCCGGGCACTTTAGAGATGTAATCATAAATGGCACGGCCGTAAGGCTGATTGTGCAGGTGGACCTGTTTGGCCGAGGCATTGGCGTGTCTAGCGGCGGTTTCGTTGACAAGTACGACGGGCGCAGGGCTGGCTGTGACTGCGGGGGCTACTTGGTGCCCACCGAAGAGTCTCTGAGGTCCCATCGGGTTAGTGCGCACGGGAGTTTTTGCGACGCCCTTGGGCGTCGCGTTGCGCATACCCTCCAGTATCCTCATAAGCAGCACATTGGGCGGCAGATCGTCCACCTTGGCCTCGACCAGCACTCGACATTCGGGACATCGCAATTCCCTGTGAGTGCTCACTATCTCCTCGAGGCATTTCTTGCAGAAAGTGTGCTGACAGGGCAACACTTTGCTCGACGTGTCCAGCCGCTCGAGGCACACCGAACACTCGAGCAAATCGTTCAGCATGCACTCATCCATCGTGCAAACGGCGTGCGTCCTCTTTTGCTTCTTGGACGACTCGTGCCTCTTCGATGGCTGGTACTACTTTGACGACTCGTGCCCCTTCTGTGGCTGCCGCTACTTTGACGCCTTGGGCCTCTTTAATGGCTGCCGCTACTTTGATGAAGCACGCCCTCTTGACAGCTTGCGCTTCCTTGACGACTCAAGCTTCGTCAACGAGTCTTTGATGACCCACTAAGGCCTCTCCTCAGCAGCTCACGAGATCTACAAAATCTGTTTGTCATACAGGGTCGTACCGGATTTTTCTCCAACCGATAAACATTATTTTCCGCTCCTTAAGATTTTTGTACGATGGAACTTTTTTTTACTATTCACTTGATTTTTTATTCTTTGAAGTGGCAGTTTTCAATCTTTTCAAATATAGTTTAAATAGTCTTGGTCATTCTTTGCCTTTTGTTATCATTTATCTAAGTATTATATTTTTTTTTCATCTTTATCAATAATAACAAAACTGTTATATAATTTAATAATAATGCTGTTTTCCTTTTATAAATATTTTCCTAGATCTCTTTTTCGTTATGATTATCAAATTTTCCTCCTATATCTTTATTAATATTGTTTTCTCATTTTTTTTTTATCACCACTATTTTTTCCATTATTTTGACTCCATTCTCCATTGACGTTTATTGAATTGATTATTTCAAATATCTTATTTTTTTCTTCGCCGATACGCCACTCTCTTTTATTAACAATGTATACATGCATATATAGATATACGTATAAAATTTACGTTTATTTTGCGTATTTCCTAAGATTTTTTCGTCTCCCCCTAGTAGCTCAGATCACGTGACGAAAATTCCACTTTCTTAGTCTCGCGATTTGACGTACGCACGCATACGTTACTTTCGCTCGCCATTGTCAAACGAACGTGAGCCGCGCGTTTACAAGCGTGCTCTGGCCGAGCTCATATTGGTCGACTTTTCGATGCACTTGGCTACGAGCTGTAACAACGATATTATCCTCGGCTATGCCACTCGTCACGCTGTGGCGAACCTGCGCCGTTCCCGTTTCATCAAAGAGCTCCATCATTGCGCCTCGAATTCGATGCAACTCATGAGCAAAATTGACGCTCGGAAATAAAATTCTTCAATCGAAGTACTTTGTCGCGTCTTGCACGGCTCACTGCACTGAACAGGCGCGCGCGCGCTCGTGTGTGCGTAGGGGACGTACACACTCGCTAAAGACACGGCGGTCATTTACACTGGGGGAAAAAATCTACGCTGCGAAAATAATCACCGAGTAATAGAGAAATAATGAGAAAGCGAACTTGACGCCAAGTTCTTTTCACTCTTCTTTTTTTCCCGCGAAACCGGAAGCGGAAACGGAGAGTATTACGAAAGGGGGAAATGCTGCACGACACGAGGAGGAAAACGCCTAGACGGTCTCATATGCTCTGTGGCGAGAGCGCGTGTCCGTTTCTCGCGGACAAATAGCCAGAGAGGCCTGGGCGAACAACGCCGCGGGCTGTCAGGCCGCGTACTAAAAGCGGGCGAATGGGATTATCGCATCATTTGTCAGACCCCTTGGACCGGATACGCGCGTATCTCGTTTATCCTCCCTCTCTTTCTCTCTCCCGCGTGTCGTTGCCGTCTCACTCTACCGATCCCGTAACTCGGCAGTACCAAAATATACGATTTTTCGGATACGTTCCCTCTCTCGCGCGAACACGAGGCAACGGAAGCGACAATCTCGCGTAAACGATCCGTGAATTCAATCACGCTCTCCCCGATATCCGGTTGCGTTCGCGACTGCTGTTCTTTCCGCTAAAACCCTCCACCCCCCCTCTCCTTTTTTGTTGCGAACTAACAGCTCGGCACGCAACACAACGATAAGGAATCAACGACGACGCGCGAGCCGACTGGCCGCCCAAGTGCCGTATGGTGCGGCAGAGTGGGGGGAAGGACATTGCAAAAGAGTGGGGAGCGCTCCATCGGAGTGCGAAACGTGCCACTCAAGTGGCGCGCTATGCGAGTGGCGGGGGTTATAGCGGAGTGGGGGGCCGGCGCAGCTGCTGCCCTGTTCCGCTGAAAAAGCGCATGTTGTGTAGCACCTGCACGTTCCGCTCCCACGCGCTTTCCAACGGAAAAACCGATCGCAACTCCTTTCTCTGACGCTTTCGATCACGCCACTATCGCTGCCAAAAGTAATCCAATATTCCTTTCCCGTATCTCGCGTTCTGATATTTGCCCGATCGCTCGCGGCGCATTCCGTCCATCCTCATTAACCATGATTCAATGAGCAGCTGAGGAGAATCCATTCTTATCGACGTTGCGTCATACGCGTGTCCCGAGACGGACGCGTTTCCAAACGCGGATTGTAACGATATAGATACGCCGTGCGTATTTACGTAAAGATACACGAGATCCTTTAACTATATTCAAGTGTGTGTGTGTGTGTGTGTGTGTGTGTGTGTGTGGATGATCCTGCATCTGGCGATAGTTCAGATCATGTCCTTCTATATGCTGGAATTTCCGTTAAGTAAAAGTCCCACGGTTTTCGAGATAAAAAATTATCTCCTTTTGGTTTTTCGGATGTCAATGATACCTTTTTTGACCCGGCTTTTTAAAAAATACTCTTGGTTATTTGCTTCATCTAGTCTTCTTTTTAACCTTAAACGTTAAGGAAACTTTATTAAAAAAGATCCTATGCAGAATTTTCATACAAACCAATTCGAATATCTGACATTGATAGCCTGCGGTGTCAAAAAATTTACTGCGCATATCGTGCCAATTACTTCAAAAAGTTGCTTAGTTATTGTCGATTCATATCATTTTTAGAAATGGCATGCGAAAAACCAAAAGCAGATGATTTTTTTTTTTTCATAAAATAACATAAAGCCCAAAGTCTCGAAAACCGTGGACCTTTTACTAAACTGAAATTCCAGCTTATAGTAGGATCTGGCCCATCGACGGTGGCAGAATTATACATTCGTAACAGGATACCCCCCCCCCCCCCTCTCTCTGTGTGTGTGGGTGTGTGTGTTATTCGTTGTTGAAATATGAGCAGCGTATTGGCGAGACGAGCTGATGACGTCACCGCGAATCGCAAAGCTTCTCATTCGGCGGTACCCAGAGGCTTCAGGGGGGGTCAGGCGCTCGCGCAAAACGTCTATGTTAAGGGGTGAGATACCCTAAGGGGAGGAAAAGTTTGATGAATTCCATAATTTATTTTTCAAAAGGAATGATTTCTCACAATATTTGAGACTGAGATGGTATTTTTTTTCTTTATTAATCGTTAAAAACGGCGGAGGTACATTACGGTCTTCTTAACTGCATTTTCAAAACTGGAGTGACGTATAGTTACAAAATTAATCGATCGATTCCGATGAAATTTGGTATGAATCTTTCTAACCTTATTGTCTAAAACATGACCCTACATTATCGTGAGAACAAAAAAATCGTGTTTTTTTTTTTTCATTGCAAACTGTAGCCACTTTTTTTTCGGAAAATTCAATCTTTTCGTTCTAAAGCGTACCATTTAATCAATATCCAACATTTCTCACGTATTTGCTTGGTTCATATTCTGCGTATAAGAGTTGATAAAAGAAAAATCTTCGTTGGTTTTTTTTAGATTAATCCCGCCGACGCTACACGTGTTACGCGAAGATCGTGCCATACCTCCGCCATTTTTAAAGATTAATAAAAAGAATACCATGAAACAAACAAAAATAGTAATAAAACATACCCTATGTCTCCAAAGAAAAAATCATGAATATTTCCATCGCCTCAAGGTATCTCCCCCCTTAAAGCTGACTGTTTTGCCGATTGAACCCATTGAACTTCCCAACGAACTCTGAACTTCCCTTCATTCGGTTCATTTGCTTCTGTTTACGTGAATTTCATTTCGCGGATTTCGCACACACCCGCGGACAATCCTGAGAGTGCCTGTACATTGCACACCACTTGCGTCAAGCGATATCCAATAGGAGCTTCACTTTCCGAGGAGTTTTCCGGAATATCGTAGGTTTGTTCGCGCTAGCTGCACGCTACACTCGGCAGTGTAAACGGAACTAGGGCAGTGTCTAGGGAGTGCAGCTTATTTCCTCGCGGGTAAGCAACTCTAGACCACACCTTAACCTCAAACAACACATGAGATTACGGAGTCTCATCTAACCGTTAAAGAGATATACCGTGTAACCTCAAGTTTGTTGATCTCGTAAACTGATTACAATGGACAGTGTTATTGAAATTATTAACTTGTACTTGTAATTGCGCTCAGAATGGATGTATTGATACCAGTTTTACATAGAATGGAGTGTTAGTGATACGATTGCAGAAATCCAAAACCTTCACAAATGCACACGTTGTTGTCAGCATCAACGACCAAGCCCCCTTCTGAATCTCGGAACAGCACTGCTGACTTAATTTTTTGCTCCAGTTCCATGTTAGCTTCTGTTTGCGTCGATAGTAGATTGGAACGTATTGTGATACTGCAAATTTATAATAAACACTTGTCATTATATCTTGTCAATTTTTTTATCACCTTGATCAATAGAAATTGATAATTATAATACTTTGTTATTTTGAACCTTCATTATTGATTGTTTTTCATAATAAATGAGAATTTGTTTGTGATTGCCTTATACATTTTAGGTCATGTCAATTTTTTTATCACCTTGATCGATAGAGATTTATAATTATAATAGTTTGTTATTTCGAACCTTTATTATTGATTGTTTTTCGTAATGAATGAGAATTTGTTTGTGATTGCCTTAAATATTTTAGGTTATGTCGTACTCACCTCTGTATACACTCACTGACAGTTGCGCTGGTTATGGGATTATTCTAGTAATAGGTTTGTTCGCGCTAGCTACACTTTCTACACTTTTTTAGGGAGTGTACACTTTCGCGTTCGTTTTAACGGAAATGACGTCACGCGCCGCTGTTCGCGTTACGAGTGTAGCTGCACTTTCGTGCCACTAACCCTAGACTTTTTACACTCGATCTTGACGAGGTGTAAAAGTACACGAAAAGTGTAACAGTGATATTACTAGAATAACCCCATAACCAGCGAAACTGTCAGTGAGTGTATACAGAGGTGAGTATGAGATAACCTAAAATATTTAAGGTAATCACAAACAAATTCTCACTTATTACGAAAAACAATCAATAATAAAGGTTCAAAATAACAAACTATTATAATTATCAATCTCTATCGACCAAGGTGATTAAAAAATTGACAAGATATAATGACAAGTGTTTATTATAAATTCGCAGTATCACAATACGTTCCAATCTACTATCAACGCAAACAGAAGCTAAGATGGAACAGGAACAAAAAATTAAGTCAGCAGTGCTGTTCCGAGATTCAGAAGGCGGCTTAGTCGTTGATGTTGACAACAACGCGTGCATTTGTGAAGGTTTTGGATTTCTACAATCGTATCACTAACACTCCATTCTATGTAAAACTGGTATCAATACATCCATTCTGAGCGTAATTACCAGTACAAGTTGATAATTTCAATAACACCGTCCATTGTAATCAGTTTACGAGATCAGCCCAATTGAGGTTACACGGTATATCTCTTTAACGGTTAGATGAGACTCCGTAATCTCATGTGTTGTTTGAGGTTAAGGTGTGGTCCACTAGGTCGCCGCCATGTTTCCTGTACACTATCGCGTTCGCGCTAGAGTTGCTTACCCTAGCAGATTGGGTGCCTTGATAAATGCCAATGAAAGTCGTTTGATATGCCTATTGAAGTGACTGGCTGAATGCCGTGTCTATTATAGGCATTTATAGTTACTTTGGCAGGCATTCTAGTTCAAATAGTGACGGTAAGTGCTGAAGAGTGACCAAACCAAAATTTTGTATCCGAAGTACCGGCATTTTTTGGGTCATTCACCGGCTTTGTTAGGCACTCACTGGCATTATATTTTTTTAGGCATTCACCGGCATTTTTCGATATTCACCGGCATTACAATTTCTTCTGACAGCTGCAGTATACCCAAAGCCGAAAGTACGAATAAATAACCAGCCAACTAAGAAGGAGCACTTCATATGGTAATATAGTGGTTGTAGTATCCAAGATGTATGCTCATTCCATCCCAACCAAAATTGAGTTCCAGTTACAACGAAAGGCCTTCGTCACGAAATAAAATTGTTTGAAAAAAAATCAAACAAATTGATATCATGATAATCTTGAATATGATTGGTTTTTTCCAAACTTGTTTCTCCACACGAAGTACTTGAAAATCTTACCGAAATGTATTTTGGTTAGGAATGTAAGTGCAAAACATTCTCGCCGAGACTCAACAGCCACTCGCACCAGTATTTTCATAGACATTCTGACCGGCATTCGCATCGGTATTTCCATAGACATTTTAACAGGCACTCGAAAGGCATTCTCTGTGCGCTCATAAAATTTAACGTTCGTCATTCATCGTCATTTACCGGCACTTTTTGAACTAATATGCCTACCAAAGTGCCTTGGGCATTCTTATAGTAAATTGACAGGCACCTAATCTGCTAGGGTACCCGCGAGGAAATAAACTGCACTTCCTAGATACGGCCCTAGTTCCCTTTACACTGCCGAGTGTAGAGTACAGCTAGCGCGAACAAACCTAATATTACTGTTACACTTTACGTGTACTTTTACACCTCGTCAAGATCCAGTGTAGAAAGTCTAGGGTTAGTGGCACGAAAGTGTAGCTACACCCGTAACGCGAACAGCGGCGCGTGACGTCATTTCCGTTAAAACGAACCCGAAAGTGTACACTCCCTAAAAAAGTGTAGAAAGTGTAGCTAGCGCGAACAAACCTCTTATCTTCCAATTGATATCGCTAGATCCCCGATTAACGGAGCGCCCCAGGTGGCCTACGCAGGAACTACCAAAACTCACCCCGCCGCCCAGCCGGGACCGGTAATGGGAGTTTCCAGTGCGCGTAACGATCGTTGACCACGGTCTTACATGCAGGTCTTGAAACTCTGGTGGTGGGGGTGGGTCCTCGGATTGAAGCACCTGCCGTTTCGCCTAGTGACCACAAGTATCGCTGCGATTGAGTGATGCAGGCTGTGCGAGAGAGATGGAAATCGATTGTTGATTCATAGGAACCAAACCGAGCTGTACAATTGGCTGGTGTAGGCAAATTATGATATTCAATGTCAAAAATGCATGATGGACCTAAATACAATTAAAAGTAACTTTATCGTAAACCTGAAAAAAACCAAAAGACTATAGTTTTCCAAGTGGGTACAATGAATATGAATGTTTTTTATATAGGTGTCAATGTGAGCTCGTGTTGGTCATGGGGTTCAGTGCAAGCTTCGTAATGCTGCATTCAGGAGTTCGATTCTTGTGCGCTCGCTTTTTTAAAAACATACTGCAGCTTTTATAAAAAAAATAGGCTTTACGCGTTGTTTTAATTGACCGGAAAATAAGTGGCAACTATTCCAGACCGAAACACTTGCAGGATGTATTTCTTGAAAATGAAACAAATACTTAAGAAGCAGTGCTCCTTTTGCAATTCTTTATTTCCTCTTCGAAAAATTTTAATGCATGTCCCAAGAAACATTTTCAATAATCTCTACTTTGCAGTTTCCGAAACGGTTTGCGTTGGTAAATTAAAAAAAAAACACCTCTTTTCCGACCTTTAAGCGAAGGACTCTCGAGTAGGATAAATGAAAATAATTCACGAACTTTGTTTTATGTTTTCCAGCCTGGAAAGTATTTATTGTAATGATCCCAATAATTTTTCATTTTTTTCAGGTTCCCGGCTCCAACGCCTGTTTCGCCCATTCTCGATGAATATATTTCGGTTCGGAATGATTTTCGAACACAACATGTCTCAGCTCTAATTTCCCAACTCCCGATATCGCGGCTCCCATTTTTTAAATTGCGCCAAGTCTCTCGGCACCCGAAACACTGAGCG
The DNA here is from genome assembly GCA_963210295.1 of Ophion ellenae. Classification (NCBI taxonomy): domain Eukaryota; kingdom Metazoa; phylum Arthropoda; class Insecta; order Hymenoptera; family Ichneumonidae; genus Ophion; species Ophion ellenae. The sequence continues at coordinate 134,598 of OY723387.1, forward strand.
TTTCGATTTTTCACTCCGAGAGCCTGTTTTATACGTTGGCACAATACACCACTTAGTCATTTTTCAATATCACGGTTTTTACAAGGTTACAAGTAGAGCACGTCGCGTGTGGTCGCGTGAATCAGCGGATATGTTTGGGTTTCGTTTACTTTTGAAATCTATTTCCAAGCTCAATAATCTTAGCCGCCGACTATGAAAATATCGAATTCCCTTCCATGTCAATCGTTTGTTAGTGTTTGTTAGACAAAATCCAGCGTTTGTTAGACGTTCTTTATTTAATAATACGAAAAAATAATTTTATGTAAAAGTTAGCCGCAGGAAAATGCTTTGCGAATGATTTCGAACTTTTTTTTCGTAACCAATCGTTTGTTAGTGATTGTTAGTCGATTTTTATCGTTTTTTAGAGCTTAATTTTGACTTTATCGTTAAAAAACTTTTCACTCCCATGGCACGCTGCAGGCCACGTGAAGTTGGCCGCATTGCCACGACGGATGAGCAGGCCTTTGTACAGTAAACTCCTCAATTTCAGCAAAATGCTGATTATTACAATCCTACCCGCTTGTTAGTGTTTGTTAGACAAAATCCAGCGTTTGTTAGACGTTATTTATTGAAAAATACGAAAAAATTTCATATCAAAGTTAGCCGCAAGAAAATGCTTTTCTAATGATTTCGGACTTTTTATCGTAACCCATCGTTTGTTAGTGACTGTTAGTCGATTTTTATCGTTTGTTAGAGCTTAATTTTGACTTTATTATTAAAGAACTTTTCATTCCCATAGCACGCGGCAAGCCACGTGAAGTTGGTTGCAAGCTACGTGAAGTAGGCAGCATTGCCACGACGGCTGAGCAGAGCTGTGTACATGTAACTCCTCAATTTCAGCAAAACGCTGATTATTTCAATCCTACTCGATTGTTAGTCGTTTGTTAGTGTTTGTCAGACATAATCAAGCGTTTGTCAGACAAAGTCAAGCGTTTGTTAGACTTTATTTATTTAAAAATACGAAAAACAAATTTCATGTCAAAGTTAGCCGCAGGAAAATGCTTTTCTAATGATTTCGAACTTTTTATCGTAACCCATCACTTGTTAGTCGTTTGTTAGCGACTGATAGTCAATTTTTAGGGCTTGTTAGAGCTTAATTTTAACTTTATGGTTAAAGAACTTTTCACTCCCATGGCACACTGCAAGCCACGTGAAGTTGGCTGCAAGCCACGTGAAGTTGCCACGACGGCTGAGCAGGTCTTAGTACATGTAACTCCTCAATTTCAGCAAAATGCTGATTATTTCAATCCTACTCGATTGTTAGTCATTTGTTAGTGTTTGTTAGACAAAATCCAGAGTTTGTTAGATTTTATTTATTTAAAAATACGAAAAACAAATTTCATGTCAAAGTTAGCCGCAGGAAAATGCTTTTCTAATGATTTCGAACTTTTTTTCGTAACCCATCGCTTGTTAGTCGTTTGTTAGCGATTGTTAGTCGATTTTTATCGTTCGTTAAAGCTTAATTTTGACTTTATGGTTGAAAAACTTTTCACTCCCATGGCACGCTGCAAGCCACGTGAAGTTGGCTGCAAGCGACGTGAAGTTGACTGCAAGCCACGTGAAGTTGGCTGCAAGCCTCGTGAAGTTGGCTGCAAGCCACGTGAAGTTGCCACGACGGCTGAGCAGGGCTTTGGACATTTAACTCCTCACTTTCAGCAAAATGCGGATTATTTCAATCCTACTCGATTGTTAGTCATTTGTTAGTGTTTGTTAGACAAAAACCAGTGTTTGTTATATTTTTCTATTTAAAAATACGAAAAACAAATTTCATGTCAAAGTTAGCCGCAGGTAAATGCTTTTCTAATGATTTAGAAACTTTCTACGTAACCAATCGTTTGTTAGTGAATGTTAGTCGATTTTTAACGTTTGTTAGAGCTTAATTTAGACTTTATCGTTATAACTTTTCATTCCCAAAGCACGCGGCAAGCCACGTGAAGTTAGCAGCATTGCCACGAAGGCTGAGCAGGGCTTTGTACATGGAACTACTCAATATCAGCAAACGACTAACAAACGATTGGTTACGAAGAAAAGTTCGAAATCATAAGAAAAGCATTTTCCTGCGACTAACTTTGACATGAAATTTGTTTTTCGTATTATTAAATAAATAAAGTCTAACAAACGCTGGATTTTGTCTGACAAACACTAACAAACGACTACCAATCGAGTAGGATTGAAATAATCAGCATTTTGCTGAAATTGAGGACTTATATGTACAAGGCCCTGCTCAGCCGTCGTGACAATGCGGCCAAATTCACGTAGCTTGCAGCGTGCCATGGGAGTGAAAAGTTTTTTAACGATTAAGTCGAAATTAAGCTCTAACAAACGATAAAAATCGACTAACAATCACTAACAAACGATTGTCAAACGATTGGTTACGAAGAAAAGTTCTAAATCATTAGAAAGGCATTTTCCTGCGACTAACTTTGACATAAAATTTTTTGTTCGTATTTTTAAATAAATAAAGTCTAACAAACGCTGGATTTTGTCTAACAAACACTAACAAACGACTAACAACCGAGTAGGATTGGAAAAATCACCATTTTGCTGAAATTGAGAAGTTTCATGTACAAAGCCCTGCTCAGCCGTCGTGATAAAGTCAAGATTCAGCTGTAACAAACGATAAAAATCGATTAACAATCACTAACAGACGACTAACAAACGATTGGTTATGAAAAAAAGTTCGAAATCATTAGAAAAGCATTTTCCTGCGGCTAGCTTTGACATGAAATTTGTTTTTCGTATTTTTAAATAAATAAAGTCCAACAAACGCTGGATTTTGTCTAACAAACACTAACAAACGACTAACACTCGATTGGCATGGAAAAGAATTCGATATTTTCATAGTCGGCGGCTAAGTTTATTGAGCTCTATTTCCGTCTCTCTCTCACACAGCCTGCATAACTCTATAGCAGCGATCCTCGTGGTCACGAGTTGAAACAGTCGGTGCTTCAATAAGAAGCCATCCCCCGCCACTGAAATTTTGCGCGAGTTTGACGACCTGTATGTAAGACCGTAGTTAAGAGGGAATGACACCTCATCGCGGTCGGTATGGTAGAACAATTATAGATTCCCAAAAATCTCTGAAACGGCTCTTCAGATCCCGTCGAAACTTTGCCAAACGACGTCAAATAGATAGACGAACAGCTGTCTTCTCCTCAAATTGTCTGAATTTGAGAAAAAAAAACTAGATTGGCTTATCATAAGCCAATTTACACTTTTTTTCTCAAATTCAGAAAATTTGAGGAGAAGACAGCTGTTCGTCTATCTATTTGACGTTGTTTGGCAAAGTTTCGACGGGATCTGAAGAGCCGTTTCAGAGATTTTTGGGAATCTATAATTGTTCTACCATACCGACCGCGATGAGGTGCCATTCCCTCTTAACCGTGGCACGCCACATGAGAATGGGCGTAGGGACATCGAGCGGCTGCTCCCAGTACCGCGGAGTATCCGTCAGAGCACGCCTAGGAACATGAATAAAAAATGTATTTATCGGCGAAATGGTAGTTGAACAACTGTAGGTCTGCGCTGTTGATAAAATCTCGGAGGTGCATGATCCGGAAAAAATATCAGGTTTATATTCAGTGTGCTGGACACATTTGGAAAAAAAAAAACGTTTTATTCACTTTTTTTGTTTAATATCGTCGTCGTGCGCTATAGTTTTCAAGAATTTGTTGACAAAGTATCCCGCGGAAAACGCGCATAGGGACATCTAGCGGCTGCTCCCAGTATCCCGCGGAGTGACCGTCAGAGCACGCTTCGGGACATGAATAAAAAATGTCTTTATCGGCGAAATGGTAGTTGACCAACTGTAGGTCTGCGCTGTTGATAAAATCTCGGAGATGCAAGATCCGTAATGTCAAAAAATCAATCAGTTTTATATTCAGTGTGTTTGACATATTTTGAAAAAAATAAAATAAAAACGTTATTTTTCACCTTTTTTGTCAATAATATCCTTGTCGTGCGCTCGTCGCTCGTTTGCAGCGATAAATCTGGTCACGTGACCCTATTTTGAATTTCCCGCGACTTAAAAAAGGAGCGACATGTCGCCCCGTCGAATAGCAGCGTCAACATGGCTGCTTCCAGGAATGATCTCGAAAGCTGATTTCCTAACCTCCTTTAGTGGCAGTCGTGGTAGTGATACAAGTGAAAGAAATCGGAGCGAATGAAACATAAAAATATAATAGTGTTTTTTCGGAAATTGACGAGATGTCGTTTGTTTACAAGTATCAAAAGAGGGTTGATCAATGTCAACAGATTGCTCACAGAGCACCGATTACGACTTGTATCGCTCACTCTCCTCTCCCCACTCTCTTTTCCCAGCGTAAAGCTCAGCATTTTCAGGTTTGTCGCTACATATCACGTGACAAGATTTGTCGCTGCAAACGAGCGACGAGCGACTGCATGAGGCCGCACCTTGAGAGTGCGCAGAGGGACATTTAGTGGCTGCTCCGAGTATTCCGTGGAGTGACCGTCAGAGCACGCTTCGGGACATAAATGCAAAATGTAGTTATCGGCGAAATGGTCGGTGAACAACTGTAGGTCTGCGCTGTTGAGAAAATCTCGGAGATGCATGATCCGTAATAAAAAAAAATCAATCAGTTTTATAGTCAGTGTGTTGAACAGCTTTCGGGGAAAAAAAAACGTTTTTGACACCGTCTTTTTTAAATATCGTCGTCGTGCGCTATAGTTTGCGAGAATTTGATGATAAGTATCCCGCGGACAACGCGTGAGAGTACGCACAGGGACATCTAGCGGCTGCTCCGAGTATCCCGCGGAGTAACCGTCAGAGCACGCTTCGGGACATGAATAAAAAATGTATTTATCGGCGAAATGGTAGTTGAAAAACTGCAGGTCTGCGCTGTTAATAAAATCTCGGAGGTGCATGATCCATAATTTAAAAAAATCAATCAGTGTTATATTCAGAGTGTTGGACAGCTTTCGAAAAAAAAAAAAAAAAAAAAACGTTTTCGACACCGTTTTTCTGTAAATATCGTCGATGTGCGCTATAGTTCACAAGAATATGACGATAAGTATCCCGCGGAGAACGCGTGAGAGTGCGCATAGGGACATCTAGCGGCTGCTCCGAGTATCCCGCGGAGTGACCGTCAGAGCACGCTTCGGGACATGAATAAAAAATGTATTTATCGGCGAAATGGTAGTTAAACAACTGTAGGTCTGCGCCGTTGATAAAATCTCGGAGATTCATAATCCGAAAAAAAAATCAATCATTTTTATATTCAGGTTGTTGGACATCTTTCGAAAAAATGAAAAAACTTTTTTTTCAGCGTTTTTTTTTCCTCAAAAATATCGTTGTCGTGCGCTATAGTTTGCAAGAATTACCCAGCTAACCACGTACCGTAAATGTACCCCTCACGTGGAATGCGCCGTACCGGTACTGTTGCCACCTCGTACGTGCGTACGGCACTGGTACATTACCGGTACGCCGTACGGTACGCTGTAACGCCAATGTACTAGTACAGTACCGGTACAGTATCGCCACCGTGGAGCCACCGTAGACTGCAGTACGGTGTAAGTCCACGGTAGCAATACCGTGGAGGTACGAGTACGCTGGTATCCCGTAGCCGTATATTATCGGTACTGTAGGGTACGGCGTACTCCACATTTGCGGTACGCTGTACTAATGGTACGCTTGGTTAACTGGGTACCCAGCTAACCAAGTATCGGAAATGTACCGCTCATGTGGAGAGCGCCGTACCGGTACTGTTACCACCTCGTACGTGTGGACGGTGGTGGTACATTACCGGTACACCGTACGGTTCGCTGTACCGCCAATGTACTAGTACGGTACCGGCACAGGATCGCCACTGTGGAGCCACCGTGCACTGCAGTACGGTGTAACTCCACGGTAGCGATACCGTGGAGGTACGACTACGCTGGTATCACGTACCCGTACATTACTGGTACTGTGGGGTACGGCGTACTCCACATTTGCGGTACGCTGTACTAATGGTACGCTTGGTTAACTGGGTAGTTTATGAGTATCTCGCAGAGTAACCGTCAGAGCACACTTGGGGAGTATTTATCCGCGAAATGGTAGTTGATCAACTGAAGGTTTGCGCTGTTGATCAAATTCCGTTGATGCATGATCCGAAAAAAAATTAATCAACCAGTTTTATATTAAGTCCCAGCTAACCACGTACCGTACATGTACCCCGGATGTGGAGTGCGCCGTACCGGTACTGTTGCCACCTCGTACGTGCGTACGGCACTCGTACATTACCGGTACGCCGTACGGTACGCTGTACCGCCCAGTATACTGTACACTGTACAGTATCGCTACCGTGGAGCCACCGTGCACTGCAGCACGGTGTAAGTCCACAGTAGCGATACCGTGGAGGTACGAGTCCGCTGGTATCCCGTAGCCGTACATTATCAGTACTGTAGGGTACGGCTGTACTAATGGTACGCTTGGTTAACTGGGGTGTGTTGGACACCTTTCGAAAAAAAGATAAAAACCTCCCAGTTAACCAAGCGTACCATTAGTACAGCGTACCGCGAATGTGGAGTACGCCGTACCTTACAGTACCGATAATGTACGGCTACGGGATACCAGCGTACTCGTACCTCCACGATATCGCTACCGTGGAGTTACACCGTACTGCAGTCTACGGTGGCTCCACTGTAGCGACACTGTACCGGTACAGTACTAGTACATTGGCGAGACAGCGTACCGTACGGCGTACCGGTAATGTACCAGTGCCGTACGCACGTACGAGGTGGCAACAGTACCGGTACGACGCACTCCACATGAGGGGTACATTTACGGCACGTGGTTAGCTGGGCTCTTCTTTCACCGTTCTTTCTCAGAACTATCCCCAGCTTACCCTACCTCGAATGTACTGCTCATGTGGAGTGCGCCGTATCGGTACTGTTGTCACTTGGTACGTGCGTACGGTAATGGCACATTACCGGTACGCTGTACGGTACGCTGTACCGCCAATGTACTAGTATTGTAGCGGTACAGTATCGCCACCGTGGACCCACCGTGCACTGCAGTACGGTGCAACTTCACGGTAGCAATAGCGTGGAGGTACGACTACGCTGGTATTCCGTACCCGTACATTACCGGTAAGGTAGGGTACGGTGTACTCCACATTTGCGGTATGCTGTACTAATGGGACGCTTGGTTAACTGGTTCGTTGTCGTGCGCTATACTTTACAAGAATATTCCAGTCAACCAAGCGTACCGATAATAATGTGGAGTACGCCGTACCCCACAGTACCGGTAATGTACGGGTACAGGATGCCAGCGTAGTCGTACCTCCACGGTATCGCTACCGCGGAGTTACACCGTACTGCAGTGCACGGTGGCTCTACGGTGGCGATACTGTACCGGTACCGTACTAGTACATTGGCGGTACAGCGAACCGTACGGCGTACCGGTCATTTACCAGTACCGTCCGCACGTACGAGGTGGCAACAGTAGCGGTACGGCGCTCTCCACATGAGCGGTACATTTCCGATACTTGGTTAGCTGGGTAGTTGAACAACTGTAGGTCTGCGCTGTTGATAATATCTTCGAGACGCATGATCGGAAACAAATAAATCAAACATTTTTATGATCAGTGTGTTGGACATCTCTCGATAAAAAAATACGCTTTTCCACCGTTTTTTGTCAAAAATATCCTTGTCGTGCGCTATAGTTTACAGTGATCCGAAAAAAAATCAATCGGTTTTTTATTCAGTGTGTTGTCATCTCTCGAAAAAAAAAAAACAGTTTTTTTCCACCGTTTTTTTTGTCAAAAATAGCCCTGTGGTGCGCTACCCAGCTAACCAAGCATCGGAAATGTACCGCTCATGTGGAGAGCGCCTTACCGGTACTGTTACCACCTCGTACGTGCGGACGGTACTGGTACATTACCGGTACGGCGTACGGTTCGCTGTACCGCCAATGTACCAGTACGGTACCGGTACAGGTTCGCGACTGTAGCACACCGTGCACTGCAGTACAGTGTAACTCTACGGTAGCGATACCGTGGAGGATACCCGCTGCGGACCCGAAAGAGTACGCTTAGGGACCTATCGGCTACTCCTATTATCCCGCGAGGGACCAGTAATATAGGATGTCTTGAAATATAAAAAAAATTCCTTCGCTCTATTTGTCGCTCCCCTTTCAAATTCCTTTTTTCTTTAAAATACAAAATGTTGTCGCGCTTCCCACCCAAGAAGCAATTTTCAAAAAGTTGCCCAAAAGTCGGCTAAAAGAGTGCCAAATGTCCGCCCGGAAGTTATCTTAAAGTCAACAACGATTCAAAAAGATAACTGTTGGACACATGATAGCTCATAGGTAACTTCCAATCGGACATTTGGTACCCATTTGGACAACTAATAGACAACTATTTTGAAATTGCTACCTGGGTTCGTACAAAACTTGGATACAGTCACGTTTTTTCTGAGCGAATTTCAAATGTCGGCGCGTTTATTAAACTTAAAATGGATAGGAAATCGGTTCAGGGCTGTGTCATACGTAAAACATTTGGTTTCAAAGTTTTCTATTCATTGGAAAACGGTAGTAAAGCGTTGAATTATTTATGAATGTGTATGAATTATTTATTTTTATAGACAATATCCCGATAAGTACGCTAATATTTTTTCGCTCCTTTACGATAATTCTACGCCCCTGGTACGATAGGTGCCTCGCTTCAGTTTGCCAACGCTTCACTTTTGTAATATCCACTGAACTATAGTAATGGTAATATCCGCCATTTCGCACGGATCTTGCGTGGACCGAGACCCCGGCAGTTTGTTGTGTTCGATTGACTTTCATCGTTCTTCCACAATTGAGGTGTCTCTGAGTTTCCGAAGGGCAACATCGACGAAAACTAACGAGTAAGTTTGAGATCACGGTCAAAGTAAGACTCGAAAAGTGTTTCCCTTTTTTTTTCTTACCAACGACGATGCTAGTTGTCGCTCCGACGCGACGACATCGGCATGCGAAATTCAAAAATACTTAAACTTCGACGCAATATTCCCGTACCCACGATTATATTCACATTATTACGTATCCTCGAACTTTGTTAGCACAATCCTATCGCTGGAATTTACGTTTACGCGAGAACGTCAAACATGGCCTGTCTCATAACCTCAAATTACGTCCTCTGTCATTTGCCACGATCTTCCCTCGTATAGCTTCCCCGCTTGCCGATGTGTCAAAGATCCTGCAGACCCTGCAGTGTTAAAAGTTGCAATTTAAAAACCGTTTATCTCCCAATCTAAAAAGTCGACTGTTCTCAAATTTCACTCAATCATGCATAATGATATGAACAATGTCTTGTTAAAATTTGAACAAAATCTATAGAAATAATGAGCGCACGCCTATTCTACCTTAATGGCCTTGAAGTTTACATCACGCAAAACGCAATGAAAATTCTCTTTTACATTTTTATTTCTTCATTTTTTTATTATTTTACAAAATGTTTTCTCGCGAATATGAATGTTATAAGTGACTTAAAAAGTGATTGAGGAATTTTCGTAACAAAGATTTACCACAAGAAATGCAAGCAATTGAAGAATGACCATTTCTATTGCATTCCAATGATGCAAACTCCAATCTTGTGGTCGTTAATATTTTGCTACAATAAGTTGGCACTAGTGACCTCACACAATGTATTAGCATAGGAACTTCGGTTCTCCCGCCATCCTTCAAAAATTATTTAGCAACAACCGTAACACTTTTTGCCCACAAACGGTAAATTCTCACATCTCAAACACGGATGATTTTTTGGCCTGTAGCGATTTCTCCATAGCTTCACCCTTTAACTAAGCGTACTATCCGTACGGTGTACACAGACCGTCCCCTTTGGGAATGTACAGTTTACTAGTACCGTACCGGTACCGTACCCTCACGGTACTAATGCCGGTACTAATTATTTTCCTCTTTAAACTTTTACACTTTATACTTTATTTGTATATTTCACCTAGGCAGTATAGCTTCTAATATTAAAAATATAATTCTTCCCAATTTTTATAGTTCAATGTTTGGCACTGACCTTCTTTTAAGGTAATCCTATCGCTTCACACTAGTCACACCACTGATCATACTTGAGACTTGTACAATTTATATTTTCAACATATGCTAAAAAAATAATTTGTAATAACTAAAATTTTCCATGTGTGATCTGTTGAATGAATGTTTGCGTTTAATTAGAAAAATGAAAAAATAGTTTTCCAACGATTCACGCGCAGTATTTCTAGGTTTAATATTTGGCAACATTGGTTCTATCTACGTCTCTTTATACTCAACCAGGCGAGTTTAACCTCCATGCTTTTCAATATTGATCTGTCAAAACAATGTCAGGTGCGGAGAATATAAAGCATTATATTCGGGCCATGACTGGTAGAAAGAGTAGAAAATTTGTGTTCCCGAAATATGTCGGTTGAAAATGCAATATGTGTGGACATTCGAATGACTGATATGAGGTTAGGACTAAAGTCAGCTGTTGCCTTGCTGTCAGGTCTCTTCATCGTAGCAAGTGGTAATAAATCTAATACCGCAAGTTCAAATAAAATGTGATATTACATGAAAATTAGGTCAATAAGCGTACTTTTTTCTAAGAGCATTGGATAACTACAAGTGTTAAGTATGTAAATCTGATTATTTTTAAGAATTTGACGGATTCCCACTATTATATAGACTTTTGTAGCGACCGGAAATAGGGTTTTTGCATGTCGTCTCGGAATTCCTTCACAAAAATATACAATTTTGTTTGTTTTTTCTCTGTAATTAGGTTGATAACCGACCCTGAAAATTTACAGAGACGATTATCAATATATTCAGTGAAGATACGAAAAAAAAGAAAATCCCATGCATTGAAGCCCGGCGATAGGTTTACCTCAAATACAATCAAGTATAATCAAAATAAATATTAAAATTATACAAAATATTCGTACACTTATACTATATTTAAGAACCTAATCGGAATATCATGTACGAATTAAAACCAATGTAGCGTCGAATTTGCAGGGATGCCGAGCGCGTACGAGATAGGACCAAGTTGGGCGGATGAGGTGGAGGAGGATGGGGGAGCTCTGCCGCTGCCGTCCGAAGTCTATGAGAACGGCTTCAAGATTCTCACCGAGTATAAGTACAACGAGGACAACAGGAAGGTACAGGTGTTACGTACGTACAAGGTGGAGAGAAGAATAGTCTCCAAGACGATAGCGGTGAGGAAGAATTGGGCCAAATTCGGCGATTCGTCGGACGACAGACCAGGCCCGAATCCAGCGACGACGGTAGGCGCGGAGGATGTCTTCGTGCAATTTATATCGAGCAAGGAGGAGGAGAACAAGATGGAGGACGATTCCTTGGACAAGCTGAAGAGCATGGGAGACAAGGGTATCGTCAAGTGTCGCAACTGCAACGGCGAGCATTGGACCTCCAAGTGTCCTTACAAGGATACCATTTTGGCCGGCGGCAAAGTGCCCGACGACAAAAAGCCACCAGCAGGACCAGGCGGCGCTTCGGCCAGCGCCGATTTGGGCAAAGCCCAGGGCAGCAAGTACGTGCCGCCGAGTATGAGAGACGGCGGCAATCGTCGAGGCGACGCTATGCAGTCTCAGCGCCGCGACGACACCACCGCCATACGCATCTCAAATCTCTCCGAGAGCACCAACGAGGCCGACCTCGAGGAACTCGTCAAACCCTTTGGCTTCGTTCAAAAACAATATCTTGCCAGGGATCGCACCACCAATTTGTGCAAGGGCTTCGCCTACGTACATTTCAAAACGAGGGCCGAGGCCGCCAGGGCTATCTCCCATCTCAACGGTTACGGCTATGATCATCTTATACTCAGCGTCGACTGGTCCAAACCACCGGCACAACAGAATTGAATGGCCAACGGCTGATACGCGTCGAATCGAATTAGCTCGCTTTAGAGCCAGCCCGGTGGGCCGTTGATCACAACGGCACCTTGAACGTTTCCACCTGTCTCTCCGACACCAACGATTCGGTGTTGGACCGACGTTATTCAGTGGCTGTGATCCCGTAGCCGTTTGCTGGTGCTGCGAAACGTTTTAACCTGGGTCTGCATTTTCCGTTTGATTTATTTCTTTTTTCCTTTGAAACTGTAAACCAATGACGGTGGATTATTGTGAGGTGTACGAAGAGTCGTGCTTTTGTTATCGAGATGATTGAGAGGACGTAATCAAAAGAAAAAAGAAGAAAAAAACGGCTTTATTTCAAGTGTAATGACGTTTCACGCCTCAAGCTTTTGAGAAAATATTTAAATGTTAAAAGTTCTACAGTGGGTAAAAAAAGTCTTTTTACACGTCGTCTGTTTTCAAATTAACCATCGAAAAAAATTACATGCTTTTGAAGTTTCCGTGTTCGATAGGTTATCCTTAATGTACGTGGTGTTCGTTTACAAAAATCTTGGGAAAACGAACAAAAAGATAAAGCCAAATTAACCAGAGTTTCGTGTGAGATGTACAAATACTTTTTTTACCCACTGTATGTTTATGTAAGTTTCATTAAGTATGCACTGCCTGGGCCTCTTTGATCAGTGACCAAGGATGGGGTCCTTCTGTAGCTTTACTATTTAACTTCATACACTAAATATTATTATTTACATTTTAGTTTAATAGTTTGTGAATAAAAGCATGTTTTCAAAAAGATTTTTTACGTTTAGTTCATTGTATACTTTTTAGTATTAGAGTTTGTTTATTCGCCATGCCAGACCCCCATGCCGTTCAGGCATCAGCGTGATAAAAAACCTTGCCTTAGGTTGTACAGGTTTCGCGAGAAACTTTATAATAGTGTAATTATAAATAGTGCTCGTCAACTAAGTTAAGGCATAACACCACTCTAGCGGCAGAAAATAAGGCCTAATTTTTACAATTTATTTTGGGAGTATGAAAAAAGGAATAGGATTTCTTTTTAGAGGATTTATTCAACACATTAAAGTATTTTCAAAAATTTATGATAATTTTCATACAAAATGGCGGCGACAGAGCCCATCTTGAAAAACGTGTTTTTTTTCCAAATGGCTTCACGGGAGGACGGTTTTCTCGTAAAGTATAAGATCCGGAACAAAAACCAAAAAAAATATACTCTATATACTATTAGCTATGGGACTACGTAGGGATTTTTTTAAATCAAATTTTGAAAAAATGGCGCCCTTCCTCCTCCCAGTTTGAAAAAGTGGTTTCGAGAAAAACGCATTTAAAGTTGTACGAGGCGCCTGAAAGAAGTCCGAGGCGCTGCGGCAAAATCGATAATTAAACCTTTAAAAAAACGCTACAAGACCAATTGCATATTGCTTTTATGCCGCCAACGTATTTATCAAGCCAAAAATAAACAATTTTTCCAAAATCCTCGAGTGGAATCCCTAAATCCCTTAATGAGCCTAAACTCTATTGTCCTACCATTTACCATTAGGAAATTTCAGTTACCACCTCCCACTACCAGTATCGGACTCTCGTTATTATCTGCAGTGAAAAGTGCTCATGATAACAAAACAAATGAGCACAAACTCGACTGTCCTAACATATGTCATGGAGTTCCAAGGTCCACCTCCCACCTCCATCATCAGACTCTCATGTGTAATGAATTGTTCTCATAATAACAAAACAAATCAGCCCAAACTCGACTCCTAGAATATGCCATTAAGGATTTGCATTGCCTACCTCCCATCTCCATCAGCAGACCATTCCATGCTACCATATTATTGCATTGTCACCCAAGTTACGTAGGTATGCCAAATTTAAGCTCTATAGAATGCTAGCAGATTCTTGAAAAATAGATTACAAATTTTGAACCGAAAATACATACGAACGAAGCAAGTTAAATAAAAGCTTGTAAAAAGTGAGCCCTTTGAGGAAGTTAAGGGAATTCGGGACAATTGACGATATGTTACCACTTCATTCAAATTTATACAATAAATTATTTTTCATATACTGAATGGACACTCTAAATTTTAAATCGGTCGTCTACATCATTTCTATAAAATTTCCCATTTTCAAGTAACACTTTTCAACATAGAGAAATGCCTACGCTCATCGCTGAATGACAGTTTTACGCACGAAATGGGGTGAAAAAAATGTTTCAAATGTTATGAAAAACTGTCAAATCACTCGGTATACATTATGACAGTTAGGCATCTCCTTATGTTAAAAAGTGTTTCTTCAATTGTAAATTTTATAGAAACGATGTAGACGATCGATTTAAAATTTAGAGGTTGCATTCGGTATATGATAAAGAATGTACTGTATACATTTGAATCAAATGGTAACATATCGTCAATTGTACCGAAACTCCTTAATCATATCTGCAGACTCAAGTTTTGTGACACATACTCGTTTTTGTACTCCGATGAATTACGTACAAGAACAACAAAAAATTCAATATAATAAACTAGGCATCTGTGTGCAATTACTAAAAAAATTATACCGCATTCATCCATACTGTATTCGTACCAATCGGCGTATCACTTGATCTTCAATTTTATTATAACACTGACAATTAAGGGGCAAGATAACTTAAGGCGAGGAAAACATTTGCTGGTTTTCATTATTTTTCTCAAGAGGAAAGATATCTTCACCATTTTTTAGACTTAGGATCTGTTTTATCACTACTTTTGGCTATTGCATGGTATTTTCTTATTAATCTTCCAAAATGGTGGAGGCATGGCACGGTCTTGTAAACAGCATTGTTTAGAAGAACACTCTAAAACTGGCGTGACGCATAGTTTAAAAACTAATCGACCGATTCTGACGAAATTTGGTATAAATCTTCCTAACCTTATGGTCTAAACCACGACTCCAAATGTTACTGAAAACAAAAGTATAAAAGTATCGTTTTATTTTGGAATGTAGCCATTTTTTTCGGAAAATTCAATCTTTTTGTTTCAAAGCGTGTTGTACCATTTCATCGATTTTCAAAATTTCTCACTTTCTCTTGGTTCATATTCTGCGTATGATTGTTAATGAAATAAAATTCTTCGTTGGTTATTTTTTCAAATTAATCCTGCCGACGCTACGTATCACGCCGCGCCGTCTGACAACATCCGCTGCAACGGCTGCAACCCGTTTACAAGACCGTACCATATATCCGTCATTTTGAAAGATGAATAAAACATTTTTAAATGCCATGTAACAGCCAAAAGTAGTATCAAAACATTCCCTAAGTCTCAAAAATGGTGAAGATATGTTCCCCGGCAGTTTACATAACCACTGGATAACGGTTAGATTTTTCGGATAGTTGGAATTGGACAAAATTCTGCCGACTTTCTAACCGTGTTTCTGACCACTACCCGTGATTTGCTCAAGTTAGAAAGATGGTTTGAAATTCGAATTACAACTTCGCCGAAAAGCAACCACTTGTAACCGTATTTATAACCACTATCTGTGATGTGCTCAAGTTAGAAAGATGGTTAGAAATATGGTTGGAAATTTGAAATATAACCCTGCCGAAAAGCAACCACTCGTAACCAAAATTATAACCGTATTTATAACCACTATTCGTGATTCGCTTAAGTTAGAAAGCGAATCACGGATAGTCGTTATAAATACGTCTATAAATTTGGTTACAAGTGGTTGCTTTTCGGTAGGGTTGTAATTCGAATTTCAAACCATCTTTCTAACTTGAGCAAGTCACGGGTAGTGGTAAAAAACGCGGTTAGAAAGTCGGCAGAATTTTGTCCAAATACAACGGTTAGTTTTTTGGTTATAAAACCGGTATGAATGAACGGTTAGGCAAACTGCCAGGGTTTCCCTTAAAAAAGAAATCATGAAAATCAGTCATTTTTGTTCCCGTCTAAAAGCATCTCCCCTTAAGGTCAGATAGGTTAGTCATCTAAATCGGCGCCCATATTTTATATACATACAAAACATAAAGTGTGTCTTACAATTACCTGCCATTTTAATGTATTAATAAAACGTATTATTTCTTTGAAAAGTATGAATATTTTTATTTTGATATAAAGTACAAACATGGAGGTTATGTGTGCAAGCACTATATCCGATAAATGGCATAAACGGCATGGACTTGGAAGACATATTCTTTCAACAAGATGGCGCAACCTGCCACACTGCGGGCGAAACAATGCAGTTATTGCAAACCAAGTTTCATGCTCGTGTTATCTCGCGCCGCGGCTATGTCAATTGGGCACCAAAATCGTGCAATTTGACGCCCTCTTTGGGTCTTTGGACCTCTTTCTTTTTGGGGTTTGCTGAAAATAAAAATGTATGCCAATGATCCACAGATCATTCCAGAGCTCAAGGAAGCAACTGGACGCATCGTTAAGAAAATTAGCCCGCAATTATGCCAAAATGTTATTGAAAATTTCGTCAAAAGAGTGAACGTTTGCAAACAGGGACGAGGCGGCCATTTATCGGATATTGTGTTCCACACATAACCTCCATGTCTGTACCTTATATTAAAATAAAAATATTCGTACTTTTCAAATAAATAATACATTTTAACAATAAATAAAAATGTTAGGTCATTTTGAGACGCCTTATATATGGAATATTACATTAGGAAACCGCAGCGCCACCCTTACATTTGCAATTTTGGGGACGAGCTCAAATGCCGAGTTTGGGCTCCTGTATCTAGTCTCCGTGTTCATGGGGATGTACGACATGACGTCATAGGAACTAGGTTGTTGGGTTAGCGATCGCAAGGAACGGCCGAGCGCGGCCGGGCGGTTACGGTGCCGTGGAGAGGGGGCTCGTAGCGTGTTCTGCGCACGTGTGGGTCGGCGGTACGTGACTTGGCGTGCGGTGTCGCTAGTCGCGTCGTGGCACTATCGCCGCCGCCGCCGTCTCCTTCATCGGCCGTTCTTTCGCGAGAGCTCGCGCGGTACACGCAATATATATATATATATATCTATATATATATATTTATATTTACACATAGGCGCGATTGCCTCAGTGTCGTTTCGTTGCTGCACGGTGCAGTATCCGCGCGGGTTGCGTGTGTCACGGCTCTCGACGGAGCGGACCGAGAAGGAACAATATACATGCAATATTGAGTAAAAACAGAAAAAAATACGTAAAGCGTGCCCCGTTCGACGACAGGGCTGTACGTGCGTGTGTGACAATTTTTTTTGTTCTTTCACACATAAATATACACTGGTTCACACACACACACACACACACACACACACACATATATATGCGTACGTACGGGATTTAAAGGGAACGAGGAAAAAGAATCGTGTGAGGAAGAGAGTGAAATCGGTCCATGTGCTCCGCTGAAGAATAAAATGCTGATCAAAGAATTGTGAGTTTAACCCCGCGCGACTCGTTCAACGATGAGTCCAATTTTTCGCGTGTATCACCGCCCGGCTGTTTTCTTTATTTTTTTAAAGGCAAACGGGTATTCTCTCTCTCTGTAATTATGTTTTCGAGATTTTCGCATTTTTTGGAACGAACTCCTGATGCCTCGTGTGAGAAGGGCGAAGGGAAAAAAGAAGAAACCGCAAAATTTCGCGATAGGCAATTCTGCGGCTCGCGCGCGCCCCCTCGAAACTCTGCCGCGGGTCGGTCGGCGGAAGGGGTCGGGCCGTGAGGGGGGACGACCGCCGCTAATCTTTACCGTGTGGCGCACCACGGCGTGTCAAACTGTCGAATGGCGCGTGGGAGGCTTTCATCTCGCTACTCACTGCTTTTTTCTTCATTGTTCACCGGTGGAGAGAACAAAAGTGGATTATTCTCGCGGTCGATCGTACCGCTGGTAGGAAAAGTTATTACGAAGGCGGTCCAGATGCTATGACGTTTTTTCGGATCTAAAGAGAGAGAGAGGGAGAGACGGAGCGACTGGGTCGACTCTTCAGGGGCGCTACGTTACGTGAATTTTCGTCTCGTCGAGAAAATTGCGATACTTTGGGCAGCTGTCAATTTTTTTATCGAACCTTCTCAGGCTACCCTACAGTTGAGAGTCCTCCCCACTCTTTTGTTCGAATTTTCCGTTCTTTGTTTCTTATAGATTTGGCCATTTTCATGGACGAAAATGCGAATTGGCGCCCGCGATCGGCACGTGTGACCGTTAACGCGACGTGGCGCCCACGCAGACTTTTTCTGCTCTGTTCTCGCGAGATAACGCGGCGAGAGAGAGAGAGAGAGAGAGAGAGAGAGAGAGAGAGAGAGAGAGAGAGAGAGAGAAAGAGAGAGAGAGACAGAGAGAGAGAGAGAGAGGTTGACGAACAAGGACAAGGCGAATGACGTTCTCAGGGGGCCGTAGAAAGAGAGAAAGAGAGAAGCTCAAGGCTAATGTACACGCGCTACCCGCTTGTCTTGAGAAAGAAAAATCAATTAGAAAATAATTAATTATGATTAAAAAAATAAACTCGAAAAAAAAAATAATTGAAGAAAACAGATTTCCCGATCTTTAAAAGCGATGTTACGAATTAACGTTTTTTTTTTTTTCGTTTGAGGAATCAGTCGAATGTTCAATATCGTTATCGATTAATCTTTGTTCGCATTGATTTTTTTTAATCACCCGAGCCTTCAGCCTTATCGAGTAATGATTTTTTCCACTTTCTTTTTATGATGGTCGTTCTTTTTTATAGATCGCTTTATTGTTCAATGCAATGGTTTCTTTCTCTACGATTCGATTGAACTTCAGGAACTTTTTGGCCCTTTTTTGGAAGCCTGCGTATTTTTGCTCATACAGCGTGTCTCAAAATTACCTGACATTTTAATTTATCAATAAAACGTATTACCCATTTGAAAAGTACGAATATTTTAATTTTAATATAAGGTACAAACATGGAGGTTATGCGTGGAACACAATATCCGATAAATGGCCGCCTCGTCCCTGTTTGCAAACGTTCACTCTTTTGGTGAAATTTTCAATAACATTTTGGCATAACTGCGGACTAGTTCCATTAATGGTGGGTCCAATTGGTGGCCAATTCACATCGCCGCGGTAATAACACGACCATGAAACTTCGTCTGCAATAACTATGCAGTAACAATGCAGGAAATAACAATTTCTCTGCGTTGCTCGATCGCGTAATTCTCCATGACCAAACCTCAATACTTCCTGATGCCAGTTGTCAGAGATTAGTACTCCATGGTCGCCACAAAAAAAAATAGCGCGCAATTTAAAACGTCAGGTCATTTTGAGGCACCGATTAAATTAGGTATTCGTATTTATGAAATCATTTGTAAGTTATTCAAGCATTGATTCAATATTAGATGGTTATGTGAAACCGTTCGCTGGCAATAGATGGCGTTAGACACACTATTTTCTCGGATTGGACATTGGCAGTATGCACGATAGGTCCGTAGAGTCCCGTTAAAACGCCATAGGTGACATTTGTACGACGCGCGAACGTCATACATGTTAATTGTTCTTGCAATGGCAAGTTTTCTTCCGAATAAATCATATTTGCGAGAAGTTATGCTCCATTTATTATGGCCTGGCGAAGAAATCGGCCGCGAAATTGCATCGTTTGCAAGAGGATGGCCATGCCGAACATGCTCCATCGAGTACAAGGTGCAAAAAGAGCTTCCAAAGTCGTGATTTCTCCATGGACAACAAGCACTGTGGAAAACCAGCCAAAAGTAGGCTGTCGTGTATTACGAGCTGTTGAAAGTGTCGAAAAGCATCACTGGAGATCGTTATCGACTGCAACTGATGCGTTTGGAGCAAGCTCTGCACGAGAAGAGGCCGCAATGGGAGAATCGCCGTGACGAGTTGATTCAGAAGCACGACAACGCCAGGCCGCGTGTCGCTCGTCCGGTTGAGGAGTACTTGGAAGAAGCGAACTGGGAAATCCTAGCCTACCTGCCATATTCCCCAGACTTTGCTGTCTCCTATTACGATTAGTTTGGGTCGGTGTGGTTAGCGTTTACTGTTCGGCACTTCACCTCCTGTGAAGGAATAAAAAATGGCTAGAAGACTGGATTGCCACATAAGAAGCCAAATTATTCGTGCGTCGGATTGTTGGCCATAAAGATGGGCCATTACTTTGCATAAACCAGTTCGTTGATCGGCTACCGAACAACTATCTTTTTCTTGCTCAGAAATGGACGGCTCCACACGCAACCGACTAATATTTTAAATGGCTATTTTCGTTCTATAAATTAACATTGTTTTTAGTCTTTTTTATATGTCTATGCAAATGTGCTAGATCCAATATTATCAATTAATGTTTCTTTTCCCTTCGTTGCTCTTATGAATTAGCAGAGATCTCTCGGATGGAGAGACAAGTTCCTATCGCATGTCACACGCTAATGTCTTTTTCTCTTCTCTACTTTTTGTTACAGCCGCGTCACTCTGCCACTGACGGTCGAGGAGGTACGTCGTAGATATAGCCGGTGACTCATTAAGTCCGTATCGCCTAAGTACAGTACACCCAGGAGTCACGAACGAACCCAAACAAAACCCAAACGAATTCAACAAAGCCTCCCACTCGGGGCAAGGAAAATAGCAGACTTATTTCTTCATCTTTTGTTCTTCTGTCTTTCGTGTTTCTCTTCCCTCCTGCTATGCACCGCCACACGTTTTTTCATTTTCACGCAAAAATTTGCTGACTCGCAAGTTTTTCTGATTGTTCGCATACCAGCCGGTTCTTTTTCTTATCCCTCTGCGTGTCTTCGCACTCACAGTAAGAGATCAAGGCTGCAGCCTGAACCATAGTGACTGGGCGTCTTTGAAAAATTTACGTTCCGACACTCGTAGACCCTGGAAAGTCATGGCATTGAAGTTTAGCCTATTGCAACGCAACGAAAATTGTTTTATTCGTTTTATTTTCCATTCTTTATAGAAAATCTTTTTTTTGTTATTAGAATTATATTGTAAATTGACAAATGAATATTTTTATTAACGGTCGCAAGAATTTTGTGGGCAAAATTTGCGAAAATGAATTAGAGGAATGCAGAAAAATCCACTTTCGTTGCATTCTGACGATGCAAACTTCCACCTTATGAAATTGAGGATTCGTTTTGAGGAATTTCATATGAATTCACTGAAAGTGGCCTTTAAGATTCCGTTTTGGAAAAAACAAATCCAAAGGAATATTCGACATAACGGCTTTCAGGAATTTCATCCAAATTCATGAAAAATTGTCCTCTGCATTCCGTTTTTTAGAAACAAATACAAATAAATACGGAAAGAGGGAAATGTCTAGGGAATTTGATGTAATTGACTAAAAGTAGCCCTTGTTCGTTCTTTGGACAAATGAATACCAAAAGGGAAAAGTGTCTGACGAATTTTATGTAAATACGATCAAAGTGGCCCTTAAGATTCCGTTTTAGGAAAAAGAAAATTAGAGGACTATTAAAAACGACGACTTTAAGGAATTTTATGTAATTTCATGAAAAATGGTCCTCGGGATTGCGTTTTAATCCCTTGCCGTACATTGAAGAGTCTGACTCGCGATACAAATTTTGTTTGGATTTTGTCGCAAACATGAATATCACGAGTTCGACTCGTGAAACGAAGATTGTGCCAAACGTAAACATCACGGGTCGGACTCGTGGATTGAAGATTGGAAACTGTCATTTGTCATCTATTATAAAATATAATAAATATCGTCGTCTTCCACTGCTTGGGGAAATTGTAAAATCACTAAAAGTGGCACTTAAAATTCCGTTTTGGGGAAACAAACCGACGAAATATTCGAATCGAAGGGCTTTGAGGTATTTCGTCTTAATTCATGAAAGATGGTCCTTGGGATTCCGTTTTAAGTAACCAAATGCAAGTAAATACGCGAAGGGAGAATTGTCTGCGAAATTTCATGCCAATTCCCTCAAAGTGGCCCTTAACGTTCCGTTTTGAGGAAACAAATCCACAGGAATTTTAGAATCGAAGTCTTCAGGAATTTCATATAAATTCACCAAAAATATTCCTTTGGACTCTGCTTTCGGAATTAACAACGAAGCCCACAAAAAAACTAAACTCGGCAAACTGGAGAATGTTGTGTAAAAGGACTAAAAAGGCCCTTAAGATTTTGCTGTAAAGAAAAAAATCCAAGCAAACTTCAAAATGGAAAAAAATCGAGTCGGCAAATCCAAAGAAATATAAAAACAAATAAACTTCCAGAAATTGTGTATAAATTCATTAAAAACAAAGCAACTTCGGAATCAAACTGAAAAAATAAATCGACATAGATTTTATTTTAAAGAACCAAAATGCAAGAAATGTGTAGCAAAAATGGCCTTTAAAATGTTGACACCTTACGCACGCGTCGATAATTTCTTGCCCGTATTTTCGATATTTAACGTACTCATCGATGGCGTTCTTCGTTTTTCGTATCTCCCCTCTGAATGTTTAGTACCAGGTGGCTCAGCTGTACTCGGTGGCAGAGGCGAGTAAAAATAACACCGGAGGTGGCGAGGGCATAGAGGTCCTTAAGAACGAGCCCTTCACGGATTACCCGCTGCTCGGTGGGCAATATTCGTCGGGCCAGTACACCTACAAGATCTACCATTTAGCGAGCAAAGTTCCGGCCTTCATACGCCTGCTATTACCAAAGAATTCGTTGGAGATTCACGAGGAAGCGTGGAACGCGTATCCTTACTGCAAAACAGTCATAACCGTAATTTGTTTTTCGCATTTCTACGAGTCACACAAAAGGCTCGAGTACGTTTCGATTATCAACGTCGAAGAATAAACAAATACTTCTAAATTAAAAAGAAATAATGAACAACGTAAACTTTACCCGATTGGGGATATTTCGTGCAGGGTTTTGTTAGATAGGGATATTTATGGGGTTGAAGTTTGCAGCGTTGGAATGCAATGAAAAATCCTCTTGTTCGGATCATTCGAATTTTTTGACACACTCAGGCTGTGAAAATCACTTGAATGTTTATTTAAAATTCTTACTGGAGATAAAGAGATTTCCGGAAATGAATTTCGTTGTATTCCAGCGATGGAAACTTCAAGATGATGGGGATATTTTTGGCTTCGCATATTTTTCAGTGTGGATCTTCGATCCTTTCTCCAATGCTGGGTAAATTGAGTAATCCGGAGCACGTATAAGATATTCAGTAGAGCAACGAAAAGAAAAAAACGGTATCGATCGTTGATCAGCGAAACAGTCTCGCCTAAGATGAGGTTGAATTTTGCATTCTTGGAATGCAAAGAAAATTCTTTTTTATACTTCCATTATTAGTTTCTCATTATTATGAAAAGGCGGTTTTTGCAGATTTATACTTGAGATTTCTAAGCCAGCACCTTGAAAAATGGTTGAGGGATTGTATTTGTAGGCAAAATCTGCCGGCAGACGGGTCTGCATCAGCTTGGGGTGAACATTTTTGTCTAATAAGAGTATCGAGATGACAAGGTCGAAATTTTACAGACAATTAGTACACACTCTTGCTAAGATAGAGTTTTTCTTTTTTTATTAAAAAATCTTGATAAACAATGAAGTTATTATTGTTTCAAGTAAGTGCCGCCATTGCTGCATGGTCACTGGGTGTAGGTGGTTCTAGGCTCATCTGGCAACTAGTCTCATCTGAAATGCCAAAAATTAACAAATCTACTTTTAGTACTCTATAGTAAAGTTCTTTATTTTCAAATATACCCTTGCGGGTTGTTACAGAGTTCCCCCCTCTGTACAGTGGTAACCTTTTACACGTTTCCTTCTTTTTTCTTTATTCACATTTATCTCTCACATACTCGCACGAATCTTCGATCGGTTTCCCTTTCATTTCATTATTATTTTTTCCCTTTAGTACCTCCCTCTTGCAGCCTCTTCGCCACTCTTCCAAACCATCTACCACTGCCTTATTCTATTTTTCGTTCGGCGTAGTAGAGTATCTGCGTATCCCTTTTTATCTCCTTATCCTAGACTTCCGCTTCTTAAGGGGTTACGTGGGTTTCGAAGCCAAAAGAAAGCATATTTTTTCGATTAAAAAAAAATAATATAAACATTATTTTACTCAAAATGTATATTCGCACATAAAAGAGAAACATTTCAGCAATATGAAAAAAAAATTTCATCCAAAAATTTGGGAAATTCAGCCGGTGGGACCTGCTTCCCCAGCTGAGACCCCTAAAAAAAGTGTCCCCTCGTGGGGGTCAGGAAAACTCATGATAGCTTTATCTGAAATTAAAAAACCACATTTTTTCTCTTAGCAGATAAGTATAGCTCGCGCAGATTTTTTCTCTTAGCAGATAAGTATAGCTCGCGTTTTAACGAAGGATTTAAAAAAAAATTGAAATTTGAATTTTTGGCAGAGTTGAATGCAAAATAGTTGAATTTTTGGTACAATTTACACTACGTACAGCCGTGTAAAATTAGTTATGATCGAAAAAAAAAACTTTCGTTCAATCACTAGTCAATGCTATTTTGAAGAAGTGTGCGAATTTTCAATAAGGTCGATGCATTAGTTTTTGAGAAATCGTGTGCACCGACTTCATAGTGTCTTGAGAAAAATTCGATATACCTCCGTCGCTCCCGGCCGGTCTTTCCCAAGGGGGGGAATTCCCAAAGGCTCCCTCTCCTAGAATTTTCCTACTATTGACTTAAAACTTTGGTAGGATATTCCACACATATTGTACTATTAGATAATGAAATTAAAAAAATGGATTTCTTGAAATTTTCAGACCCACGTAACTCCTTAACCTGGGCCATGCTTCTTTAGTTCTTCCCTCTATGCCCTTCTCTTCCCAGTACTCTTCCATTTCTATACGTTGTTTTCCATTTTTGTACTCCCTACGATACGTCGAATTCTCAATTTTGTTCCAATCTTGTTGTATTTCTTGGTAGGTTTTTATTCGCATACGTCTTTTCATTATTTCACAAGCTTTTATTTAACTTGACATTTCTGTTAGATGCAAAACGGAAAATCGATATTTCACCCACTTCCCGACTATTGAGAGCTCTGAAATTTTGCAAACGTGCATCTAAAAAGTGACTATGCAAGATTCAACTTTAAAAAAAATATATATCCATAAAATTTTCAACTTTACCTGTAAAATTCGGGATATCTAATCATCTATATAAAACACATATAAACATATTCGTAGCCAACTGTCGTGCCTTCAATCCCAATTACAGACTTTGTTATTTTTTACAAGCATTCCATGTTCCTAACGTACAAACTCTAAAATAGAAAAACCACTAGTAATAACTAACAAGTAAGATTAACTAAAGACTAAAAAGTAGAAAATAATTTATAAGTAAAAAAAATATTTAAAAAAGCAAGCTTTTATTTAATGTACTAAAAAGTAGGAAATATGTTTTTTTTTCCAAATCACCTATATGCGACTATAAATAAAAACCCGGGGCGTTCAAAATTCAGACATATAATATCTAATTTGCATAAATCCGTTAACATATCAACTGTATTTAATTCCCCGCAAAACAAGCTTAGATATCTTAAATAGAAATCCTGAAACCGAGTATAAACGTGTGATAATAATTTCTCTAATTACAATAGTTCCAAATTAAGGCGTATCGATACCAAAATCGAAATGGTTGTAGACGATTGAAATTCATATCACCGAGAAATTAATTTAGGATGCATTATCTGTCCAAAAATTAATCCGTTTAAGCACATAGTTTCCGAAATTTTTAAGGTTCAAGTTGAGTATTGTTCGAGTATTATTAACCAAGTGAAGAAACCGCTTAATTTTTTAACACGACATTCTTGACTCTAATCGCAGTTTGTTCAGTTTTTGTAATTTAAATCGAAGCAATATTTTAACCCCTACAGCCCTATAACTAGTGTTTATGAAGTCCCACGTGTATTACCAAATGGATGGAGGTCTAAGTTAAACCTTCATGGCACGTGGCACGTCGTAAACACTGGTTATAGCGCTGTAGGGGTACAAATAATACTTCGATTTAAATGAATAACAATGAACAAACTGCGATTAGTGTCAGGAATGTCGCGTTAAAAAATGAAGCGATTTATTCCCTTGGTTCATTAATAATAATCGAACAAAACTCAACTTGAACCTTAAAAATCACCCAAACTATGTGGTGAAACGGATTAATTTTTGGACAGTTAATGCATCCTGAATTAATCTCTCGGTGATATGAATTTCAATCGTCTACAACCATTTCGATTTTGGTATGGAAACTCGTTAAATACGGTTAATGAAATTGAATAGATCAAATTTGGTAAACATTGAAAAAGCTGAGCGCCCTAAGCTTTTATTTATAGTCACACACACATAGGTCACACACTTGGTGACAAAAATTATTTTCTACTTTTGAGTACATTAAATGAAAGCTTTTTTTTTTAATATTCTTTTCACATATAAACTTTTTTTACTCCCTCCAGATGTTCGTCTCTTATTCTTTGCCATATTGATCCCACTCCTACCTCGTCCATGGCTCCCTTCATTTCCAGTCCCCATTTGGATGGGTTTGCATTTAATATCCCTCTGGTTTCTCCTTTCAAACACTCTTTCGACCATCTATCTTCCGGCATTTTCATTATCTCACATAGGTAGTTTGCTGCTCCTTTCCGTGTTTTTATTCCTATGACTATATGCCTCTATTCTCCACATGTGGCATGTTGTCCTTCATACCCATTGCCATTTCAACATATTTACCCTGTAACTTTTCCATTTGCTCCCGGCTCTGTCACCCCCACCTTTCCACTTCGATGTTCTTTTAGTTGAACAATAAAACTTTCGTACGACAGGATATTTTTTTGAAACTTCGAAAAATACGAAAACGCCAGGTTTAAGAAAAAAACGTTCGATTTTCGACCAAAAAAACAACTTAGTTATCATTAACAAATGGGAAAAATTATGAAAAAATTATCGGCTCATAAGATAGATATTGTTATAAGCTATGCTCGGTCTGATTTTCAAGTAAATCTGGCCCTTGACAAAAATCGTCATAACGCAGTCAATATTTGAAGTTGTTACGAACTCTTCGTTGCAAATTCAAGTTGAGTTCCTAGGCTGCAAAATTACACAAAAAAGTCGTATTTTCGAAATTCCAAGTTTACGCAGGCCTGTTGAGGCAATTCGAAAGTAATAATATTCATTGAATTTCAACGTTGCAAACGTCAATCTCATCTCCAAAGTACGATCGATCGGCAACGAGTGGCTTGGGGGAAGGTTCATCCAAGTATCGTCCTATTCGCAGAATCCGGGCTACATGAAGGACAATTTCATAATAATGATCGAGTCGTTTCACATCGGTGACGTCGGCAATCAGCACAACGTGCACGAGTTGTCGCCCGACAAGCTCAAGATACGCGAGGTCGTACACATAGACATCGCTAACGATCCAATCGCGAGCGCGGATTACAAGGAGGACGAGGACCCGACAAAGTTCAAGTCGCGAAAAACCGATCGCGGCCCGCTGGTCGGCAAAGACTGGAAGGCCCAGGTACAGCCAGTGATGACCTGTTACAAATTGGTGACCTGCGAGTTCAAGTGGTTCGGCCTGCAAACAAGGGTCGAGAGCTTCATACAGAAGGCCGAAAGGCGTCTCTTCACCAACTTCCATCGGCAGGTATTCTGCTGGATAGATCGCTGGCACGGACTCACGATGGAGGACATAAGGGCCCTCGAGGACAACACGAAGGAGGAGCTTGATAGGGTAAAGCAACACGCAAACTCAAACAAAGACAAACGATTGAATTGCTGTACAATTTTTATATGCCCCAATCAGCCACTTGCTTCAAGCCCAAACGAATACAAACTATTGGGTTCTAACATGATTTCAATATGCACTAACGCGCCACTTGCTGCAAGCACTAACCAACCCGAACGTTTGAATTGCGATACATTATAAATATGCAACCTCAAGCCTAAACAATTGGATTTTAATACAATTCAGGTAGGCCTCAATGAGCCCACTTGCCGCATGCTCAACCAAATCCAAACGTTTAAGTTGAGATACAATTTCTATATGCACCATCGAGCAACTTGCTGCAAACCCAAACCAACCCAAACATTTCAGTAGCAATGCAGTTTAAATATGCACCAACGAGTCACTCGCCGCTGCAAACCCAAACGCTTGAGTTGTTATACGATTTCAAAACGCAAAAAAAATTGAAGAAAAACAAAACTAGAACGCTTTCTCGTCGAAATTTTAACGATGCCTCTTTTCAATTTTCAGCAAAGACACCAGGGAGAGGTGCGAGGCATGCGCGCCGACGATTGAGACGTCCCTAGCCACCTTTAAATAAGTCTATAAACCAATTCTCCCCGTACACGAGGACACTCTAGAACGCGCTCGACCCCGCAACAATAATACACACCGAAAAACAAAAACACACACACACATACGAAAACACAGAAATACGACGAAAAAGAAAAACGGGAAAGAGAACCGTAATAAAAAAAAATACAAAAAAAATGAAACGCAAAGTAAACTCTCGCTCAGCCATAAGCGATCCTGCCAGGATCGGGACAGTTTCCAGAATATTCCTTCGATCTGTCTTAGATTCAGTGTCTAATTACTCTAAATAACTACTTACGAGTCTTAATTTATTTACAATTACGGGACAGCGTTGTTGTTGGTTTTTTTCGTCTTTTCTTTTTTTTTTTGTTTTTTTTTTTAGATGAATGTACCTACCGCGAGTGAGCAAAGCTGCGCGTTGATTATTATAAATAATGTCGCGACGCGTGCGGCCGTCCGTCTGGTGATATTGTAGTTGAGAACTCGACGTTTTTTATTTCGAAAAAAAGCAGATGAAAAACGAAACTCCGGCCTACGAGCACAACGGCGGGCTTAGAAACGCGAAAACGGAGCAAAAGTGAACAAAGAGCCAGGAAAGAAGAAACGAAAAGCTCGAGAAAACATACGCGCAAAGTATATAGCCGAGAACGGGAATAATGAGAGAGAGAGAGAGAGAGAGAGAGAGAGAGAGAGAGAGAGAGAGAGACGGTGAGAGAAGAGGCAAAAAATGCAATCCAATGTGGCTAATTGATGAGTGAGAAATGATTCATCGACTAAGGCTTGTAGCTAGATGCTGCTGTCGGACGTTCAGTCACGTGCTAATTTCGAAACGACCGATGGAATAACGGTGAAAAAGATCGCTGGGAGGCTCGGCCTTCCCGTCAATCAGTACTAAAGGAAAATGGTTTTCTTTTCTTTTTGGACATAGTCGTGTATGGAGCTTCGAATTTTCCAAAATTCTGTGTGCACGGTCTTCGAGATTAAAAAAAAGCATTAAAATGTAACATGTTTGGTAGTTTTTTGTTGTTGTGGGAAAGCGTTAATGGGCGCTCGAATTTTTCCGTCGATAAGTGCGCAATAAAGGGAGTGCACTATCGTGGACGCGTATTGGATGGAAATTTTGGAAATGCGTCGGAAACTATGGCACTTTCTATATGGAGGGTCCCATAACATTTTTTCGTAGGATACACTATATATTTTTAAATGCTGTTATATTTTTTTTCACCATACAATAAATTAATCATTAAGTAATATAGTGAAAAAGTATTTTGAAGTAATTATGTACATATATACACAGCGGATAAAAGAAATAATTGCACACCTTGCCTTGTTTATGTTTGTTTTCTTGGGATTTCCATTAACATACATACCTCATATTGACATTAACAATACAGTATTTATATTTTAAACAAGATGTCGAATAAAATAATCTTCAAAAATATTCCTTCGGCGGAGAGCTATTGCAGAAAAGCGAGGTGTGCAAATAATTCTTGACTCACAATATATATATATATCACATTCGTTCAAAGCGTGGATAATATTCACTTCAGCATAATAATGATATATTATCATTATTACAATTATGGCAGTCTGATAATATATGAATTTAAATGTTCAAATAAATTTAAAATATACTGCAACGAATTTCAAAAATACATTTTCTTTATTCTCTAAAGAACTTGAAGAATTTGACGAATAAAATTTGTCTTAATTTTTCTTTTGAATTCAAATAATATAAAGAATTCAATTAAAAATTCTTTCATTCAATTCTTAAACTCGAGAGAATTTTAAAAAAAATGTTGAATAAATTCTTATTAGTTTCAATTGAAAAATTCAAATTTTTATTACATATATTAAAGAATTCAAAACGTCTGAAAAAAATCGGGTGCGGCCAAACAGGCGACTTTTCCACAAAAAAAAAATAACGTTGACGAATAAAATATATCTAGTTTTGTTCGTCTTGTTCTTCTCGTAAAAAAAGTTCGGCCGAGCTTTGAGAAACTTCGAAGTGGTACTGTCAACCGCACAAATCTACGTCCGTAAAGAAAAAAAATCAACTATCCTTCAGCACCAATCGGTGAATGGTTTGAGCTCGTTAAAAAAGTGGAAACAAACAAAAAAGCAAATAACTTCCACTCGTTGCGACTAGGAACTATAGAACACGGGAGAATCGTGCGTCCAAGTGAGACTGTAACTAAATTTTGAAGCCAAACAAAAAAAATAGAGAAAAAAAACGTGATTCGTCGAGCGAAACACGTAATTATCCTCGGGATGACTCAATTTTTTTTTCTCGTTCGACCATTACATGTTCATTTTTTTCTTTGCTTGTATTTATCTCTCCCTTCTGGCATTTGCTGCAAAACGCATACTAATTTTGCGCGATTGGCGAAACGATGACTGGCCGAAATGTCAGAGCTTGAAGAAAAAAATGGTTGAGACGAGGTATTCGGAGCGTCGTTTTTGTCAAATTGACAAAAAATTGACAATTGCTCCTTCGATATGTTTCGAAAATGAAAATGATTGACCAACAAAAATACGGCCCGAAAGAGAGAGAGAGAGAGAGAGTGTCAATTACTTTAAGTTCATTCGGCGTTGATGTCGATACTTGCCGATCGAGCACGTTTCCCCATTTACTGTGTTATAACGTCAGTCCCCCCCCCCCCCCCCCTCTCGGCCCTTCCGTCGACTACCCTTCGCGCCCTTCGAGTAATACCTCGGTTACGCTCATTTCCTCGCACAACAATAGACATTTATTCGTCTTCAGGATTGTTTATCGAGAAATAGCGAGCCAATCTCGAAGCCACTGAAGAGACCGGATGTCGCGATCGGCTTGCGGGCCACCGGTAGAATTAAGGGCTCGCAAAAATACTGTGTGTACATGTATCTATCGATATGTAACTATATATGAGTATACATGGGCACACGTGAATGTGTCGCGAGCTACTGCTCCGGAAAGTCTGCATTGGAATGACGGAGGTCTGGAAGGAGAGTTGTTCGCTTCCGAGTCAAAATTTCGGGCAAGATTTCACACGAGATTCCACATTTCTTTTTATCGTGCACCGTTGTATCTCGCGAGCTTTTCCAAAACACTGTAATTATTCATTAAGGTATTGGGCTACTGTGATCCGATCCGAAAATCAGGGTCATTCAAAAAAAGTATTTTGAAGAAATTAGTAAAGGGGGGATTTTCGTGATTTTCATTAAAACAAGTTTCTTCACTCACTTTAAAAAAAAGTTGATTTTCATGATTTTTTTTTTAAAAGGAAAGATTTCTTTGTCATTTTTAAGACTTAGGGTACGTTTTATTAATACTTTTGGCTGTTACGTGGTATTTTTTAAATTTTTTATCAATCTTAAAAAATGGCAGAGGTATGACACTGTCTTCTTAACAAGTTGCAACGGATGTTGTCAGACGGCGTGACACGTAGCGTCGGCGGGATTAATCTGAAACAAAAACCAACTTAGATTTTTCTCTCATTAACACTCATACGCAGAATACGAACCAAGGAAAAGTGAGAAATGTTGAAAATGGATGAAATGGTACGTTTTGCAACAAAATGTTGAATTTTACGAAAAAAAAAGTGCCTACATTTTGCATTTAAAAAAACGTTCCTTTTTTTCACAGACATTTAGGGCCATTTTTTGGGCAATTCTGTTAGAAAGATTTATACCAAATTTCATCAGAATCGGTCGATTACTTTTTTAGCTATACGTCACGACAGTTTTGAAAATGCAGTTTAGTGGATACGTCCGCCATACGTCCGCCATTCTTAAATATTAATAAAAAAAAAATACCATGCAACAACCAAAGCTCGTAATAAAACATACCCTAAGTCTCAAAAACAGTAAAGAAATCTTTCCTTAAAAAAAAAAAATCTTGAAAACCAGCATATTTTTACCTCGACTAAAGGTATTTACCTCCCCCCCTTAAATTCCAAATACGAATCAGTCCCAGAAAACGTTTTTTTTTTTCAATTAAATTAAATTCCATTTATCTAATCTAAAATGGATCTTTGATCTTTTTTTTCTCGATGACGGGATGCACGAAAAATGTTTTTCACGCGTCTTTCGTATTCGGAATTTGATTATTTTCGTTCCACGGCACTCAAAACGGAATTTTGATTTTTCTAACAGAATGTTCATTTTTTTCTGGCAAATACTACTCGTCACAAAAATAGGCTATATTTTTTTTCCAAGTGGATTTGAAAAATCATTAAAAATCATATTTTTCTCGGTGGCAAAACTTCCGCGCGAGGGCCGTCTTTTAATTGCCACCCTGTGTTTAGCTGTGTTTGCATGTAAACACACATTTCCCCGCGTGTAAACGTATCTATATCCATATATAGTTATATTAATATACATATATTAATACGATTATATGTATATATCAGTATATTGATATACGCGCGCGCGCGCGTGTGTGTGTGTGTGTGTATTACGGTGACCCAAACTTGAGCTCTGTCATCTTTTCCTTTTTCTCACCATCCAATTATTTTCTTTAGAGAAAAAAAATATTGTCGCGAAATGTGCGAGTGGTCAAAAAATATTTACAGGTCGCTCAAGCCTCCCAAAAATTGAAATTTTCATTAAAAAACCGATTTTTTCCGTTCACTTCTCATCCATGAATTTTCCGCTTTATAATATTTAAATTGACCTCGTGAAAGTTCTAGCCGGTCAATGAATATTTAGTGATCGCTCAAGAGCTTCAAAACTTCCAATTTTCGCCAATTTTTTTCACTCATCTCACTCATAAATTTGACACTTTGTAAGATTTTCAAAAACATTTCATCGTATTTCTTTAGAAACAGATTTTTCAAAGATACCTCACACTACCAACCCAAGAATCATAATGTTTGTTATCATAAAACAATTCGTTAAAGCTCTTGTCCGCAAACAAAATTATAGGTCCTCCGTTTTATCGGGTTAGAAGTGAGGTAAATTTAAAAAATCCGTTTCTAAAGAAAAAAAGGTTTAATTGTTTTGAAAATTTTACATAGTTAAATTTATGAGTGAGAAGATAAAAAAATCGCGACAATTGGAAATTTCGAAGCTCTTGAGCAACCACTAAATATTCATTGGCCGGCTAGAGTTGTCGCAAGCTTAATTTAATAATTATAAAGCATACAATTCATGGGTGAGAAGTGAACGACAAAAAAATATATTTTTTAATGAAAACTTGAATTTTTGGGAGGCTTGAGCGACCCCTAAATATTTTTCCACCGCTTGCAGATTTCGCGACAATTTTTTTTTCTTTGAAGAAGATAATTAGATGGTAACAAAAAGGAAAAAAAAGCTCAAATTTTGGCCACTCTAATAAATATATAAAAACGCCGCTGTATTATTACTTCAGATCAGATGCAATCAGATATCAATGGCCAATAATTTTGGTCAGCAGGGAGTGCGAATAAAAGTTCTAATTACGTAGCTATATGTATAAAACCAAGAAACCGATAAAATGTTCCCATTGAGCGTCTCTTTGCCCGAATAGAATAGGCGAACGTTCATATAGCGAGAGATTGCTCAAAATCTCGTTACTTTGAAGAGCAGGAAAAAACAGTAGTTCGCTTATCGTTTCTGAAATTTCTCGATTTTTATCTTATTACCGAATTGACAGAATTGATGGTATTCGTGGTGGCAAACTTTCCGACTCATGCTCCAAAGTTCATCACACTTGCAACGTATTTTCTTTATGAATCTCCAGCGGAGACGGTAAATTTTTAAAAAAGTTTTGCACTATCCTCATTGTCACGTTCCTTGGCAAAAACAAGGCAACGTTTCTTAAGTTTGTTAATTTTTTTTCTTTGTGCTTTCAAATATGTGGTTCGCGGATGAACAATTTTATTATCCGAATTAGGCGGCTCACTTTTCGATCACGATCGACGAACGAAAGATGACGAAGCGAGTGACACGCGTTGCAATTCAAGGGAAGCTTGAGCACCTCGCGATGCGCCTTCAAGGACCTCGAATGTTTTTCTCTCTCTCTCTCTCTCTCTCTCTCTCTCTCTCTCTCTCTCTCTTGTTTTCAGGCCCTGATATCTCCGATAAACGTTCACGATCGAAGTTTTCACGAACTTCGTCTATGTCGCTCGCGAGAAAATAAAAGAAAAAATTATAATATTCCCGGCAATTTGCATTTTCGCGTTCTTTTTTTTCTTCGCGAAAATGAGCGAGCGAAACTTTTTGAAAATTTCGAGCTTGAACGATATATTTCAGATATTTGCGGCTAGGGAAACGGTCTCCTTCAACATTCAAATACACATGTAACGAGAATAATTTTTATTTCTTTCTACTTGGATACATGTTGTAGGGCAATAATTATTTCCACGATATGAGAAAACAATTATCGTACTGAAAAACCGTACATTATAAATATTTTAGGAAAATTATGTGCCAGTGTTTGTGAAGATATAAATATAATAATGTTAATGAAGTAATTATTATAAGCATGTAACAATATAACAATTATTATACTCAAGTGCCATATATTATTCATATTTAATATAAATTCTTTAATGTGTTCTTTATTTGTCATTATACAACGCTTTGCACTTTTTAGAGCACTCTCATATAAATTGTACACACACACACGCACGCACGCACGCACGCACACGTACACACGCACGCACGCACGCACGCACGCACACGCACACACGGGTGTCCTATTATGAATGGATAATCCTGCAACTGTCGATAGGTCAGATCATGTCCTACTATATGCTAGAATTGCAGTTTAGTAAAAGCCCCACGGTTTTCGAGATTTTCGGCTCTATGTTATTTTTTGGAAAAAAAAAAAAAATCTGATTTTGGTTTTTCGCATGTCATTTCTACAAATGATATGAATCGACAATAACTAAGCATTTTTATAAAGTAATTGGCACAATATGCGTAGTACATTTTTTTTACACCGCAGCTTATCAAAGTCAGATGTTCGAATTGGTTTGTATGAAAATTCTGCATAAGATCTTTTTTCATAAAGTCTCCTTAACATTTAAGGTTAAAAAGAAGACTTTTATAGATTAAACAAATACCGAGAGAATTAAAAAAAAAAGTTATCATTTGTAGAAATGACATGCGAAAATCCAAAAGCAGATGATTTTTATCTCTAAACCGTGGAACGCTTACTAGACTGAAATTCCAGCATATAGTAGGACATGGTCTGACCTATCGACAGTTGCAGGATTACCCATCC
Source organism: Ophion ellenae (assembly GCA_963210295.1). NCBI lineage: Eukaryota > Metazoa > Arthropoda > Insecta > Hymenoptera > Ichneumonidae > Ophion > Ophion ellenae. The sequence goes on from OY723387.1 coordinate 169,893, forward strand.
ATAACACGACACCCTGTATATATACATATGTATACAAAATTCATATTAAGTATGGATAATAAATGCCACTCGAGTATAATAATTGTTATATTTCTACGTTTTTATAACAATTATTTTATTATTGAGCGTGCGTGTATATATATAAAAACGGTCGTGTTTCAAAATAATAGTTGTTTTATTATATTAGGAATGAAATTATTACAGCATGACAATTATTTAATTATATATAATGAAATAATTGTCATGCTGTAATAATCTTTTTAAATGTAATGACAAAATTATACTAAAATGCTATATCTTATTTATATTTGATATAAATTGTGTATGTATGTATACATATTTTGACGTTTTAGCGCGTTGTTTCCCAGTAAAAACTAGAATTTACTGATTTTCAAATGTATTTATCAGTAAATTCTAGTTTTCTAGGAAAAAAACTAGTTTTACTATGTAAAAAGCGTTTAAGCTGAACACGTGTTCCAACGGTAACAAATATATATATATATATATATATATATATATATATATATATATATATATATATATATACACACACGCACACATAATTTTTCTAAAATATCTCCCACGTGCATGTGTCAGTACAATTATTGTTCTATTGTATCGTGGAAACAATTGTTACACTACGATACATACACACGCAAACACACACATAATGAAAAGCAAAATTACTTGAGTCGACTGAATCCGTCATTAAGAGATGCCGAGGAATTATTGAAAAAAATTGACCATTGGATTATTTTGAAGAATTATTCAGTCCATCGAACCAACGAATACTCAGAGTAATCGAATATTTTAGTGCTTCTTCTCAATAATTCGTTGGTCAACTGTGAATGAACTATTTCGTCGATTCAAGTGACTTTTCTTTTTCTATAAATATATGTATACAGTACCGGTCAAAAGTTTTCGGTCACATTGGATAATTGCAACATTTTCGATAATTACATAATTATATTAGAATAATATAATTTATTTTATAGAGCTATATAGTAGCTTCATAAAACAAGAAATAAAATGGATAATATTATTCTAATATAATTATATATAATTTTTTTTCTATAGTTAATTACAATTCTCTCTCTATCCCTCTCCCCTATATATATATATATATATATATATATATATATATATATATATATATATATATATATATATATATATATATGAGACACCCACACACCTACATAAACGATGTGTTCGAGGTCCTCGAGAATGAGGTCGGGCGGAAGCTAAAAAAAAAAGCACCTGCCGTTTGTACACATAAACGACGAGAAAAAAAGAACGCAAAAAGAAAGTGAAAAAAAAAGATTCCCGAAGAACGATACAACGCAAATTTTGCTTCGCTTGCATTCCGTACAGGTGTGTGGCACTTGTTTATATTGCGATATAACAAAAACGACGAAGACGATGAACGATCTCAAGAGACTTATTATTATCAATACTATAACACTGTTGTTAAATATTAAGCAACAGAGACGCGAAACCTGGAAACGTTGCGATAAGAAGATACGAGAGCAATAGATACAATACACGCGCGAATACAAGAAGCATATAATAGCTGTGAAACTGAAAGATATATATACAAAGCGACTTAATTGATAATGAGATAAGAGCGAACAGACGAAAGAAAAGAAGAAAAAAACCCAACAGAGACACAGGCATACTTATGTGGTAGAATAAAACGGGATTGTCGTAAGACAAAAACAGACAGATATATATATATATATATTAATGTATTTCGAGTACCGGAACGGTACTTGAGGTAACAGAAGAAAAAAAATTGAGGAAAGGTTACACGTGCACACCCACCGAAGAAGGACTGTGAAATAAACACGATCGGGGCTGGTCTTATTGTCGTTTGCACAAAATTAAACGTATGTTACAAGTAGCTCTCTCGAAATCTCTTTTGACCCCCTCTCGCTCTCTCGCAATATCGGTAGTGAAATGCCGCCTTTTGTTTTCCTCTGCAAATTTTTTTTCCAGCATTGCGGAAACCACTCGAGGAATAATTGAGAGGAACAATTGTGTAGAATTCTCGATAATACATGCTCGATTATTAGGGCTGATTGTAAATAATTATTGGACAGAATAATTCCTCGGGATGAGTGAGAAGAATTATTGGAGATGATTCAATTATTTTTACTCGCTCGATGCAAACGAACAGACTTTTTTTTCGTGATATTCTCTGCATCACAATCAATGTTCATTCAGTGAATTAACACAATTGACGATTAACTTTTCGCGCTTGGTAATTAACGAAGGAAGAGAGATGGAGAGAGCGAGGGAGGATGAAACCTCAAGATAATTCGCGTAGAAAAATCATTACCGGTGCTCTCGTGAGACGGTCGAGAAAACCAATTTCAATCAAGTCGTTTAAAAATAGAGCTGCAGCGTCAAACCGTAAAAAAAAAATTTGCAGCGCCAAGTCGTTAGAAAAATCTGCAGTGTCAAGACGTTTAAAAAAAACGTGCAGATTCAAAACGTTTCAGAAAAAAACCTGCAGTCAAGTCATTACAAACCAAAATCAGCATTGTCAAATCGTTCAAAAAATCTGCATAGTCAAGTCGTTAAAGAAATTTGCAGAGTCGAGTCGTTAAAAAATCTGCAGAGTCAAGTCGTTCACGAAACGAAAACGCAAGAAGAAACGATCTACAGACTCAAGTCGGGGAAAAAAAAATCCTCAGAGTCAAGTGGTGTTATTTAAAAATTCAAGTCGACCGTGTCAACGTGTACGATAAAAATTGCCTTGCGTTCCGATATAATTATTAACACGATGGCCAGCTATATTAGTTCGCGACTATGAAGGCGAAGCTGAGAGAGAGTTTTCCGCTCCTGTGCTCCATCCTCCCCCGCCCTTGCGCCTACGGCGACACGCTGCCAAAGGGCCGACGATAATTTACCCAACATGTATAGAAAAACACACACACACACACATATATATATACACACACGCGCGCGCGCGCCCGTGTGTGTATGTGTGTATATAAAGTACATGTGTGTGTGTAAAGTACGTGTATATAATTATTACACATATGTATGACGTGCATACGATGAAAATCTACTAGGTATTATACACAATGTCAAGCAGTCACGTGAGCGTAAAAAGGTTAAATAAAATCGGAAGAACAGTAGCGAACGATAATAATTCATTTTTTTTTATTAACACCTCGATATAAGTAAATTCGCAAGAGGCGTATATCGTCGCAAAAACGCTTCGATTACATTGTCGTTCCGCGAGCGCGCGCGCGTGTTTGTGTGTGTAAGAGAATGTATATAACTTTCCTTCCCGCCTCGACCATGTCGAAAAAATAGAAGAATCAATAATAAAAATGCATCGTTCGCTCGGTAAGCGTTTGACAATTGTAAAAAGCTTCGGAAAATGATCCGCCATGGTTCGTAGTAGAGTGCCGTTGCTTCGACGATCCGTATCGCGAAAGGAAATGTAGGCGGAAGTTTCATGGTTTGCATGAACATTGGCGATATGGGGATAAAAGTTGTAAAAAAATAATCTAGCGTCAAATATGTGTCTAGAATCGAATGATTGGTGTTTAAAGTCGTGGATTTCTTAAGGCGAGATGTACATTCAGACGGGAAAATATTAAGCAATTTTGAGGGATTTTTTTAACGAAGAAGCAATTATTCTACATTTATCAAACTGTAGGTATACTTTAATAGTATATTAAGTATACAAAACTATTTTTTGAACTTGATTTATTATCAAAATGACGAAGCTGTGGCAGAGGGTTGAAACAAGGTTACCGCGGGAGTTGCGAATCGGCGTGCAGTCTAGTGTCCCGTACACTTTGATTTGCAAAAAAACCAAATTTTTCTCCATTTAGAACATGTATAGTTCCTATTTGACAGTAATTAAAATGAAGAAAATCCAAATGTCAGAATATGACAGGCATCTACAAAAAAATCAACATTTTACGCAAAATTTCTGTCAAATTTGGCTTAAAAAGTAATTTTTAAAATAATTTTTCAAACCAATTCTCGACAAGTAGAAGGTAGCAATATTATCAACATTTCTACAAAGTTTCAACTCAATCGGCTTAATAGTTTTTGAGTAAACCTGCACGCCAATTTCGAAAATGCAGTTTTGAGGAAAACGCGATTGAACTTTGAATGCTCCGACGGTTTAAAATGCCTAATTTTTATGTTCCGAAATAACAAGTTTCGTAAAAATCATGCCCGCGAAAGTCTACACAGTTGACTGTAAATGATGTAGAACGTATAACATTGTCCAGACAAATTTCAAAATTGACGTAAAATCACTTCATAATAAAAAAAATCATGAAATAATTCGTCAATTTACTGAATATTTTGAAACTGAAAATTTCCATAGCCGAATTATTTGGACGGTGTTCAGATTGTCGGAGTTTTGGTCTTTCGGGTAAAATTCTTTCGGAGTTTTGACCGTTCCGATCATTCAAAGTTAGACATTTCAAGCCTGCCCCGCCCGCTCCGAGTCCGAGCGGGGAGGCTCAGGGGCGTTAACGGGCTGCAACGTTTCAAGTTTTTCGTTTTTCGCTTTGAAACTTTGGGAAAATATTCTACATATATAGTTCTATCGTTTAAAGAAAAGAAAAAAGAAATCGTTTTTATGATCGTTGTATATAACCCGCCTTAAATTCTCAAGTTTAGAAATTCGAAGATTAAAAAACTGAAGCCTTTTTATCTTCAAACAATTCGGAGGTTTTTCTATCACGAATTTTTGGGCTTCTTGGTATTTTGAATGCGCTTCGGGTTTACGATCCGGTCCCTTCACTTTTATCCTTCAACTATTCACGTTCCTTAGACGCTGCCACGTGCTCCTGCTTTTACCATTCGAAACTCGGTAAACTGTCTGCCCGGGGGGTGGGGAGCGCACAAGCGAGCGGCTAAGCGGCCATCCATCCCCGAGAGATCGACGAAGCTGCACATTTCGATCGCGCGTCTTCAAACGTCACTGGCATTTCCCCACTTTACTACTAAAATGCCCGCGGTATCGCCCTTGCAGTTTATTTTTCCGCGCCCGATTTTATGTCGCATCGCGACATTTCGGGAATTCTCGAGTATACTTGGATCGTTCGTTACCCATATGTGAGATCGCGTTGCCGATATCAAGGTGGGTGTTTCTATTTTAAGCCGTACTCCTTGATGATACTGCCGGCGATAACGAGCCTCTGAATCTCGGAAGTGCCCTCGTATATCTCGGTTATCCTGGCGTCCCGGTAATGACGCTCGGCCGGCATGTCCGACACGTATCCCATGCCACCGAGAATTTGGATGCTCTGGTGGGAACAAAAAGTCGCCGTTTCTGACGCCACCAACTTGGCCATCGCTGCTTCCTGCAATTATATTAAGGTGGTGAGGAAAGTCTTGCGACACAAATGACACCTCTTCTAAATAAACATAACATTTTGTTAAGATCATTTTATAATAGTCTCCCTCCACGACGCCGAAACTTGCATCGTTAGAAAATTAATTTTGGCAAATTTCTTTCGGCAAATTTAGGCCACGAAAATCGCGCCAACATTTTTTTAGGCTCTTTTAGCCATCAACGACGAATCTGCAAAATATGGTTTTGGATACTAATTAAAATAAGAAACTAGAAAAGAATTTTCGTTGCATTCCAACGATGCAAACTTCAACCCCTTGTCAAATTGTTTATCACGTAGTTCTTCAAAGCCCGATATAAATGACGACCTGACGAGGCTGAGTTCGGTGAGTATGGTGGATGTAATACGTACGTCGTATTCTAATTCCGAAGTAGTTTTTTTGTGTCATTTTAGTTACGCGGGACCGAGCGATTTCGTAAAGAAGACTAACTTGTCGACGACCTTTAGGACGTTTTTGTTTGATCATTTCAGAACGCTTCTGTAATAGGGAACCGGACTACTTTTCAGAAAGTGTTAAAAAAATAACCATAATGTAGCCATTAAAAATGTTTTTTTTTCTTTTCTTTTCTATAAACAAAGCTTTTCACCTAAAACTATGTCTACCTAAACCTATGTCTAAACCTATGTCTAAATGTTATTTTTGTTTAAGTGCCGCGCAAACGTTACACTACGTCCTCCCAGAAGGCGTGACACGTCATATGTGCCTCGACATCAATTTAATCCAAGTTCACCGCGAGAGGCGCTATCCTCGATCCTTAGGATCTGAAAACGCATCTTTCGTGTAGTGGCCTCGAGAACGAACCTTTGTGTAAGATTTGCCCGTGTCCTTCAGGTACGCCGCTCTCCAGGTGAGCAACCTCGCGCTCTCGAGTCTCGTCGCCATGTCAGCGATTTTCTGTTGTATCGCCTGCAATTTGATGATCGGTGCACCGAAGGCTTCTCGTTTCCCGGCGTACTCGACCGCGCAGTCCAGCGAGGCCTGAGCTATACCGAGAGCCTGACTGGCGATTCCTATTCGACCGCTATCTGGAATTCAAAGTTGCCGGCTATCATCGCTCGTCCTTCGTACGCTTTTCCGCGCCTCCACCCACCAACCGCGATTCTCTATAGTATCATATCTTTATAATATTATGTAGAATTGAAAAGATGAGAAAGATGAAAAAAGGTTTTGATAAAAATTTTCTTAATAAGTGGTAGTTTAACAAACATTGGTTTGCTGTATTATGAATATTAGTACTTATTAGTAACATAAGTGGTATTTCAACAAACTCATTTATTTTTCTTCATACAAACTAGATTCGTATATTTTTGTAAATATAAGTACAATTTTTTATATCGGACGACCCAGAGCTATTTCAAAGTTTTACTTTTTCAAATTCATTTATGATACGATTCGTGTATGATTACGATATCTTTATATGTTACCTTATTACTTTTTCTACCATTTATATCGTAACCATAAGCTAATAGTATAAGAAAAAAGCATAGGAACATTGAAAAGTATAAGTATAAGAAAGTATAAGTATAAGTATAAGAAAATCGAAAAAGTGGCACCTGAAAATATTCGGATCAAGCTGAATACATTTTTTCTTCTTCTTATATTTAGAAAAATAGACGAATTTACTACGAAGGAAAATAAACGTTTCGGAATCGTTATTAAACGATCTCTTATTGAGAACAATTTTCTGCATAAATTTTCTGATATTATTATGGCGATATTAGATTTTGCATATTTATTAACGATACACAAACGATTTTTTGATCTGATAAAAGGAATGCAATTTTTTATACCATTTTTTATTTAAACTCTTTGGTGTTATAATACAAATATGAAAAAGTTACACAAAACGTCGTTAAGCACAACATATATATATTATTGCATTTGTAAAAATAAACAAATTAGTTTCGTATAGTTTCTTTTGTACAGAATTATGATTTTATATGTACATAATTTGTTTTCAGCAGTGTTTGAATGTTCGAAAATGGCAATTTCCTACTTTGGACAATGGTTCCAACATTTCAATTTTGAATAATTATTATCGTTGAGAATAAACGATTTCCGAAATTACAGATTGTCCGAAACAATTCGTCTTTCATATTCTTTGGAGTTGAATTCTTTCGAGCGCTTTATCTTTCAATCGCTCGAGACTTCATCACACTGTGCCTTCCGTAAGCGGAGGTTAATCTACAAGGGGGCATCCATTAATTACGTGAGGTGATTTTGGCGATTTTTCGACCCCCCTCTCCCCCTGGTGAGATGTCGTGAGATTTTGCTCGACCCCCTCCCCCCTCCCCTAATCTCACGTGAGATTTTTCAAAATGCATACGTTTACGGAAAATAAATTGTAGTAGAAGTAACTGCGGTTGTAGTACCATTTACTCCACCATGTAAAGTAGTAGGGAGACTCCCTACGTGATAAAAATTATGTGATTACTAAAATTACTAAAATTACTAAAATTACGTGAGATTTGCCGAAGCCCCCCTCTCCCCCACGTGAGATTAGGTGAGATTTCGCTCGACCCCCTCCCCCCCCCCCCCCCCCCCTAAACGCCTCACGTAATTAATGGACGCCCCCCAATTATCTTTAAACGTCCAAAACGGCTTATGAGCATTCAAAACAACAGAAATATCACAATAAAAAATACGGAATTGCGAATAAGCTTGCAAAAATTGTACCAATTACATAATTATCCCATATTTTTTGTCGATATACTAATTGACTGTGCCGGTTAACGATATAACACATAAATAAGCATGATACGACGAAATAACGTGTTTTCTTTCGATACGAGCGATAACGCGTTCCCGTTCCATGGCAAATTGCTTCGAGTGCGTTGCTCGATTTCAATAATTCGTCATCTATGGTCCTTATCACCGGTGTAAATGTCCTGTACATAACGACTTTGTTGTCGTTTGCATATCGGCTCCGCGACCACTGGAGTCGTCAGCTCGACCGAATACGTACCGCAAACTTTAGCCAGGCCACTTAGCTACGTAACAATGACAATCCCACATCCATTTTTGTGCGAAGCGGCCACAAAAGAAAGACAAAAAGTGTTAAAGCTCTCCTGGATCGCAGCTGGCTTCGTACCAATAATATTCAAAGTACGGACGAATATGAGCTACCGTAAAACGGGGTTACGTTGACATTAAGGGTAACTTTGACAGTTTTTCGGGCTACTTTAACAGAGCGCCAAAATACGCTTTTGACTAAGTGTTTTTTTTTAACTTTGTCTATAGTTGCTCAAATTTGCTCGAGTTGATTTCTATCTCAATGATAACTATAAGACTGATTAAGTGCCTATATTAGTACCCCAGGCACTATATATATTTTTAAGTAAAATGTTTCTTTTAGGGGTCTTCTCACTTTAGACGCTAAAAAAGGCTATTTTCATGCATTTTTTGATAGGTTTACATGATAGATATTGATATGAAAGGTGTTACACTTAATATATCCACTTTGGAAATACATTTAAAAACAAAATTTAATGTATTTATGTAAGCCAAACAGACTTTAAACGCGTTTTTCTCGAAACAACGTTTTTAAAGTCGGTGGACATGATGTCTCGAGAACCAATTGATGGATTCTTTCCAAATTTACAGGAGATACGATGGGAAACATTTAAAGGTCGTTGACTATCTCACTTTTTTCAAAGCTTAATTTTTGAATAGCTAAGTAAAAACAACGACTTTTTTCATAGATTTTGTATGTTCGAGATTCAATGCGTCGCCACGTTGGAAAAAAAAAAAAAATTTTAATCGACGATCATCAACGTCTCGTACGTTATTGTCAACTCGAATAATCCGTTTGGTTTTCAGATTTCGAATGGACCGTTTAAGATGCAGCATCCACCACCAAAGGTCGCGAAAAAACATGTCATCATGTGCCGACGGCGATGTATTTGTTATCTTTCTGTATTTTCCGCCTCTGTTTAAAAAAATGCGTTTCTTATTGACCTTCGATTCCGTGACCTTATTTTCCTTTGATTCTGCATAATCGTGTATACGCGAAGCTTACCCAGTGTCATCATGGCGATTTTAAAACCCATTCCGGGCTCGCCCAAGAGATTGTCCGGCTTGACGAGGCAATCCTCGAAGACGAGGGAACAGGTGCTGCTGCCCCTGATGCCGAGTTTGTCCTCCTTCTTGCCAATGGCGAGTCCTTCGCTCGGCGAGTCGACGATAAAGGCGCTGATGCCTCTGTGCTTGAGGGACTTGTCGGTGGTGGCGAGTAGCACGATCGCTTGCGCCTCGTGGGCGTTCGTTATCCAGGACTTGGTGCCGTTGACGCGATACGCGTCACCCTCGAGCTTGGCGTTGGTCGAGGCGGCGCCTGCATCCGAGCCATTGCCAGGCTCGCTCAGGGCGAAACAGCCGATCTTGGTGCCATTCGCGAATGGTCTCACGTAACGTTCCTTCTGCGCGTCGTTGCCAAATTTCTCTATCGGCCCGAGGTACAGGGAATTCTGGACGCTCATGATGACACCGGCGCTTGCGCAGCCTCTCGATATTTCCTCGGTGGCTATCGCGTACGCCAAATAGTCGAGCCCGCTGCCGCCTAGCGACTCGGGCATCGCCATGGACATTAGCCCCAGCTCGCCCATCTTCTTGATCTGCTCGGCCGGGAAAAAGTGATCTCTGTCCACCTTGGCGGCTATCGGCTTGAGTTCACCCTCCGCAAAGTCTCGGCACATCTTTTGCAGCATGAGGTGAGTCTCGGGCAGCGAGGACAGTGACACTATGCATCTCTTGAGCACGTAGCTTCGGCGAACGAGACACAGACCTGGCCAAAGAGAGCCGTCGAATTAGGCAAGTAGGTGAGAAAGTTAACGGGCTATGATTTCTATGTCGTTTAGTCGAAAACGAGTCAAGCGCAGGGACAATTTTGGGGAAAAAAAACGTGTCGATAAGTTGGCGATCTGCCGAGGAAGAGCGAAGGAAAAATGTTAACGTATTTCTACGCTCGTGAGTTACATATATGTGTTGCATTGGAACTTTGGACTCGGAAACGAAGTTCGCTTACTTTGTCCAGAATTTCTTAACCACGAGTTCGACCAAAAAATACAACGAAAAGAGTAGTGGCCAGATATTTAAAATTTCTTTGGTAATTGTCTTTCGAACGTAAACTTACCCATTAACTTTACGGGGTTCATTTCGTCGTTTATTTGTTCCCGCAGATAAGAATACTCGCCGCGAGAGCGTCGCGTAATCTTATTTCAATATCAATTAAAATCGATCCTCGAAAGGGGTATTATATTACACGGACTGGAATCGATTTTCGGCGAACACGCGATCGAAAACTACGCTCTCCATTGTCGATGCACTCTCGCCTCTTACGATTTACCGACCCTTGCTCCTTCCACTCTACATTACGTAGATTAATTGTTGGACGTTACGATGGCGACGTAAGCAGGCCCGCGGTGCCACAACTCTCGCGATTAACCGAGTTAACCGAACTTAAGGGCGAATGGACCAATCAGAATCACACGTAGCGCTAAACTGACTAAACTCGGCTTAATTTGAGTTGTTGAAACAGGGCCTAAGATCTCAAGATTTCAATCGAGGTTAAGCCTGTATACGAATATTTTTCTAAATCGTCGCTCGAATCGTGATGACTGGGAAAATATTTTTCATCGCTTCGCTCGTCGCAAATATGAATACGGCTTTTATCGAAAAAAAAAAGTAACGACGATGTAGGACAAATTCGATATTGTATGATCATACATTTTTTTGTAGTTTAATAATAATAAAAATGAAAATAATGTATCATTATTATTGGTGTGATTATAATCAAACTAATATATGTGTGTGTGTGGCTCACACAGAGGCGTATTTTTTTCAATGAAAATGTGTGTATTGAAATTCAAATGTGTATTTCAGAATCAACGGTTATTGAATTCAATGATCGCGTAAAAAAAATTGGACGAAATTAAATATTCAATAAGTGGCTTTCTTTGAGGGATAACACATCCCTGAATTCAACACAAAATTAGATCGAAACCCATTTGCGGTTGCCTATATATACCCGTTTTCAGTTTAAGACGGTTTTACCTAATAAAAACTAATTGTGACTTAACCCTTTCGTTACACCTAGTTTTTCCTATCTAAATCTAGAATTTCCGGATAGAAAAAATTTCAATGTTAGTTAAAACTGGTTTTAACTAGTAAAAAATTAGTTTTATCTAGGAAAACTAGTCCCAACGAAATGAATCAGTTAAAACTGATTGCGTTTGTTTGGGTTTAAGACAAGTTTCAACTAACATTCAAATTGACTTATCAGCAAATTCTAGTTTGTACTAGGAACAACTAGTTGTAACCAAAGGGTTCAGGAGAAACTATTTTTTGCCAGGGAAAACGCGTTAAAACTGAAAATGTGGTTCGACTGTAGCATATACTATATAACTATAACGAAAACATATTCTTTTTCAAGTCTTCAAATGCGTTGTTTATGTATTCCGTTTAATCTTGGGTGAATCTGCGTGAAATTTGTTGGATTTGGAATGAAAAGAAAAACTAGATGTAAGAAAAGGCACAGCAGGTGCACAATGCTTCCGCCCAGTGAGCACCTGCGCGCCGTTCAACTTTATTTGATCTGCATTTTTCTTTGAGGACACGTACAACGTCAACATAACCTCACAAATTTGCGAACAGTGTTTTATCATAGACGTTCAAGTTTTTATGACAAAAGATGGCATGAGGCTGTGCAGAATTTTCAAACGCGACGCTTGATGATTTTCTCTTGCCCTAAATATTATTATATATATATATCTGAGAAAACTCTGAAAATTTCAGCTATCTCTCTCGCACTTGTGTCACGTAATCTTCTACTTCGCTTTAAAGTGCTACACCTAGTTTAAATTAGTACTTTTCGACTTTTGGGTTTCGACGGATTATTAAGATATAACAATTCAAAAATATTCTCTGATAACTTCGAATCGATCCGTTCAAAATTGTGGGAGTTATGGGCGTTTATCGGTAGGTTTCGCGAACAGGCGAACTTTAAACGCATTTTTCTCAAAATAACTTTTTCAAAATCGCTGACCACGATATCTGAAATCTCACAAGGTTTCTTTTACATATAAAAACGCAGTGCTTGAACGAAGAAATTTTTCTTTCGATGCATAGTTTTTTTTATCAACTCAAATCCTTCGCCCAAGCACTAGACAATTTCATGCGAAACCTAAATGCGTTTGATTTTTTTTATTTCCGATTTGTTTCACAAACCATTATTGTATTTACCATGCTTATAAATATGTGCGGCAATACAAAAATGATAAAAGGTACTTAAAACCATGCTCTTTAATGTAAACAAACAAAAAAAACATTTAAAATGTACACTTGTTTCCAGAAAACATTGCGAAAGTTCCTCTTTTTCCGGCCACGAGCTACCCAGGTAGCAATTTTCAAAAAGTTGCCCAAAAGTCGGCTAAAAGAGTGCCAAATGTCCGCCCGGAAGTTATCTTGAAGTCAACAACCATCCAAAAAGATAACTGTCGGACACATGATAACTTATAGGTAACTTCCAAGCGGACATTTGGTACCCATTTGGACAACTAATAGACAACTATTTTGAAATTCCTACCTGGGTAGGTGTAACCGGTTAAAAAGAACACAAGCTTCCGGTCGCAGAATTTTGTATACTCTCGGTTGTATTTGCCGGATAAGTGGAAAATATTCATCTCATTCATCGTCAACAAGCTGTGGTATATTTGCCAAGAAATTCTAAAATGCGTCTTCGCAGGGCGCAACGAGAGTTATAAAAATAGTTAGCGCAATACCAGCGCTGTCTCATCGCTCGCATATGACAAAAGAACGAGGTTAGGCGTCGTGGAAGTTTCGCTATTCATAGAAATTTATATGAACGAATGTCGTCGCAAATAAATCAAAAATAAATAGGTCGCGTGTACGCGAGTGTGAAGCGAAGGGTGAGAGGGGGCGCGACGAATCGATATAATATTCCTTATCGAGTCTTCGCACGTACGGTACATGTTCGTGGGTCTTGCGCACTTTGTGCTCGCGAGGGGGCGCATGCGTCTCCCTGGTAGGATTTTCGTCGATAACGCCCCGAACAGGGCAGGGGCGAAAGAGCAAGCAAGCCGAAAAGAGTAGGAACATTATTTTCACTCGCTCCCGGAAGTGTCGTTGTTTGGTATACGCGCCTCCGTACGCTGTCCTTTTTCTCGCTTTCCATTTCTCCTTCGCTAGCCCGCGAAGAATCGGAAAAGCATCAATTTCGATAAGATTCCGAGCGTTAGATTGCTAAAACTTGGGCGGAAAGTATGTCGAGCAATAAGTGTGTCAAACCGCCGCGCAAACCGTACACGAAGGAACCCCACGAGATGAGCCACTCCGAGAAGCTCAGACTCATCGATGACGAGCTTAATTCCTTTTACAAGTGAGTTCAACGACCCTCGACTATCGCGACTTTACGAGTCCATCCTCATGCTGACTAAACGCAATCTGTCGGCGTAATTCGTATAGAATGACTTTAAGCTCAGTAAATAAAGTAAAATAATTAATATCCAATTATAGTAAAAATCATTTTTAACCCAAAAGCCTATATTGAATTATTTTTTAAATAACTTTTAAGCCAAACGAACTGAAACGGTTTTTATTGAATTGTATTAAAAGCAATTTTAAACCCTAAACCACCTCGAACACTTCATATTGAATTACTTAAAAAATAAGTTACAATCCAGAGGAACTCAAACAGAGTTTTGAAACCAATTATTTTGAAAATAACTTTGAATCCAAATTAACCCAAACGGTCTATATTGAAATAATTTAATCTGAAAAAATAAAAAATTGTTTCACTATGTTCGTGTTTATTTATTTTTGAAATTTATTACAACAAAACTCAAATGGATATATATATATATATATATATATATATATATATATATATATATATCGACTAGAAAATATTGTCGAGAAAATATTTGAATAACAAAAATCGCCACAATAGAAAGAATAAAACGATTTAGTTTCCTGTTCACTTTTTTATATTTCAAATTTTTAAATAATATTCTCTATCCAATATTTGTAACGTTCTTTTTTTCACGGATTCTTTGTGCCTAAATCGGCGCAAACAGCCGGAGGCCGAAAATTATTATTTGATTAATAATAATAATAATAATAATAATACCAGGAAGTTGTACAAAAAATGAAAAGAAAAAAAAGGTAACGAAGTATTCTAAAAACCTTTTACTTCGCATTAAATGGAAAAGAATATATTTATTTATAACGAAAATTAGATATTGCCAGCAAGCCGGATTCACCGAGGAGGAGATGGACATAATTTGTCAGCCTCTCGTTGCCGCTATGCGCCGATCATGGCTCCAGCTTGTGTTGCGAGCAACTCTAATACTAATCGTGATCGGTACAGTCGCGTGCGCCGCAGCCCAGCTCGACTTCGTCGGTACTCATTTCTCAGCGATAAGCCGCCTCTTGGCCATCAAGATACTTCCCTTCTGGAACTGGCAACATTTTTACCACGAGAATTGCATGATCAACAATCCGTTCTACAACGACTATCCCATTTCCGAGGAGGACTGCGTGGTAAAGCCTTTTCGAATATTTATTTTGCAAACAATGAGGCTTGTAATGATGATCCGATACCTTAAGGTTAGACTAGAGGAGTCCAAATTCCGTATTTTAAAGCGTCCGCAAAATCATTGAGACTAGATAAAGGAGACCGAACACCAATGTGGAGGCAGCGAATAAAGTTCATCCGAAATGCGAATAACAGTGATGGCGCGTCGATCGAACAGACCCATACATATATATATATATATATATATATATATATATATATATATATATATATCATATTGGGAATGCCAATAAGTCTCCGCCGTTTGACAAAAGATGACCCCACCAGGAGGTTATGGTTGAAACTGTCAGATTTGGCGTTTGGCTAAGTAGGTCTAACCTATAGCCGAACAAATTTTATTTTCAAATATAAAAAAAAAAGAAAGAAATTGTCCGATGTAAAACGTCATATCGTGAGGTTGGACATCTGGCAAAACCATAACCTTGAAATATTAGCGATTTTGTATCAGCATCATATAATTTTTTTCGTGCGAACATGTCGAGTTTTAAGCCGAATAAGCATCATATCATATCGTATTACCTTCGAAAGACCGCAGCGCCACCGCATTAGTATTCGCCATTTTGGGGACGAGTTGAAATGCCGAGTTTGGACTATTATGGAGACTAGACACTCCTATACACGGAGACGAGATACTCCTGTATCTAGTCTCCATGGCTTCCACTATAAGGTTTAGACTGCTGTGAAATATACACTTTGTGTGAGGGAGCCACGCACGCCCACGCGTTTCGTCACATTCGATGATTACCGGCACGGATAGTTTTCGCTATTTTTCTCAGCCATTTTTTCACAGAACGCAACGATCTGAAGCACAAAATGCGCGTTTTCACAATATCTAGGTCGAGTATCTCGTCGAATTGCGATTAGCTGAAGCGAAACATTATTTTCGAACCTTTTTCGATTGCAGTCTCCCGTGGTAAGCTGATCGGGAATTTTTTTTTCTCAAACACACGAATATCCGGAAGATACAGCTCTTTCGTCCCGTAATCGGACGTCGAATGTAAAGATTTCGGTTCTTCGGATAAGCGGTTTCGAAAAAAAATTCAAAAACACAAATTTTGCTCGCGTGAAATAAAAATGTTCTTACCGAGGGATAAGAACATTGAGTGAAACTGCGAGAACAGTTTCAATCTCTGGACGAAGTTTTATATGTATCAACGACCTTGTTACAGTTTTCAATGAGTAAGTGCATACCCGAGTAAAAATGAATATATATAATCATATATAATTGTATATTAATTGATCATATACAATTGTATACAAAAATTGGCCCGATAGAATTTTATATATTTGTATATAAACGTATACAATTGTATACGTTTATATACAAATATATAAAATTCTATCGGGCCAATTTTTGTATACAATTGTATATGATCAATTAATATACAATTATATATGATTATATATATTCATTTTTACTCGGGTATGTATATAACTTTATCAAATCAAATTTGATGGAAGTACATTTATATCTCGATTATATATACGAATGTATAGAATCATATACAATTATATATAAACCTATATAAGTATATATGATTGCATATCATTTTTATATAATCGTATCTAAGTATATACAATCCTTTTTACTCGGGTCATATACAGTCATATACAACACTATATTGGATTATATATAACTGTATATAATATTATATCTAATTATATAAACCCTAAATAAGTTTCACGTATATATATAATTATATACAACACTATATTAAATTATATATAACTGTATATGATATTATATCTAATTATATAAACTCCCTATAAAAATAGTATCTCCATATATCATTATATACAGAACTATATATAATTTTATCAAATCAAATTTGATGGAAGTACATTTATATCGGATTATATATACGAATGTGTAGAGTTATATACAATTATATATAAACCTATATATAAATATATATGCTTGTATATCATTTTTATATAATTGTATCTAAGTATATACAATCATTTTTACTCGGGTAGTCATGGCGGCCATTATTCCTTTCGAATAAATTTTCGTGTTTGGTTATTAGAAAATTGGTGACCTCTCATTATACTCACAAAGTTTCGCGTACGTTTTAATAGAAACAATAACAATAGCTTCAATAATGACGCAAATTGAATGGAGGCCATTGGCGTTTCGTCGATCGAATAGACATTTTCTCGTAATGTGAGGATTTTCAAAAAATGCATTTCTATTCACAGACCTGCGAGGCACTTGAGACCATAGATCGTCTCTCGGACGTCAGGTATCGTAATCTCGTCGACAATTATCTGAGTCGCGATGCACCGGCGATCATAACTGACGCAATGGACTCGTGGTCCGTCATGAACACGGATTATTTCTGGTTCGACAATATCACTCACGTGAGCGCAACATTTTCTTACAAAACAATCCAATTTAAAAAATCGTATTTCTGTAATTTCAATTTCATGCAGACCCCTTAAGTTGTATATACCAAGGTAGCTATCAGTTAGTGGCACTGTTCAATCACAATCAATATTTTTGAGGTATTTTAACCAATCTCTCCATGTTGCTTCCGACAGAGCATGGTCATTATAAGTCCCAGCAAGAATTTTGTGTCCTTCAGCTGTAGATATTTTTAAATAAAGTAGTGCAGTCAAATTCTCCACAACTACTCGTTTTTTGCACAAAATTTGACATGTTTAACACTATGAAAAAAAAAGTTGTTTAAACTTCGGCAAAATGACTTAAGGAGGCTGCTCAGGATATTTGAGGGGCGGCGGCGGCGGCGGCGGCGGCGGCGGCACGAGGGGAACGCATATGCTTAAGGGGTGAGATGCAGTCAGAGGCGTGAAAAAACGAGCATTTTCAGTAACTTTTTTTTTTATAGTAATTAAGTTTGTTTTACAAAAGTGGTTACACAGACTTTTTATGTTATATTTCAACTTGATTTGTACAAATTTTCAAAGAAGAATATTGATTATTTTAACAATATCGCCATCTTTGTCGGACCCCCTTCGGCATGTAGTGCTTTGCGGTGACCATCATAATGATTTACTGAATCATCTGAAATAATAAAAACAAAAAAAATTGATTGATTTATGTATAGAAATACTAATTAAAAAATTACTTGCATCGAATCGTCAATTCCTGGCCTATACAATAGGGCTTCTGCCGATGTGGAAGCTTCCAAAATATCAATTTGTTGTTGCGTCTTCGAAGCATTCTGCCTTCCCGGGTATTATCGTTTGCGCGTTTGTCAGCCGCTACCTGCCATGGGGAGCCGACGCCCCTTCACTAATTGTAGGATGTCCCCGAAACTATTCATCGGATTGACTTGAAATTTTCCGGAAATATTTTCGAAACATCATACTTCAAGAAAATTTTTAAAAAATTGATTTTTTGACAATTCTGCCTGCATCTCACCCCTTAAACACGGGCGCCTGTAATGTCTGCCAACCTCGAATAATCAAATTTTTGGTTACGTAAAATAAATAAATTTTAGCGAATAAATAGCTCTTCGTTCAGATTATTCATAAAAATCTCAATAATTTTTTCGGCTTATTTCCATTCAATTCTTATAGAATGAAATTTTTCGGCTTATTTCCATTAAATATTAGAGTTCTCAAGAAGCTTTTGACATGTCGCGCGTGTATAAGAGCCTTACTTCAATAATTAATTGCTCAACAATCACGCAGACGAAGTACTTGAAATTTTACACGGACTTGTGACACCTGTTCGCAAATATCCTCAATAAATTTCAGCAAATTCTTATTATTTCGCGATAGCTGATCAATCTCCTTAATTTCAAGCTTGCTTATAGTACTTCTTCACAGTTGCGTTACGTAACGCCATCTGTTGGGAAACGGCGAGAACTTATTCAACGTCCTAATACTAAGTTGTGTTATCAGTTAGCGCCACTGTCCTTTCGAACGACACACCGTTTCAGCGTCGTTTTCTAACCCAACCAGTTTAATTTCACCGTAAAAAGAAGCGTGTCCAAACAGACCATATTATTTTGAACAATACTAGTAAGATTTTTCTCATCGTGTTTCATCGCCTTTCAGCTTTATCTGGAAAACGAGCGCCTGATGGAGACCGTGCCCTGCGCCCTGACGTCAAACTTGCGCACGGGCTCGTCCGATCTTGCCGCATTTTTGCGACGTGTACACTCGCCCGAGGTCGCCAAGTGGTTCGTACACTGGCAGAACTGTGACATTAACGCGGTCAAGGTGTTGAGGAAGTATTATCAACGTCCGTACTTCCTCTCGAGCACTGTATCCCCGGCGCACTTCAATTGGGTCCTCATGTCCTCCGACTACAACAGCCCGAGCTACAAGAAAGTCGAGCTCGACTCGGGGCTCATCGCGCTTGCGCAGTTGCGCGGCGCCACACAGCTGAGGCTGACACCCATCAATCCCTGCAACAGCTCGTGCCCCGAGCTCATCGCCGATCTGCATCAGGGCGAAATGCGTGAGAATCCTTTCTCTTCCTTTCCCTCATTATCCCCCCCGTCAATATTCATCCGTTTTCTTCGGTTTTTTATGACGTTGAAGTTTGCATCTTTCGAATGCAATAATTTTTTTCATCAATTTTCATTTCTCTACTTTTATCCTCATCCGAAGCCCCTTAATTTGTTGCAAATTGAGGTCGCAATTCTTTGACAAGAATAAGTGAAAACATTTGGGTGATTTTCACGGTGAAACGATAATTCGCACTATTGATAAGAATCGATTCTCGTTACATTTGAACGATGCAAACTTCATCATAGTTTTTTTCAGTTCCGAAGCGCCCGATGGTCCAGTAACTAAAGGGTATCTCAAAATGACCTGACATTTAAATTTATCAATAAACCGTATTATTTATTTGAAAAGTACGAATATTTTTTTCATTTTAATATAAGGTCCTTACATACCGGTTATCTGTGGAACACAATATCCGATAAATGGCCGCGTCGTCCCTGTTTGCAAACGTTCACTCTTTTCACGAAATTTTCAATAATATTTTGGCATAATTGCGGACTTATTTTATTAATGGTGCGTCCAATTGCACCCTTGAGCTGCGGAATGGTCTGTGGATCATTGGCATACACATTTTTCCTTTCAGAAAACCCCACAGAAAAAAGTTCAATGGTCTCAAATCGCACGACCTTGGAGGCCAAATTACATTGCAGCGCCGCGAGATAACACGACCATGAAACTTCGTCTGCAATAACTATGCAGTAACAATGCAGCATATAACAATTTGTATGCGTTGCTCGATCGTGCAATTCTCCATGACTAAATCTCAATACCGCCTGATGCCAGTCGTCAAAGATTAGTACTCTATGTTCGCACAAAAAAAAATGGCGCGCAATTTGAAATGTTTGTAGTGCCAAATATTTTTCTATTTGATTGACTTATTGGTCTGTCTTTATTGCAACACACACACACACACACACACACATCGAAGTGGTCGGGTGTATAAGACGTGGGGCCGGGTCGGCGATAAAAAGACTACAAAGGCCTTTGATGCCGACGCTCGAACGACAGTTTCTTTAATGATCTTGAATGACGTTGCCTTGTAGGTAATTCTATCCGTTTCAACAGCAGCTATCAGCTGCTAGACGTAAACACACAGCATTCCATTGAAAAAACAAAGGTGGTCGAATCTTGGAAGCAACGCCACCTACAAGAAAATCGTCGTCATCCGATCACCCCTTCCGTACAATGCAACTTCCGTTAGACAAATTTTGTTCTGCCACCCATTGTTTTCAAGTCGTCAGAAGTGCCGCTAGTTACTGGACCACCTGGTCTCTAGATGCAAGTGTTTCGGAAAACATTTATTTCATTCGGAAAAAGAAAAACACTTATTTTATTCAGAAACAAAACAAAATAATGCTTCCATACCTGCTCCTGGAAAATGCATATATACATATATCGTCATATGTTTGGTATCATTTCAGTGGTCTTTACGAATTTGATGTGGACGCTCGAGTACGCGCCGATGAGAGGGCTCGACAACATAGCGATCCTCACCGAGACTGTCTGGGAGGAGGATCCTTAGAGAAGACTCGATATCCTATATTGCGTGTCATCTCGGACCATTTACTCTCGCGCGACGAGACTCTCGTAGAAGTAATAATCATCGAAAAAATATAATCGTCGAAACAGAAAAAAAAGCAAAAGAAATAAGTAAACGGAAAGCATCTTTTGTCAGTATATGCAAGCACAATAATAAACAACATATTACGACGTGTCGAAATGACGAATACTCACTACGTTCTCGTTCTCCTCTCATTCTCTTCTTTTTTACACGAAGCTGAAGTTTTACCGCGGCGTAAAAAATCAAGAAAATGTGCAACTAGTCCATGTGTCATTGATTGACTACGTGTAAAACGAGATGGATTTATTTTGTAGCCGGACACGTTAGATATCAAAGTGTAGATCTTCACTACTAGAATGAGCTCCTAGTTCGTGCTTTTTTTTTATCGAAGAAAAAATGCTCCAGCGGTCTCCAGAGGCTCAACTGGAACCGGAATAATTTTGGACGATTTTGTGTAAATTCACACAAAAATGGTCCTCATCTGCGAGGCCCTAATAACGTAAACCCAAACAAGATAAATTCTCATCATTTGAGGAGCCAGCGAACAAAACAAACAGTTGCGGAAAATTTTTTGAAAACAATTGCCCGAATGACAATTTCTGTAATACAATTTCCCGAAGGAATTTTTTCCCGAATGAACAAGTTCCCAAATACATTTTATCGAACGGACAATTTCTCGTACACAATTTACCGAATGAACATTTCTCGTATACAATATCCCGCATGAAGAGTTCTCCGAATGGACGAATGTTTTGTTTGGGTTTGTTTGGGTCAAATAAAAAGACAAAATAATTTTTAAAAATTATAAAATTTAAAAAGAAAAAAGAAACAAACGTTTTTTTTAAAGGAGTCAGAAACCACCACGTCCACGTCATTGACTCTGGGTTATGCTAAAAGTGTGGTAACGTATATTTCTGGCGCCTGCTAATGCCGAAATCAATAACAGGAAAATTCGACCCGAGAAAATTATTGGTTTCCCGAAAAACCGTCGAAAATATTTGTTCGGGAAATTCATTCGCGGAATTGTTCATTCGGAAAACTGTCCATCCGGGATATTGTTTTCAAGAAATTGTTCATTTTGGAAATTGTCCATTTTGGAAATTGTTCATTTTGGAAATTGTCCATTTTGGAAATTGTTCATTTTGGAAATTGTTCAATTTGGCAATTGTCCATTCAAGGAATTTTTCATTTTGGAAATTGTCCATTTTGGAATTTGTTCATTGTGGAAATTGTTCATTGTGGAAATTGTTCATTTTGGAAATTGTTTATTCGGTAAATTATTTTCGGGGAAGTGTTCTTTCGGGAACTTGTATTTGAGAAATTGTTTATTCGGGCAATTGTTATCGAGAAGTTGTCATTTGGGCAATTCTTTTTCGAAAAACTGTCCGCAAAGCCAAAACAAAGCCACACTACAGTTTTTGGGCACAAGAAAATGTGACGTAGTGTGGACAAGTCCGATTTTGTTCGCCTGCTCCTCATCTATGATCCTTCACGGACTCAATTTTCGTCTATTATCCGCTCGCCGTTAATTCAACCCACAAGATCCACGAGAATTAACAAAAAACAAGATTCATTTGGTTTTATTCATTAATGGTTTATAATAACATTGTAACTTTTTTCACGACTTTTATACTTTTCACTCTGACTTACGCACGGTTTTCTCAATTTTTCTCCTCTCCTCATTGTCACTCTCCCTCGGGATAACAGCGGAATATTCATCCTTCTCGCACATTTTCTTTTTTTTGTCGTAACGCCCAAAGGCGATTATTCGTCATATAGGAAAAACGAAGCGCAATTTTTGCTCGATGAGAAACTTCAGCGCAGCGATTTGCATAGCTTTCAATAGTTTTTTCTTTTCTTTTCGTCTCCCAGTATATATATACCTATATAAATTCAAATGTGCATATTTATGTGTATATTTACACACAGAGCCACAGGTCGACACACGCACACACACACGAGCGCTTGCATGCAGAGCATCGGCCAAAAGATTTCCATCATTTTGGATAGTTGCAAAATTATATTGGCATAATATAATTCACATTATGGAGCTATATAGTGTCTTCATAAAATAAGAAATAAAATGAATTATATATATATATATATGTATGTATGTATTATATAATATGTAATTTTGCAACTATCCAAAGTGACCGAAAATTTCGGTCCGGTACTATGTATATTAGGGTGGCACAAATTTGAGCTCTTTTTTTTCTCTTTCTCACCACCCAATTATTTTCTTTACAGAAAAATAAAAATTGCCGCGAAAGCTCTAGCCGGCCAATAAATATATGGCGGTCGCTCAGGACCTTCGAAATGTTCGCCATTTTTTGACTCTTGTCACTCATAATTTTGACGCTTTGTAAAATTTTCCAAAGTATTAATCATTTTTCTTGAGAAACAGATTTTTCAAATTTACCTCACCCTACTAACCCAACAATTATAATATTTGTTCTCATGAAATAATCCTTTAAAGCTCTTGTTCGTAAACAAAATTATAGGTCCCCCGTTTTAGCGGGTTAGAAGTGTGAGTTAAATTTAAAAAATCCGTTTCTAAAGAAAAAAAAGGATTACTTGTTTTGAACATTTTACAAAGTGTTCAATTTATGAGTGAGAAGGGAAAAAAAATCGTGACAATTAGAAATTTCGAAGCTCTTTAGCAACCACTAAATATTCATTGGGCGGCTAGAGCGTTCGCGAGCTTAATTAAAAAATTATAAAGCGTAAAATTCATGGGTGAAAAGTGAACAAGAAAAAAAAAAGATTTTTTAATGAAAATTCGAATTATTCGGAGGCTTGAGCAACCTCTAAATATTTTTGGTTGACCGCTCGCAGCTTTCACGACAATTTTTTTTTCTCTGAAGTAGATAATTGAATGGTGAGAAAAAAATAGAGCTCAAATTTGTGCCATCCTAATGTATATATATATATATATATAGGTTTATTAACTCATGATATTGTTGCTTTGTATATATTTATATATCCATTGTTATTTTGTTTTTCGTTTGCATTAATTATTTGGTACTTATTCAAAGGTGTATATCAATATAGTGTATAGGTATATGCGCAACGCTGCTATATTGTACTTATAATTGATGTGATACATATTCGATTACGCTATACCTTTGTTCTTTTTTTTCGTTCACGTTTATTATCTTTATTTTTTGTGTCGACAGGACGAGAGGAAAAACGAAAGAGATTTTATTGTTTTTTTTGTCTTTTTTTGCGGAATTAATAATCGAGACACCAAGTTTGGAAAAAAAGTGAGTCTATTATTTTTCTTAGGGTATTTTTTAGTAATTTTTTTCCGTGTATTTCAATCCTTGTTTGCATTTTGTACTCCGTTTAGGAAAATCGCGTGTATACTTGTAATGATCGCGCCCCTCGATGTCCTCGAATACATTTTTTTTTTCTTTAATGGGTATTTTTATCCTGCGTGTTTCGCTATTTCATAAAAAATTCTATCGCTTAAATCTGTTCACGTACATTCGCGTAATTTCTCACTTTTGAACGCGATGTTCTTGTTGATCTTTATTGTTTTTTTGCCTTTTTCTGGCAAGCCCCCACATTTTCTGGGTACTTGCTTTCTACTCTTTCTTTTGGCATTTACTTTTCGTCGATTACCTATCGTCATACAAGTTGAGGAAACTCTTAGAGTAAAAAGCTACGTGATTCTTATTTATTCATTTTTTTGTCATCCTTTTCCCACTTCACGCATTCTTACAATTTTGGGATTAACCGTGAAAGTGAATAAATTTTATAAGTTCCGGAATAGATTTACGATTTGGTCGAATAAATAAAACATTTGAAGATCTTTGGGACTTAGAGACGAGAGATAGTGTTGAAAAAATTTTTTGACGAGTACTTTTACTTTTTCGTCTTTGTACGTAGATATTTTCAAAAATTTTACAGTTTTTTTGAAGCCCTTCCAGACGTTTCTCATAGACAAGATTTTTTTTTTCATGCGGCGGCTAGCAAAATAAATCTTCTCATTATTGGAGTACTTGCAAGAATTGAAAAGGAGCATCGCATTCGCGTTTCCTTAATAGAACATTTTTAAATAAAGAATTGAACCGAGAATATATTTTCCTTATTAATTTTTTTTTTTTTTTTAATGCAAGGTCTTGTTCATTTGCAACAGCACGCAGCAGAAACGCGACAGAGATTCCGTACTCGTGATAGTGGTACACGTGTAGTGTTACGCGTAACAAGAACATCAACAACGATAATATTAATTAATGGCGCAATAGACAGACGCCGAGGACATGCGAGCTAGATCTTTGCATGGTTGTTACGCATTATTGACTCAGAAATTCCCTGAATTTTGCATGTTTTCCACACAGGTTTTGCAAATATTCCAGGGAGATTGGGGTCATAAGGAACATCATTTTTTTTAAATTAAATATATGAAAATGTTAAATTTTAAAAAACAATTTTTTTAAAACTGAAATCCGAAAAATAATTTGAACACTGTAAAGTAAAAACTCAAATATATTAAAAGCAAATACAGAACCTGTTCTTTATTATCAAGAGAAATTTTTATGTCGGTGCCAATGAATAAAAAATAAATACAAACACTTATCTACGATAATAATTATGTGGTTGTGTATAGACAAATCGGATGCAAATGTAGCTTTAGAGTAAATTAGTTTTTAGTTTTTGAAATAACTTTTTTGTATGTAACGAAGAATAACATGAATGTTAAAAATACACGAAAATATTTATTTTAATACTTCTCAGTTTTTTTTCAAGTCGGTTTCATTTTTCGTAATTCTTGCAAAAAGTAAATTCTGGAAAAATTGTAGAAAATTTAGAAAATTCCTTGACTTTTCCCTGATTATTCCAGGAGAAAAGAAATTCCCTGAGGATTTCCCGGTTTTCCATATGCGTAACAGCCATGCTTTACGAATGTGTCGATCCGACGACGTTTCGCTCTTTTTTGTTTTCTCTCAAAGATCCATCGTTCTCTTTTCTGCGAGTTGTCGGAACGAAGCTCCTGTACACGGGATACACGCGTCTTGACGACCGCGCCCCCCCCCTCCCCCTCGCCGAATATCGTACAACCGTGGAAATAAAGGCAGACAAAACGAAGCACAGGGTGTAGTTCCGAAACGCCGAAAGCGAATTTTTTATCTCAAATTTTGCACTAACCTTTCTTTTAATATTTTAACAGATCCCTTAAAAGGATTTTTGGGCGAGGCGCCATAGTTTTCGAGATACCGATTTTATAGGATTTTATATCGATTGTAAGGAGGTACCATGCAAAATGGGGAAAAAAATTGTTTAAACCATACAAAATCCCAAAAATTGAAAACTGACAAAAAATCAGAAGCTAGAGAGATAAAAAATGTTAATCCCTAAAAGATATAAAGCTAATAAATAATCCCGAGAAATCTATTACACCTCCAAAAAAATGACCTGTGGAAAAACAAAAAGATGAATCTACGATGCTCTGTGTCTATCATAATATTCCACGCACATCCGCGGTGAGCCGTGCCCACACTAGTGTTTCACGCACCCCAGGTTCTCACAAAATGGAGATCGCAATAACATATATAGGTATAGCCAGAACTGAGCCCGTCTGCTATATATATATAAATATATAGGGAGCCTTAAAAGGACCTGACATTTTAATTTATTAATAAACCATATTATTTATTTGAAAAGTACGAATATTTTAATTTTAACGTAAGGTACAAACCATGGAGGTTACGTGTGGAACACAATATCCGACAAATGGTCGCCTCGTCCCTGTTTGCAAACGTTCACTCTTTTGACGAAATTTTCAATAACATTTTGGCATAATTGCGGACTAATTTCATTAATGGTACGTCCAATTGCTTCCTTAAGCTCCGGAATGATAAGTGGATCATTGGCATACACATCACCGTTCAGAAAGCCCAAAAAAAAGTCCAATGGCGTAAAATCGCACGGTCTTGGTGGCCAATTCACATCGCCACGGCGCGAGGTAACACGGCCATGAAACGTCGTCTGCAATAACTGCATTGTTTCGCCCGCAGTGTGGCAGGTTGCGCCATCTTGTTGAAAGAATATGTCTTCCAAGTCCACGCCGTTTATGTGATTTATCGAATATTGTGCTCCACACATAATGTCTGTACCTTATATTAAAATAAAAATATTCGTATTTTTAAAATGAATAATACGTTTTGTTAATCAATAAAAATGTCAGGTCATTCCGAGACACCCTTTAGTAGAAGCACGGTAAAAAAATAACTTTCAAAAATCGATATATCGAAAACTATTGCGCGTCGCCAAAAGTCCGTTAAAGAAATCTCTCGAAATATTAAAAGGAAGGTCTGCACAAAATTTTGGCTCGCAATTGGGTTTCCGCTTTTCGGGACTTTATCCGAAGCACGAAGTCGGAAGTTAACATTTTTCCGGCGTCGCTAGCGATGCTGTATCGATAATTATTGTCTAAAATGATTATTCCGAACCATTGTTGTTCCTCGTGACTTTTTAGCGTACGCGTGAATGCGTGAGAAAAAGTCGGTTCACACGTCGATCTCGTTTTGTAGCAAGATTGGAAGCAGTGAAATTTCGTATTGAGAAGAGCGTGCACAATTTTAATGGACGACTTGGGTTGTTAACGATCGTTAAAGAAGGCAGCGACAATCGGGTACGGAGAGAAAGATCTATCCTGACAAACCGGCGGAGCGATTGATCGAAAAATTACGCTCTATTCCGTTCGCAACGCCAGCAGCTCAACGATCGAGTGATCGAAATTTAGTAGCGTCTTTTGCCGCTCGTGAATGAAAACGTCTATTGAAAAATTGCTAATACGATACACGTCGGAATACCGCACGATATTTAGCCAATGCTGACTTTACATCTCCGATAATTGAATGAATTCACAAGTATCGGATATACAAACTTTTTCCTTTTTTTTCGTTAAGTTCGGCGTTTGTTTATATTAGGACGTTGAATTAGTTCACGCTGTTTTCCAACAGATGGCGTTACCAGAACTGCGTGCGTGTAGTTTACGATGGTAACGCATCTATAAAGAAGTACTATAAGCAAGCTTGACGTTCCGTGTATGTCATTTCGCTGAAGTGAAAACAACTTTTTTTTCATAATGTTAAACATGTCAAATTTCGTACAAAAAAAAGTATTTTCGGGGTTTTACTGCACTACTTTATGTTTAAAAATCTGCAGCTGAAGCACACAGAATCCTTGTTGAGACTTAGGGCGGCCATGGTCTGGCGGAAACAACATCCAGAGATTCGTTTAAACCGTTTAGACGCTTAAAAAATAATTATTTTGATGTGTTGAAGGCATTACTTCATGAGGACTCATGTCAGATGCTAGCTGAACTTGCAGTTACATTGGGAGTTGATCAGACATCAGTTTCTAAACGTTTCAACGCATTGGGAATGATTTTTGTTGATAAATCATCACTTTTCACGAAAAAAAAAAAACAGTGAGAATTTATTCAACGACCCAATAAATATTTAAACGAGTCAATAAAATTATTTTACGAATAAAGGAATAGTAATTATCAGAAAACAGAAAATAGTTGTCCAATTACAATTGCAATCATACAAGAATCCACACTCATAACAAAATGTTAACTGCGATAAAAATCTCAATTCGATGCCTAAGATTAGATATATGAAATTTTGCAATACCCAACTCAGTCATGTATATATATTATCTCGTTTATTGTTTCATCTCGTCATCATTTCCAGTGGTTTGCTTTGCTCGTGTTGCATTTTTCACCATGTCAAAGCAATCATATGTGTGTGTGTACACACACACACACACACACACACACACACACACACACACACACACACATGTGCGCGCGTGTGTGTGTGTATGCATGTATGTATATACGTATACATACGTACATACATGCATACATACACATCTCACATATGTACATACGCATGTATGCATGTACGATAAAGTACCTTTTTTATACATATTATAGAGTCATCGGTGGTCACCGTCAACGTGTCGGGTACGTATGTATAGCGTGTGAGTCTGTGTATACGTGTTCCACGTGGTATATGATTTCTCGTCATATTATAACGCTCGTGATTTAAATACGTTCAGTCTCTTGGGCATTCCGATATTCGCACGGTGTTGTCCGTGTAGTTATGCCTGTGTGTGTCTCTCCATACAGGATATCCCGTTATGGATGGATAAACCTGCAACTGTCGATAGGTCAGATCATGTCCTACTATATGCGGGAATTTCAGTTTAGCAAAAGTCCCATGGTTTTCGAGACTTTGGGCTTTATTTTTTATTTGAAAAAAAAAAATCTGCTTCTGGTTCTTCGAGTGTCATTTCGACAAATGATATGAATCGACAATAACTAAGCATCTTTATAAAGTAATCGGCATGATAGGCGTATATTTTTTTACACCGCAGGCTATCAAAGTCAGATCATGGAGACTACCCAAAGGAGCCCGAACTGTGTATTCGAAAAGTTATGACAAAATCCAGGAAACAAAGGGTTCCCGAAACCGCAACTTCGTGCCGCTAATTATTAGATGCGATGGCTCGAAATTAGCTAGTGCTCGGCGCATGAGGCATGCAAGTTCACTTCGTTCAATGGGAAAAATTGTTTGGCCATAGACGCTACAACTGATCATAACCTAACAAATGAAATTCAGTTAAAATCTTTAAAATGGTTCGTATACATCGTTGCTAGTTTTAAATTTAGATAAAGAATGGAATATATCTATCAATGTTGGGGTATTGCTGCAAAGTATATATAAGAATTCAATGTTCGTTCAACATCAGGATTAAAAAGAAAAGAAAACATGACATGAACGTCAAACAATGGGTGAAACCAATTGTTCATGTGAAATGACCTTCGAACTTAAACAGTATTTGAGAACGAATTGGAAACGGATAATTTTAACAAATATATCCTTGTCGACATGAAGTGTATCACTAAAAAATTTAACTAAAAAACGAACTGAAGATCGTTCATGAAATTTAGCCGGAGAAAAAAGTTAAGATTTTTTTTAAATTTTGTATCATTAGTCTTTTTTGTAATCCCATTCATTTTTGCTGATATTTTTTGTACAGATTGTTCGCCAAAAAATTATACTTCGGACAATTCATCATATAGGCATAGTTGAAAAGCTTCTCTACAAAAGCCAAAGACGGTAAAAGTGTTGACTTTTGAAAAGTTCCAATCGATTGATGACGCTTTATCATTCGATCTCTCTCACGCATAGCTAATTTCAAGCCGTCGCTTATAACAATCAGAGCCAACGAAGTGGCGATTTCGGGGACCCTTCGGTTTCTCGATTTTGTGGTCACTTTTCCCATAGCCCTTCCATTGGAGTTCGGACTCCTTCGTGTAGTCACCATGAGTCAGATGTTCGAACTGGTTTGTATGAAAGCTCTGCATAAGATTTTTTTTTTCATAAAGTTTCTTCAACGTTTAAGGTTAAAAAGGATTTTCTAGATAAAACAAATAATCAAGAATATTTTTCAAAAAACCGGGTAAAAAGTCACCATTTGTAGAAATGGCATGCGAAAAATCAAAAGCAGATGATTTTTGTCTCGAAAACTGCGGAACTTTTACTAAACTGAAAAAACTTCCAGCATATAGTAGGACAC
The DNA here is from genome assembly GCA_963210295.1 of Ophion ellenae. Taxonomy (NCBI): domain Eukaryota; kingdom Metazoa; phylum Arthropoda; class Insecta; order Hymenoptera; family Ichneumonidae; genus Ophion; species Ophion ellenae. The sequence goes on from OY723387.1 coordinate 200,546, forward strand.
GATTTGACCTTTCGACAGTTGCAGGGTTATCCATTGATAACAGGACACCCTGTATGTCTGTGTGAGTGTATTTGGAGAGCACACTTTCGTAGCTCTTACCTAATGGCCATAATTGTCTTATTTATTATTTCTCGAAGATTAATCGTCGTCGTCGTCCTTTCGCACACGCAACAAACTTCAACATCGCTTATTCTCTCACGCACTTAATCGCTCCTTCACTATAGTAACTTCATCCTAGAATATAGAGTGTGCCGCGTACACGATCGCGGTCGTAACTCAACGAAACGAGATCAACGATCGAAACGTAGATTTGTTTTTTTTGAGACATCGACATTGCCTTCTCGACACATCCTCGTGTATATACGTGATCGTATCCTGTGTGTGTGTGTGTGTGTGTATTTTTGTGTCACTTGAAATTCGCACGAGCGCAAAAACCATGAATGGTTCTTCCGTTCTCTCACGGATTCACACATATTTATATATAGGTATATATAACGAAATCAACCTCGGAGCTTATTCAGATATGGCAAGAGAAATCATCGTACTTCCTATATATATTCTCGATGGAACAACACCCCTAGCGGGGATATCGGTCACTATTACCCACTTCTCCGTCTCGCTCGCTCGCACGCTTCTCTTCGTTTATCTTATACTCCGATTCTCTGGCGAAAGAAAAATAAGGGTCGGGTACTTTGTACAAAATACGATACACTAGCGCGATGTAACAACAATTTGCAATAGTTAAATATAATATGTATATGTATATTATGTATATATGTATACGTCATTGTCATATTATTTCATTTTCTTCGACTCGGCGTTTTCCACGGGTCACTTGGCGTATTCGCTTCTCGGCTAACTCTCCTTCTCTCTCGCTCTCGTTATTTTCTCCTCCGTATGAATACAATTCTCATTGTCTCCGTCTCTTTCTCTATGTTCTCTCGCCGCATATCGCATTCCTCACTTTTTTTGGAACGATCGCCGACCCAGCGGTCCATTTATGCTCAGCTATTGTGCAATTTCGATTTGATGAATCTAATGATTATTTCGAAACTCGATATTCGTCGTTTTACAGTAGAAGAAATCTCGCGTCGACCTCTTACACGGTTTTTAACGTATTCGAGATTCTCTCTCTCTCTCTCTCTTTCTCTCTGTCTCTCTATTCTCGACTCATTCTCCTTTCTTTTTATAACAAATACATGATTAATCATCGGTAGCACATTTTTCGGGAATGACATATCGCGATTTCTTCTGCAGCGCCCTCTCTCTCTCTCTCCCTCTCATTTCGACTGTCTCGTGCACGTGTTCGGATGTCTCCGACTTCCGGTACTGCGATATTCCGAATGGAATTTGAAAAAAGTCGAAAAAAGTGCATAGATTCGGGACGAGAAAATCGCGAATAAATTGATGCCGTGAGATTATTGGCAATAATGATAACTTTTCCTCTCCGACGTTTGGGTCAGTTCATAATCCGCCACTGTGTGAATGTTCATTCTTTTTTACTTACTTGCACCCTATACATCCTTTTTATACGTTTCGCTAGATAACCCGATAAATAATCAATTGCGATTTCATCGTTCTACGGATATGATTGTAGCTCGTGTCGGGGCGTTTCAAAGCTTCTCAAGGCACGCGCCCTCGCTTGTCGTCACATTCGTAATTTTTTTTTCCGTTGATACAACGATTTAATGATACTTTCTTTTTCTCACTTTTACACACATTTAGTGGCTGTAAGCCTTCATCCCCCCCCCCCCTCTCTCTCTCATTCCAGATGGACAAATCAAACAGGATGTGCCGAAAAATCGAATTACCTTCTATCCACACAAACAATATTGTCGAGAACAATAAAAAAAAAAACGCATGTCAAATTTGAGCTCTCCAAGTCGCATGGCTCGATAACTTGTTCCCCCATTTTATTTGCACGGATAACTCGCTCTTTACGTTCAAACTTGAATAACTCAGCACTTATTCAATATTTGATGAACTATTCGGTCCTTCAAAGATCCTAGCAGCTTCGAAAAGTTTCTTTCCAAAAATCTCGATACAATTCTTGTTACACAATTTACAACTATTTCGAACAAAAACATTTTTTTCCCCTTTCGGCACGAATACACGAATTTTTCAAGTAGCTGCGATAATTAGTATAAAAATAATCGTATTGAGATATCGTAAAAAAAATTCAAACGTGCAAATACCACCCCAAGAGTCTTTAAGCAGTTTTGACAAATATTAATCAGTCGTCGAGTTATTCCAGTTTGAACGTGAGTTGCCAGTTTTTCGTTTAAATCAAACGGGGGGAAAGTTATCCAGGTACCCTTAGACTTCAGTTAGAAGGTTCAAACTTAGCATGCATGTTTTTTCTACCTAATGGGTATTGTTTAAAGAGCCGAGAGATGAACTTTTTTCGACTCACGACTCACGACGTGCATAATCTTTAGGGAGAGGTTACCGTCGAGAGGCATGCAAAATGCATCAACTACGCGATTTTTTTAATATCAAATTAATACTTTTGGAAATGGGTTTCACCGTCTTTTATTCTTCTATCAACGGAGAGTAAATTCCAATTTTATTTATTAAAAGAAAATCGCGCTTAGAAATGCTGCTTCCAGAAAAAAGCATTTAAAGTTTAACGTTATAAAAAATCCTATTTGACCCTCAATCCGTGAACCTGGGTCCTTTTTGTCCTGCCCAAAATCATTTTCTTCTCAGGTTGCTTAATATTTGATGGATAAAAACTCTATTTTCCCTTGAGAAGTACAGCCTAAAGATTGACCATGATTTTTTTTTCAGATTTTTTCATTGACAACTGTTGGTTTGGTAGTGCGAAGACGAAAGTGACCGAGGTTCACGGGATTAAGGTGCCTCAAATACCTTCACGGAATGAGGGTTAATGTTTGTTTTTGACAACCCAAACAAACAAACCCACATGTTCTAGACTCTTCAAGGATGCAAATTACGTTGAAAAAAATCGAATTTTCCATCCTCATGAACGGTAACCTGTCCGTAAGAGGCTGACCGAGAGATTCAAGTGTTCATCGCAGACAAACCGTAACGAAAAATGTAAAATTCTCCCGCTCTCCTTCCCCTCCACGTTAAGGGATCAACACCGTGTAAAATTGTCAAAAAAACGATTTTTTCTTGCATTTTCCGATAGTATAGACGATTATAAACATGGACCTGGTATCGCCGATTTATCGTAAGTAGATAATTTACGGGAATATTTCGCACTCGAAACTTTAAACCCATCTAACCGCAATGTCGTTTTTCAAAACGGTGTAGACTCCAAAGGAAGAGTTTTCACGCAGTCCGTATCAAATTTTGACACAACATTCTTCACGCCATTCTTTATCTTGCTATGGAAACTTTTTTGTTGTTGTTGAAATCTTCATATTTTTTTTAACGAAAAACTAAAAAAATCGGCCAAATTCGATACTTTTCCATAAACCGCCGCCATTTTGTCAATTTTGATTTTAAAAAACCTCCATAACAAGATGGCGGCTTTCATACTGATTAATAATCTTTTTACGAATTTTGTTTCAGATAATATTCACGGCCACAAGCGTGTACGCCGCGAGAACTCCTTTTTTCCAGACATTTCCAACCGTGAAAAAAAAGGTGGAAAAAATAAAAATAAACGTTTAAAAATGTATTTTCTGTTCTTCATGAATGCTTCGATTTGACATGAAATAATCAGACTGATTAGCGTATTTCAACCATTAAAAAATCACGAAAAAAAGCTATTTTTCGAACCGTTACACTGTGATGATCACTTAAGCGTACCCACGACTTTTTTCCTCCGATAACCTACAGAATCCGGCGCGATTCGTCGCAGCTTTTCTTCGTTATCCAAGGAACACGCGCGCGCGCACACACACACGCACACACGCAAGCACGCACACGGACAGCAAAATGTGCACATCGCGGCACATTTTCCGCTACAGAACTTCCGATTCCCTTGCCGGCTTAATTAATCTCGTTGAAACCGAATTGGACGAACGACATGCGAATCCCGAATACGAGTATATACATGTATACATTTGTATGCATATATGCATATATATAATGGATATAAACGAGACGTGTGATTAAGTTACTATAATTCATCACCGGGCCAATCGTCCTTTGTATATAATCGTCGCGATTATTGTTCAGCGGCAAAACAGCGGCACGCGCACGCCCAGCAAACAGCGCGCAATTAGCGTTATCGTTTATTTTTATTTATCTTTCTCTTTCTGCTCCTTTCTTTCTGGTTATCACGCATTGGACTGGACGCCCCAAACTTTCGCAACTAATACTCGTAATCCTCCCACCGTTGCAACGACAACGCGGGCTCAACAGTGGACAACAAGTATGGCTGATGAATCTTATAAGGAATGAAAAACAAAAGTAAAAACGATTTCGCACGTGTGCGATATCTCGAGTACGGAATTCGACGTCGCGGCGTTAACGCAAAACGCGATTCGTCGCACCGACAATGTTCGCGAGATAAGCGCGCAAAACGAAATGAGAAACGACAATGAAATGATGAGATTGGTTCACTTGCCGAGTCCGAATTTCATGAATATGAGCTCTTTGCCCTTGGAGAGAATGTCACCACCGGCGCTAGCGCCCGCCATTTCAGTGAATTTTTGCATGAGATTCGGGCCGGTGTTCGGTTGCTGTTGCTGTTGCTGCTGTTGAGGATCCATTTTTGATTGGGCGGTTGGTATAACTGCGGGAATGCCGCGCATCGGCTTAGCCGCTTGGGGCAAAGGGCCACCACCCTGATTCTGTTGGACGTATTGTCCCGGCTGCTGTTGCTGCTGCGGTGCTTGTTGCTGCTGGCCGAAAGGCTGCTGCTGCTGTTGCTGCTGCTGCTGCTGCTGCTGCTGACCCGGTGGCCCCTGCTGCGCCTGAGGAAAGTTTTGCTGCTGATAAGGACCCTGCTGCTGTTGCTGCTGCGGCTGCTGCTGCGGCTGCTGCTGCGGCTGCTGCTGCTGCTGATAAGCCGCGTTCGGTTGGCCGTAGTTCGACTGCATGCCCTGCTGATTCACCTGCTGCTGCTGCTGCTGCTGCTGCGGCTGCTGCTGTTGCGGCTGCTGCTGCGGCTGATAGTCCTGCTGGAACTGCTGCTGGGGAACGCCCGGCATACCTGGCGCATTACTACCACCGATTCGATTGATCGCGCCTCTCCCCTTCCCCTGCGAACCGAAAACAGATACGTCCAAAATGTTGAGAACCAACATTGCGGGGATAGCAACATCCATTGCGGACGACTGGCCGAGCTTGCAGAGACAATTTGTTCCAGCTTCGTGGGCGCACGGGAACGGTAGCATTTTGATAACTTACTAGCCGTGAGCAGAAACTCCATATTCAAGATATTCAACAGACCATTAGGTTTTCAATTGCCTCACGATCTATCATCGAGATCCAACCAGGTCAAATTCTGCAGAGCAAATACCTTTGTGTTGAAAAAAATTCGTTTCTTTTTCACCAACCGTTTCCCAGAAAAAGGAATCAAAATTTGGCAATTTTTTCGGGCCTCTAAGTAGATGTAGCCCTTTAACGGATGACTTTTTTTAGCGGGGCTAGAACAATAGCACGTTGAATTCGCCAAAACGGAGCTAGTAAGTTACTAACATGCCACAGAGAAAAAAAAATGACCCGGGCTGACTAATCCATCATTGGAGGATGCCAACGAATTAATCCTTGAAATAAAAATGGAATGTCAGAACATTTTAAGAATAGATTCCTTCGAACTAACGAATACTCTGAACAGTCGAATGCTTTCAGTGTTCCGTTGGCCTCCGTCGAATGGACAATTTCGTTTCAAGTGATCTTTCTTTCTCCATGTGGCTTTTGTCTCCAGTGATCAAAGGTACAAGTTCTGATCAAGCAATCCAGCATCGTCGCTCTCGAATTTTCATTCTTTTCTTCCGCCCCTGAAACTCCTGGATAAGATATTTATGGCTCGCTGTTCGCTCGTCCGAGTGACGATTACGCGAGAAAAGCGAAAGCGACAAAAAGAGAATTCGGTCTCGACATGTCGATGAAGAAAGAGACCGCGTAACACTGTACGCAACTTCGTGTGCGTGGGTGTGTGTAGTACTGTTCTGCGACATTGAAAGAAGCGATCGTGAAATACAAATGCCATATTGAGTATGAACCAACGACGGTTCAACCTTTTTCGTTCGCAGCATGCTGCGGCAGTTTCTGGTCGCTCGAAATTCCATTTTCGAATGATTTCAATCATGAATTTCGAACGCTCATCATTTGGCTGCTATGGCGTGATGCAACTATGAGGGCACCTCTCGTGGCAGGGAAATTTTTGCATTAACAAATACCACGCAATCGACTCCCGACGACCATCTTCGCTCGTTGCGGTCAACCGTCAGTGGTGGAAAAACAAGACTAAAGCAAAACGTAAAGAAAAGAAAAAAAAAACGAAAGAACAAACAAACGTTTGCTTCAATCGCACAATTGTCACAAAGCAGACAGAGTATAGGTGCAACATGCCGGCGTGCTTTCTTTCGTCTCATGTTCAGCAGCATTCTTTCCCATTTTTTTGTTCCCTCGTTGCCAGTATCTCGGAGCATCCTCGCCAGAGTGATACGACGAATTGGGAGGAGAGTCGGAGATCAGCTGTTTCGAGAATATTTTATAAAGATTATTGCACACGACGAACGTTGCGAGTGATAATTCGCGATGATGAAGAATGGAGCTATATTGGTTTGGATTTTGATGGCAAAATGACCCGGAATGTTTGGTATAAGAGTCGCCGGGAAGATTCACACGCAAGGGGCTCCACTGTGACGTCTCGAAAAAGCAACGAATTTTGAGTTGCTTGAAAAAACAAAACTAAACATTCGTTTATTTTGCGACTCTGCATACGTAAATTGCGGATTTCATTTTTGCGAAGGTAATTTCACATAATTCGCAAACAATGTGTTGTTGACGATATTATAAAAAAATGGAA